>KK499807.1:102159-628440 GCA_000688715.1 Glossina pallidipes
ATATATATATATATATATATATATATATATATATATACATATATATATATATATATATATATATATGTTCGCTTATATCAATGCATGTTAAGGCTTTCTGCATTCTGAGATGTTTTGAATATGTCAACAATCACATTTTCGTGCAGTACAGCTACGTGTCTGGGTGGTACACGTGTAGATATGTAAAATAGCTCAAGTTACTTTAATTTACTAAAAATTCCTTTATGGTTGTATTGCACTTTGTAGTGGTTGTATTTTTCATTCTCTACAATAGTTGATAAACACTCTTTCTTTTTTGTTTTCTGTGTCTTTTTTTTTTTTGCTTTTTTATGTTCAGCTATGTTTCCCATATCCTGCATACATATGTTTATAAGAGAATGTGGTATGTCCATACTACACTATACTGTGTATACTATGCTATACTATACTATAATATATACATACATATATATAACTGTGTAAAAGCATTCACATTTTTTTGCTTCATTTCTATTGTCGTATTAATTTTAATGTTTTTGTCATTTGAATTTTAATGTGCATATATTTCTGTAACATTTTATTTCTAATGAATTGTGCATGAATTGTATTTATTTATATGTAAATTTATGTAAAAACTATTTATTTATTTGTTTTTTGTTTTTTTTTTTTACCCAAAAAATAATTCTGTGTTAATTAAACATCAAAATTCTCAACACCTGCTCGTTGATAATGCATGCAATAAATAAATAAATTAAAAAAAAAAATGAAACAAAAAAGGAATAAACAAAGGGCTAAAACAACAAAAAAAAAAAAAAACAAAAAACAAAAACAAATTCTACAACGCGTCTTTATACGAATTTCGAATACCTACTATAAGAAAACGTTTGCTTTTTTCCCATATCCATGCCGACCAAGCTTGTGTTACTTTAGAGTTTTAAACCGCTAGCGTTGAATTTCTGAGTATTGCTGTCTTCTCATAGATTTTCGATAAGAATAAAACCAACTAAGATATTATATCTTATATTTATTTTTTGGAAATACATACATACTCTCTATTTTGTAGGCACCTTGGTAAGAGCGACACATATTTATTTTCAATTTAATCAACGATATTGTTCCGAAATCATATACATTTTCCGCTACTTGTCTAAGTCAGCTTTTGCAAATCTCCAACACAATTCTAATCATAGACGGAATAGACCGGATAAATGTACGATTGTCCTTAAATGGTATGTACGAGCACTTATTAATGTAATATAGGATCGCTTAGTTTACTGTGGCACAAATCTGATTAAAATTCGGATTGAATTTCTTTTCAAGTAATTCTTTCGACTTTGGCATTATTTGTCGAACACATTGCACACGTAGTTGTACAGCGTACGAATATTGTTAAAACGTATGCCGAACACAACCAGCCCATGCGTGAGTTTTATGCGTTTTGGGATGATATTCGTATTTTGTTAAATGGCTTCGAAAATTACGATCATTGTCCCTCTATCTGATGTTCTTAAAGGACTTTTAGGCTTCCAAAAAAAAAAAAACTTTTTGGTGCACTTTCTGGACTGAGCAAGTCTTTTGTGAACATAAAAGTGGCATCGGAATTACCCTCAATACAGAACGCTATAGATGATTACATATGTATTACTTTATTTTGAAATACCCATTGCGCTGGACGAGGCACGCCTTTTTATAAATTTAATCTGTAGCCGTTTAACTCAAATTCCAGCGTTCCAAATCCTTTTTTACTGCCGTGACATTTTTAACAGTAAGCGAACAAATGGTGATAGTTAAGCCAAGTGGACTATCTTACGCTGCTCAGAAAGGTTACATGTGTGTCTGTGGGTATCTTTAACGCCAACGTTTCACTTTAACGAATAGAAGGCTACAAGACTAGTATTAATTATATTTTAATTTTATTTAATTATGAGATGCACTTTGAAAGAGAATTTCTATACCTATGGGGCGACTATAAGCGATTCGACAAGTTGATCGCAGTTGGGGTAGCTTTTTCTTAGGAAATTTGCAAATGATTCGAAAGCCTGGAGCGTAATGTTTTAGTTCTGACATTTTTAAGCTATTATTTTCGACTTGAAGATAGACAGCGACGTACGTTTAAGTTATCCCGGCCTTGTTGTTGGTTCGAGATAATAAGAGGACGGAGGATGGTCGGACAAGTGCATATATATAATACCTAACACATTGTTAAGTAGATTCGTAGCATGACGTATAACTCTGACCAGTATTGATGAATTTACATGAGTTTTACATAGTAAGAAACTTTGAAAGAAATATATTACAATTTCATAATATCCCGACCGTTACCTTACCAATGGCCGGAGGTTTAGTCTGACATTCATGCGTAGCTTATCTTTTTTCCCCCCTTGGTATAATAAAGGGTATCACTCACTTAATATGTCTTTATTTTTAAGTGGTGGGACTTCACTTAGTTGCAGTTGAGGCATTGTTTTCTAATTAAAAAAAAAAAATATTTTTACTGAAATGAAACAACGAGAAAACAAACGGCCGGCGTCAATGCATTCAATTTAACTGAGTCAGAATTTTTCCCTGATCAAGAGAGCGCATACTCTACAACATTAGTTTTAGTTAGTTGCGAAGCGGTTCACAAACTTAACATATGTTAGTCTTTATATGGATATAGAGAAGCAGATATAAATGATATTCAATTCAAATAATTTCCATCGAATAGAAAATGATTTTAAACTAAGTGGAAATATGTAAATACGAAATTTTTTATACCCATCACCCCGACAGATGAGAGGCATATTCATTTTGTCAAAACGTTTGGAACGCCAAGCAGAAGGCATCAGTGACTTGATCAGTATCAAATTTTAAATCGATTTAAGTACGTCCGTCCGTTGTAAATATTCTTGTGGCCGCAAAAATGCAGCTATCAACGTCAAATTTCTTGCACACAAATTGGTATTGAAAATGGACCGAATCGGTCGAAGGATACGCCTTCAGTACTACGTAAAGGGAGAACATCTCTATTTTCTAAAAGAAATAAAAACCTTATATATTTATTTGCCTATTACTCCTAATCTAGAGCAGATAAATCTATAAAAATCCGACCGTACATGCTGTGGCCGATTCTCTAGTGGCAAAAATCGACTACGATTACTCAATTTTATGGTGTGGAATATTTTTATTTTTTTTCAAAACCTTAATAACACAGAAGCAAGCTTCAAAAACCTTATAATGTACAAAAATTTTGTCCGTCTGATCGTTCGTCCATTTGGCCATATGCCCAACTGTATAGTATTTGCGGTGAACACTCTCCCGTTCACGCAAATAAAGATATCGGCTTCAAACTTGCAAAACTTGCACCTTTGCGTTCCAAGGTTTTTGCTTGTTGCAAAGTTGTTGTAAAGTACAACACATAAGCCTTGTAAGCTTCCACGTTTATCCTGAGAATAGAAAAAATCATCCGCTCCCACCCAATAGTGTAGAGTAGGAAAACGCAGTTGTTTTCCTTTTTTTATGGTAACGATGAAGGGTGTAAGAGATTCGGTCACTATCAAATATCACTTTCTACTTGCTTTCTATTTCAATCTATTCTAATCTATTCCAGTTGAAGTCATGTGATCGCGAGAAAAAACCTTGGGTGTGTGGTGAACATTTTTTTGCAGGAGACCCTAGCAGTGAGCGGCTTTGTTCAACGTCTAATACATATCTAGAACATTGAGTTCGTTATAGAATTTCCTCTCTAAGCCTATCGTTGATATCTGACAACTGAATTGTCTAAAGCATTAAAACAGTCCTTCTTGCTCAACAACACCTTGAAGGCATTGAGGCCGATAGCATTACATAACATCATCACTGTTATTTAAAATTTACGTTTAACAAACTCTTGAAAACTCTTTTCGTTTATTCGAGTAATTTTTTTTTTTTAACTCAGTAACGAAATATATTATTTGGCACACATCGCATAGGGGTTCTCTCAATCAAATTAATCATTTTTAACATGAATGAAATAATAAAAGACCGCTCCTGTGCGTACATGTGTGTGCAATGATTTACTGCAATAATAATTGTTTACTAATTGTATGAAATATTACATCGGCCGGCTTATGTGTTTTATATTATGTTCACAAGCGTATATATATATATATATATATATATATATATATATATATATATGGCGTATAAAAAAAAAGATTGGCATCCAAATAGGCTTACAAACTACAAACAACTAGTTGACTAATAACAACTAAAAAAATTATATTCGGTCGGGACAGACTCTTTTATACCCATCGCCGTTATCCTAAAAAAGACATAAGAAGTAAAAGCACATTTTCATGCTCTATAATACGGAGAGGACGCGGCTAATTTTTTCTATTTTCAAAATAAGGGTCTTTCTCGAATAGGCATGTAGGCATTGTAGGCGTGTCCTTCGAAAAGTTTAAGTCACTCCCAAATTTCTTTGCAAATTTGTAGGCGATATCTCCATTTTCGCTAACGGGATAACGTTTACCACAGATACTACGCTGTTGGGCATACGGACAGATGGAGACGCTTAGGTGCATTCTAAATTTGCAACTGGCCAAGAATTAATACGGGGTTTTGTGGTGTTGAAAAAAATTAAATTTTCATACACTGTAATATTGGGTAGGCGTGGTCATTTTTGTACATTTCTCCGCTATAGTTTATGAGTAATGAGCAAAAAATCAATATTCTAGAGATGTTCTCAGTTTAGGTGATACTGTTGGCCTATTTTCAAGACCAACCTGAGTGCAAGGGCTTCTCTAATAAATTTCTGAAAAAAATATGAAGTCGATAGCGTCATTTTTGCGGCCGGGAGAACGTTTACAACACACTATACACAGACGGACATGCTTAAATCGGTTCAGAATTTAATGCTGACCATGAATATATATGCTTTATGGGGTCTCTGGTGCTTCCTTCTGGGCGTTGCAAACGTTTTGAATGAATATACTTCTTATCCCTCGGTGATGGGTATAACAAAGTTAGTTAAGAAACGCACGGAGCGACTGTAGAGATATTTTAAAAAGTTGATAAATTTATTAGAGAACGGAAGTTATATTCAGTTAATTAATTACAGAAATTATATTGTGCTTAAATATAAATAAGTCTTGTGAAAAGCAATCACATAAGCAAAAAAACAAATAAAAATATATGTATATATATGTATATATATATATCGGTTTAGAAAGTATTAATTACATCTAAAACGTTTTAATGTGCACTGAAACCATTTGCAGCCAGCGACATAAAAGAGATTAACACTTTAAGATAAGAAAACGTGTTCCTTTTTTCCAGTGCCAGTCTATGCAGCAATTGCTTTGCTTAAACGTCTTGCAAGAAATGTAAAAAGTTTAATTAGCATTTGTTCCCTATAGTTAGCCGCGCCTGAATTTCTTATCGGCATGAGTAGCATAAGAGCTTTGGTTTTCAAGATCTTGAAATTAGTTATGCTTAGGGCGATATTTACTGACTTGAACGATGGAGTGCATAAAAAACACAAAACCTATTCATTGTTCTTAAAGCTTTAAATAAGTTTCAGGTCAAGCGTTTTTGATAAAAATGTAGTTAGCGTTTCTTTATTTTCTCTTATCTTTTATCAATTATTGGCGGTGTTTCAGGTGAATCACGCTCATGTTTAAATTGACGTTTGCTTCCCAACTACGACAAATTTTACTTTAATTGTAGCCAAACTAAGAACTTGAACGAACAATGAAGCGATAGCTGCTTAAATCAGAATTTTGAGCCGATCGAAAATATATACGTTTTAGAGCCACTGATTGCATTTACAAGGGGACTGGGGCAACTAGAGTATTCATATCCCGTTTGTGGCGATTGTAAGGTGCAGCTTGATTCTTCTCTATATTCATCGAATTGTGATTTCATTCCTTACTTTCCAAAACCGCTAAAGCCCTTAACCGTAGCATAAAGAGCGACGGGCTATGCCCAGTGGGCTAACTTCACGCCAGTCATTTTTCATATTCTAATTATATATGTGTTCACGAAACCCTGTATTATTAGTATATAGCAGCCCGAGTTGAAATAAAATTAAGTATGGAACTATAAGCTGAAGAGAAAAGACGCGTTTTATTTCGCGATTATGGACACAACAAATGTTAAGTCAAAAATTTCACTCCATTACGATTCATGAAGGAAACATTGCCGAAGCGTGATGAATATAAAATCAACGCAAAACTAAATCCTTCAAAATAAGATCATAGGTTTGATAAAATGGTAGTACTTGGTTCTTCCAAGAGAACATTTGATCGGTATTTATGTTTCATCTCAACCATTAATGAAAGTGGATGAGGAAAATTAAAAAAAAATAGGCGGAGTTGGCAAAACTGAATGGCGATGCAAGATCTCTATCAGGTGCTAAGACTCGAACTATTGGAACTTGGAACAAAAAGTTGCATACGTTACAAATTACACATAACGTTACATAATACGTTATGTAAGCATAAGCATATTATTGTATTTTGTGATTGGAAAATAAGATACAGAGCAGCAGTGCTCACATACAGAGTAAATACGCTGCCATCTATAAAACGTTTTCATAATAAAATATAACAAAAACATTTGTAATATATTTTACATTTCACATACATACATATGTGCCATAATATGCTTAAGATTATATACGCAAAAATTGACAACGTAATTGTAAGATTAATGTGGTAACAACTCTAAGAGCGGGAGCATTTACCTTTCACAATAATGGGTGCGTTTCATGAATTTTTAAATACACAAAAAAGGAATTTTTTAAAAGCTAATTTATAATTATTTCACGTAAATACATATGCAGATGCGGAGAGGTAAATACGGCTTAACTGATTAATCCTCGCACGGTAGTTACGAATACGCATAATTTATTTGACTTCCGGTTGGTGTGTTTACGCTTTACAAACAATTGAAGAATTTAATATAATTTCTGTGGCTGCCAACTCTTTGCAAGTAGAGATTCCGGATGAAACGATTCAAAACCTCACATTTATGCAAATAACTGTATCCATGATATATTTTATATTACTGAATAAATATATTTTTATTCGATCCACTACACCATTTTTGCTATACGCGTAAATTAAGTTTGTGCGAATGTGCGAATGACAGAAGGACTAGAGACAGATCGATCCTTCATTCTGCCAACATATTCAGAATTACTTTGTATATCGGTTTAAAGTTGTCTGTCCGTCCGTCCCTCGTGTTTTTTGTGTTCAATTTGCACGATATTTGAGATAATTGGATTAAATTTTGAACACTGGTGGGTTTTGCTTGAAGGAGGAAGGCTATTGCAACTGAGCGGCGGGGAGGGCGGAGGGGGGGAGAATAGTTTTTCAATCAATGCCTTATAATGAATAGCCATGCAAATAACTATAGGTTGATGTAGGGAATGTGATGGTGACCCAGTAGAGTGCTTTTACTTGTTTTTATTATTAAGTATTTTTTTTCTTGCAAATCAATGGATAAACACCTAGCAGTATCGGCTTGACAGTTCAATGCCGATGACGACAACCTTAAAACTTGGACAAAAATGCTGGTATTTTTTACCGTAATTTGAAAATTTTTTAAACCCTAAAAGTATGCTTTAATATGCATATGATTGCAGGAAATTTTTTTTTGTTCTATAAATATTAACACATAAAATATTGATTATACTGGATGCTCGGAGTGCAGGCAGGCCTCTTATTAGCCTTCGTAGTCTCTTCGTTGTGCTAGCAAATCAATATTTGTGGTCGTGAATTACAAAAGCGGAAAACTATTCGTTCCGTTAACACCCTTAAGCTATTAAAGTGATTTAATTAAAAAGTTTTGAATGAAAACTTATATGTCATCAGATGTCATCAGCCATTGTCGCTTAACGAAGATATTTTACTATTATTCGAGAACTGAATTTACTATACTTAAGTTGATACCAAAGTTAATAGTTAAAACTAAAGTTGATAATAAATTTACGGGAAATTATGAAGAAAACTTTGCAGTTACATCAGCATTAAAACTGAAATCACTTTCGAATTATATTTACAACGTGATATGAATGTTATGAATAAGACGTTAGTTACGATTTGTTCAAAAAAATTTTGTAAGTTTAGAACCAGAATATCAACCGATCAAATAGTTACCCAGAAAAATTATAAAAATTAAAACGGGATACTTCCTCTCTCCTCGAAACGACTCAATGCTTTTTATACTCATCGCAGTGGATGAGGATGAGGGTTATATTCATTTTGTCAAAACGCTTGCAACGTCCGGAAAAAAGCATCAGATATTCCATAAAGTATATATGTATTGTTGATCAGCGTCCTTCTAAACATAGACGACGTCCAGAAGAAAGGTTCAGAAACGCTGCAAAGTATATGTATTTCTTATCAATTTCAATTTCTTAGTCGATTTAAGCACGTCCGTCTGTCCGTCCGTGTAATGTCTATTGGAACTATGTTTCGAAAGGAATAAAAAATTCGTTTTTTATTCATTGCTCATAAACTATAGCAGATAAATGTACAAACATTTGAACGCATATTCTCTGAGTGACGTTATAGTACTTGTACATAAGTGGAAGAAAATGACCACGCCTACGCAATTACAATTATAGTGTATCAAAATTTTAGCTTTTTGTAATACCTTTGTAACGCGCAGAAAGAAGCTTCAAAAACCCCATAAAGTGTTTAGAGGTTTCGCCAGTTTTACATTTGGAATGAACTTAAACATGTTCGTCTGTTCGTCGGTGCAACTGTGTAGTATTTGTGGTAAATATTCTGCTGTTAGCGGAAATGAAGATATCGTCTATTTGCACAAGAGTTTAGAACTGAGTTAAACTTTTCCAAGGACACGCCTGCAATGCCAACACGCCTATACGACAAAAACGTTTACTTTGAAAATAGAAAAAATCAGCCGCACCCACTTCAGGTTATAGAGTTTGAAAAATTTAATTATTTTCCTGTTTTTGTTTTTTTTTTTTTATGATAACGGCGATGGGTATAAAAGAGTCGATCACGACCGAATATAATTGTTTTAGTTATTTTTTTTTTTGGGTTTGAATTTCATTTTCAACATTTAAAAAAAAAAAAAAATTATATTTTTAATTTAAAAACTTTAGAAGACAAAGTGCAATTATTACTTATGGAATGAAGGAAAAAAAAGAAAACAAGAAAAAAAAAAAAAACAGAAAAACAAAAACTATATGCTATTATCGGATTCTTTTTCGATTATTATAATTTTTCGTTGAAAGCATTTTAATTAAGTGCTGTCATATGGAACATAATATACAAGCTTACGTGCGAATACAGTTGTGTTGGTTTATATCTGTTTAAATACAATTATAAACAATGACAATTACAAACAATGTGCTGCTGCTCGTTCAATATCTGTAATATATTTGTGCATGCATTGCATATATATACATATATATATATATATATGTGTGTGTATACATATATAAAGGAAAAGAGGAAAAGGTGTTGAAGTTTTATGATAACAATACAAGAAGAATGACCCCACAGGACGGAATTTTTCGATATTATTTATAATATTTGTTTAATAAATTTACTTTCATTCATTTATTCACTGTTAGCTTCTTGTAGGAAAGCAAACACAAGAAACTGATAGTCGCGTTAAGATCACCATCTTTAGCAAATGTACATATCTTGGTTGATCAAAGTAATCTATTTTTATACAAATACTAATATATCCCTCTCTTAGAAAATCAAGTTGAAATCGCGTATAGCAACCAAATAGCAACACTCCGTTTGTGTTTAATTTGTGTCAATGAATGGAAAATGTCCGTGCTGTCAATTTCTTTTCTATTACTTGCGACCGCTAGACTTTGAAAAACAAGGCTGAAAGGCTTTCATTGTAGATCGTAAATAAACTCGCAATAGGAGCTAATAGAGCTTGTCAGCTGCCTTTTGTGACTTGTGAATACAGGCTCACGAAGAAAGTGTTCTCTCCTTTTTTAAATTGCATTAACAACTAACTGACTAACCAACTGGCATCAACGTTAATTTTCTTCTCTTTTCCATATGGATTCATGCAAATTATATTTAAAAATCATTTCACGTTAATGATTGGCTCCATATTTCTGCATAATCCTTGAACCCGAATTTTTGACATTTTTCTACATAAACTTATCCTTATTTCCCCAATATGTCGAATAATCTTGATAAATGAGATCACTGAGAATGCTCTAACACAATTCAATAGTGTTATGCCGCATGCTCTTTGTGACCAGGTCAGGTAGACGACCGCACGATCATCATAGAATTTGTTTCCCAACAAATTGATTTTATCACGAAATTTATCGTATGTTGAGCCATTTTCTTGAACCCACATACCGTCTGAGTCGAAATCCGCTAATTTTTGCTACAAACAATCAGTTCTGCATTGAGAGTAACTGCAATGCATTTTCAGCCCACGAACCATACCCGAGAATTAATTTTTGCACACGTAAAGGTCCGTCAGAAATATCAGACGTGTTTTTCACACCAAAGAGCCGAAACACAACACACATTTCACAAAATGTAAACCTCATCCTATACGCATGAAATTTAGCTGTGGGTTGATCGTTTTTTTTTTTAAATTTCAGAAATTTCTCTACCCTATACAACTATATATGTATTGTATTCAACAAATAATGTCAAGGTCCAAAGAATATATTTAAACGACATGGAATTCAAATCCCCATCAGAAGTGTGTTTTATTTACTGTGTTTACTTTTGGTACAACAAAACCGATGACTCTACACAAAATGAATGCTTTGAGGACCTCGTAATCGTATATAATCTAAATTTTATAATTGCGCGAGATAGGCTTTCAAAATCTATATATGAAAGGGTCTTATAATGTTTTGAAGATTTCAATATTGAAGTCAATGTTCTGGCAGTCAGGGATTAATTACAAAACGAGGCCGAAATCCTACCCATTCCTAATTTAAGAGTGTTTGGCCATTTGGAGAAAGCTGCAAAAAAACAAACATCTACCTTCATCTGCTATAAAAATTTAATTCTTGCCAATGCGAGCCTTGGAATCAGTTAACAGGGAAATTGAAAATAAGTTGCGATAAGCATCGTGTTTTGACAGAAGCCCTGCAAAGGCTCAAGGAGCTAATGCCTGATCTTTACTTATGTTCGAAGAGCATCGTGTGAGTGAAGGTTTTAACTGTGAAGAATTCCAATGCTTTTGATTACGTGAAAGGCACCGAACAATTTGCAAAAAATGCCTGAAATTTGTCCATATGTCTTGGAAAATTTGTTTTGATAGGGAAAGAGAAAGACGGTCATATTTAGACGGTTATGTGGATATCCTGAGGCACTGTAGTCAGACGACGTCTACTTTCAAATTCGATCTGACGCAAGACTAACAAGATGGACAAAGAAAATAACAGATAGATCGGGAAGACTTAGTTTAGTTGAAATAGTTTGAGACGCCCTTACAAAGGCTGCTATGAGTACTATGAGTCTGATTGATTGATTGGTATATTGCTGTAATTGAATATGGGGTTTTTTATATGGACGCAGTTAAAAAAGATATTTAAAAAAGAGAAAAAATCATTTACTGAATTTATTTGCTCAGCATTCACAAAATTATTAGCTTTAAGTGAAATTCTTCTACGGTAGTTTCTAAGTGCACCTGATTGCCGCATAATTTAATGACCGGCCACTTTTAAATATTATGCCACACGAAATTCGTCAAATATACGAAGAGCTCACTCACCTGACCCATATTAGTGAAGCCATATTTTTGCGCAATAATATTGGCCATGTCATGGCCGGCTGGTATATGCACGGCAAACTCATTGGTATAGTAGGGCTTGTGCGGTAAACTATGACTGCTACAAAAGCTATCCAGCAGTTCGTCGTGCAAATTGAACTCATCACCAGCATCATAATTTTTACTAACGTTGGATTGTGAGTTTTGTAAATTGCCGGTATCAGTACCAAATTTTATACTATTGCCGCTACTATAGTTACTGGTTTCGCTACTGCTACTACTTTTGTTATTATGGTTTACATTGCTGTTTTCATTTTTTTTACTCTTGTTGTTGTTGTTGGTTTTTCGTCGCGTTATATTATTATGAAATGATGGTTCATGGGGTTGCTGCTGTTGCAGCAGTTCTACTTCTTCATTAATGATTTGCGAAAAGGCCTCACTGTAGTCATTTAAAATTAGTTTAACAGCAGTTGTGATATTTTTGCTAGTGCGGCTAATGCCCGTGTTGTTAGTGTTCAAACCATTCCATATATTGTTTGAAATATGCTGATCGTTGTTGCTGTAATTACTGCTAACACTACTACTGTTCTTGCTTGAACTATTTGTACTGCCGTTACGTTTTGCTTCGTTATTATTTACGCTTTGACTAATTGTGGTAGCATTGGTGTTATTATGGATGGCTTTTATAGTGGTAGAACGGTTGGTAGCGATGGTGGTGGTGGTGGTGTTGGTGGTGGCGGTAGCAGCAGTGGTAGGGGTGGTATTGCTGGTGCTGGTTATGGTGGCAGTGTTGGCATCAGTAGTGGCTTTAGCGGTTTTCTCATACTCCCTCTCTAATGCATTTACGGGCTGGCTTATTCCATCATAATTATTATTATGCAGTATAGCCAGTACACTGGCCAACGGACAGCAGCTTAAAATGACTAACGTTACTAGGAAATATGTACAAAAATTTTTGCTATTTATTCTGGTATATTTAACTACATTTTGTAAACTCTCGCAATCTATTGTGGAGTTGAGGAGGTGTTGACGGCCGCTTACTTGGTCACAGGCGTACCATTTTTGTGATTTTCGTTTATAGGATTTCTTTATTAGGCAGGTGCCACTATCGCTAATTCTAGGACTGACACTAACCAAATAACAACTATTTGCTATCGTTGCTGACAACGATGTTAGTGATGTTTTAATTTTCATTTGCGTCTGTTGTGGTAATGTTGATGATATACCGTTGTTGCCTGTGCTGCCGACAGTAGCGGATACAGAATGCAATGCATTTTGTGATGATATTGAATTGTCACATTCATCATCGTTATGCCCGTTAAAACGTAAATTCATAGTTAGTTAGATTTTGAGGTTTAAAAATTTATGACGTTCTTCTCTTCTCTTCGCTTCTTCTTCACTTCTTTGTTCTTTGATACTCGCACGGATAGTTAGTTATATTTTTAATTTTTCACTTTTTACTTTTGCCCTTGAAATTGATTAAGAAATTGTAAGATATTTTTTATACTTAAATAATAATGATTTACAATTTTTGACAAGCGTTGGTAGCAGTAGTAGTAACAGGCCAACATGTGCCCATGTAGTGTTTAAACAATCATTTGGCGATAATTTGGAATTTTATTTAAAATTTTCCGAATGATGAATTTTACGGTGATCCGGTCAATTTTATATCATTGTGCTTCAAAGATGACACACTGAAAAGAAAATTGAAAAGAAAAACATAAAATAGATTTGAAATAATTCTTCGCATATGTTGAGATAAAATATGTTGAGATAAAGCAATGTTTAAAATAAAAAAAAAGTAAAAAAATAACACAAACACACACGCACATGTTTCAGCCGACTTTACATACTTCAAAATCACTAATAAGTAGTCGGCATTTATTACGAAGAGCATAATTAAGTTTGTCTCATGACAAAATCGTGGTTTAAAAAACGAATAGCACGAGATGTTGAGCCAAAATACATTTGCTGCTCACTCTTAGTCTCCTCTTTATTTTATAATTTTTTCCTAACCATTTCGTGTTCATTTTCAATTCTAGAATGCTTCCCCTATACGGAGGAGTAAGAAACTATCCTTAGCAATCACATGAAGTCAGATTTAGTGAAGATGTTTCAATAACTCATAAATGAACTCTATCATGTTGAACGCAACCAGAGTAGTTTTATTAAATCGAGGATCGTTTAAAGTAAAAGAAAGAAAAAGTCTTTTGCTTTCTTCATTACTTTTAGGCAAAAAAAACTTTAATATCTCTTGCATTCTATTAAATTAATTCCAGATTGGGTTTTGATGGGAGTTTTCATCATTATGCTTGCGTTGAGTGTAACCAATCGAACTTAGATTACTTTACGTTGTTTTTCTTTTCTTTTGTCACACAGTTCACATTTATAGATGACAAGTGCACACAAGTCTCATCCATAACTTGCATTGACAGACAAAGCTAGAAAAAAGTTATTTTCGAAATGAAAATAATATTATCAGAGAGTTAATCGCTTTTTATATAAATATCCAACTATTGCGTGATTTTTCAAACCTGAAGTGCCCTTAAGCGGAAACAAGCAAACTGCTGGGGAGAAAAGATTTGAAACTTATGATGAATTCAAATGAGATATGAGAAAATTGTCAGATCGCATATATTCGTACTCCATACGTCAGGGAGTGAGAGTTCCGAGTAATCTGATCTAATGGACGAAAGTAATGCACAAGAAGTTGGGTAAAATGGTAACAGAAAAGCTTACTACGGTTTTAGGGTCGATTATATCGCGCTGTCAGGTATCTTCTGGCGTTTTATAGCCCAATCTACAAAGCATTTTCCGATCGCAAACAATCTGACGTTATCTTCACAGACTTTTCCAAAGCTTTCGACAGAGTTGATCGTAGGTTGTTAGTCTATAAATTGCATTGCCTTGGTTTTTCCACAAGTATGATTGCCTGGTGCAGTCGCTATTTCTTTGGGTACACCTAGCGGGTGTTGCTGCATTTCTGCCCATCCAGAGTAACTGTCGTCACTTTCGACGTTCCTCAAAGCAGTTATCTTGGCTCGCTCATACTGAGAACCTGTGTTCATGGTGTGCAACCAATTGTATGGTGCTGAATTCAAAAAAGTGTAAGAAGACGTGTTTTGTGTGGTGTAATATGTTGTCCTCTTATTATCGTATTGACAATCACTTTCTGGAAAATGCCTGTAATTATAAAGACTCAGGAGTTGTTTTCGACTCAAAACTCAATTTTGATATTCATATAGAAGTTTCAGTTAATAAAGCTATATATATATATCCCTTGTAGGGCTTATAAAATGATTATCGAAAGAAATCAATGACCCATGCGTTGCGCAGTGCTTGCATATTTCTTTAGTTAGCTCAACTCTTGAATACACGTCGGTAATTTGGCTTTCCAGTTATAGACGCCATGTTGATCTCTTCGAGTCTGTTCAACGAGACTTTTTTATGTTTGCTTTGCGAGATTTGGGACGTACATCGTATATTATTAGATTGAAACTCATTGGTTTGTCTACCCTTGAAAAAGGGCGTGAAATGTTGGGTGCAACCTTCGTCTTTAAGCTAATAGAAGAAGATGTTTTTTCGACGGCTTTATTAATAACGGTAGGGTCTCAAGACACTTTGTGCTCTTGCAGCTACCATAATATCGAACCAATTATGAGTTGCTCAATCGGTTTCGGGTAATGCGTCTAATCATTACCACTTACTTCAACGATCGTTACCACTTACTTGATCTGCCCGTTTTGTCCGTTAATCTAATATGAAAAGCGTTATATTGCGTAACTAACTGGTATACATTTTCGAGTCGTGTACAATACGCGTAAATTGAATCAAAATATTGTTTTATATTTGATTTTGTTTCCCATTTATTGTATGGTTAATAATGTATAAATAAAGCAAATATTCATTCATCAACACATATCTATGTGTCCTTATTTAGGGCTTACTTGAACGCCGGTGTATATTATGTTTATTTTTACTTATATTTCATCCTTCTCTATACTACATTTTAAGTTATTTTGTTGCTTACATTCGGTTAATGACTTGTTCTGGAGCGGAATTTAATTAATTGAATAAATAAATTAATGAAAATGCTTCCGGAAACCATCCTGTATAAAAAATCGCAAACTTGTGGAGATTGAGGGCGCAGAATGCTCAAAGTTGCCCAGGACGAAGCGCAACATGTAACAAGGCGAAGCGATTTCATTGCTAGAGACTCTACGCGAGTTAACAGTGTAAACAAAAAAAGAAAAAGACAAAGTACATAACTGAACCAAATCACTCAGTTTCTCACTCCAAAAGAATCTCTGCTTAAGTGTGAAAACTTATATTTAGGAGACAAAGAAAGAAAAGAAAAAAAAAACAACAGGCGGAGAATAAATTAAGTAAATCTACGCTTAGTTCTTTAATAACAATTTCGGCCGCAGACTTTTTCGCAGGAAACCTGTCACTAACACTTGGCTTAACAACTCTGGCAACTAGGACGAGACGACAGTCTCTAACGAAAAATTCATATTATCTTTAGAAAGTTTGATGTCATTTGGGCCGTTTGTGTACGATTTCCAGTTATTTTCAGTAACGTTTTGGTTTTGCGAAGAAATGTGAATTTCGTCTTCTGACTAAACATTGCTTTTTGAAGGAAAAGAATATCACTCATTGCAACTCCTCCCAATCGGTGGTCGTTTGCACGCAAACTTATGATGCTAATGGACGCGGTGAACACCAAAAAACATGACAATAAATTCTGCAAATTATTCCCGATAATCGAAAAGTAAAACTGTACTGTAGAGTTGGCAAAGATATCTCGCAAAGATATCAATAGGCAATGCAGTTACCCTTTTGCATAAAAGTATGGACATTAGAAAGCGTAGTTCCCAAATGGGTATCGCGTTCACTCGCAGTCGATGGCTCCGATCGCAAATTACATAATTTAAAGTTGGAATTGCTCGCTGCCACACCCATCGGTCCCCATCGGACCCCATTGTGAAAAGAGGCTCTAAGCACAGCGACTTAGATTAAATTATTTGGTATATCAGTAGGGCAAGTGTTTCAAGTGTACTTTGAGGATCTCGACAAATCGTTGCATCTAAATTGAATAGAAATAGTTAGAGAGAAGCGTTGGACTGATCGTAACATTTTTCTTTTCTCTCATTTGCTCTCAGAACTTGATAGTATGTGTTTATGCCGAAGTGTTAGGAAGTTTGCACCTTTTTGGATGTGTTTCGATAATATATTCCGATTAAGTTATTATTTAATTGAAATAAATGCATGAGTTTTAAGTCGAACCTTAGTTACTAAGGAAGTTAAGCAAGCGTATAATAATTGGAAAATTCTTATTGATTTATATACGCTATGTTGTGTAATATCAGTTTTTCGTTTTTCACAAAAGTAGAGGACTTTTATGTCTATTGCATGATTTTCGTGACAAACATACAGACGAAATTATTAGAGTGAAAAGTTTGTTAAGCTTACATACCTTGCATACAAAACCTCGTACCTTGCAGTTATGAAATGTCATCGCAATGACGGTTGTCTTTTGACAGCTCAGAAATGTGATATCGAATCTCTTGTCGAACGGCTGGTTCCCTCTTACTTTATGAAGAACTAACCGAATCGTTTATGCAACATATCCTAGCCGGGGTTTTAAACCCTCGCACCCCACTTGCTGTTTGTTGTTGTCTTGTTATGTAACTTATAATGCCTATTTTCATTTCTAAGTGTACGTATTTTGATTTAATCGGAATTATCATATAATTTAATAATTCACGCATATCCTGTTATTGTTTTTGTGGTTGTTATTGCTATTGTCGGTGCCAAGTAACGCATGCACAACTGCTTAACTATCATTTATGCATCATTTAGCACCTACAGCAATAAACTCTGAGCATATGCTTTGAACATACCATCAACTCCTTTTCATGGCTATTGTTGTTCTAAGAGCATCAGGGAAAGAAAAAAAAAAAAAAATTATCACTTTGCTTCCCTTTACTTCCATTTGCTGCTGAACACTTTACACATTTAAGAAGCTGTTGTGTCGTGATTGTTGTTGAGCCTTACGGCTAAACACATGCATATGTGTGCGTGTAAGAAAGAGAAGAAAAGTCTCAACTTAAAATTTAAATTGTAAATTTTATTAAATGCCTGCTGGCGATATCAACATTTGCCTTTTTTTTCTCTTCTGTAATGGTGTTGTTTTTTGTACATATCACTACAGTTGCTCTTTTGCTTTGGGTGTAAAGAACTCTTTGAAGTGTTCTTAAATTTCAATTAAAATTTTAAATAACAAATTTTTTTTTTTTTTTTTTTTTTTCGTTTTTAGTGTCAAATATTGCTTTAAAAACCTGTTGTATTTCTGAATTCATTTCCTCTCTCATATAAATTATATCTCACTTCACACTCTTAACCTGTTGTATATTTGCAATTTGTTTTCCGCCTTTTTGCCCCTACTACTACAGCTACTACAGCTACTACAGCTGCTGCTGCTGCTGCTGCTGCTGCTGGTGCTGGTGCTGCTGTTGCTACTGCTAAGCGTATACACTTATTGTTTTGTTAGTGTATAAAAGACTCTCGAGATTGTTATTATGCACTTAAATGTATGTAAATGTTATATATATAAATGTATATATTTATACGTATATATATATGTATGAATATATGAGTTTTATATATGCATATACCAGAAGTAATATTATAAATTATAAAAAAAATAAAAATAAAAATAAAAATAAAAAACTTAGCCTTCAACATACTTCAGCGTGCGCTTACTCACACAAAAACCCATTTATGTGCGAATGCGTAACGAAAGGTGAACGCACTCCGGATTACCTACATAAGTATTGTAATATTGTGTTTTTGTTAATGCTGCCGCTATGCATTAGCAGGAAACTGGTCTCAAAAGCGAGCTTTCTTACATTTAGTGAAAATGTTTCATTTACACACACACATAAACATATGCATACTTTTCCTCGAAGAGGAAGACATTTTTATCAATTCAGCGATTTCGTGTATATAACTCCGCAAAAAGCGCTACAGATCATATCAAGTTTATCAATTTTCAATTAATACGTGATTTTGATTTGCATAACCATGACCGTCAATTTGCCTGCATACGTTTCAAGGCATAAAAATAGCAAAAAAAAAAAAAAAAAATTTTACACATTTTGAGCATTGAAAACCGTAACACAGCCACTGGTTTGGTGCGTTTGAATAGATAAATCTTTTCAATTATCGCGATTCTCCCGTGAATTCGTTAACAATAACTAACTTCCAGAAAGAAAAACAAAAAAAGAACAAAAAAAAAGAAAAGAAAAATCAAAACGGCGAAGAATGCGAGAAGTTTGAAAACGAAACATAAAAAATTAACGGCAAGACAAACACACACACACACACGCATGCATGCACACACCGCGCGTATTCGCATGCCATTTATAAGAGCACGGGCTTCAGGATACGTACTCGACCTCATAAGAAGTTCACAATGCAACCGCACGCTAATATATGAAAGCGACAGTGGTACAGAAGTATATAGAATAATAGAAGGCGTCCTACAGGGATCGATCCTTCGTCCACTTCTGTGGAAAACAATGTACAACAACGTTCTGAGTCTGCAAAGCCCGACGGGCGCAATAATTACTGGCTTGGCGGACGACATAGTAATGTGCAGTTGTGGCTGCAAAGTCCTTGGGAGAGGTGCAAGAGTCAACTGCCGAGGCAGTCACGAAGGCGAGCTAGGTGGGCTTAGAATTGGTGCAGCATAAACCAGAAGCAGTGCTAATAACCAGCCGGCAAGTACTTGCTATTAAACATGCATGTTGTGGGAGATGAACTGCCGCTATGTAGGACGATGTGTGTTCAGAGTTTGATTTGAAAAACTCCCTTTTATTTTAATGAAACTCTTTCTGGACGAGTATTTACGCCCCTTTACATACTAGGGCGTTGTAAAATTTGATGTTTTCTGGTTCACTGAGCAATTGATTGAAAAGCGCAACACTAAGATAAATCAAACTCGAACATTTGCCAGTGGCAGCATTTTTTATGGAACTTCCATGTAACTTGAACGCGTACTATTACAATGTCACCTCGTCTTAGATCTTTTCAAATAATATACTAGATTACAGAATGGATAAAATACGCTATACTTAAAGCCTTGGTAATCTTGTTTGGGTTGGTTTTCTTCGGTATTTCAATGTCCATGTCATCCAATCCCTTACTTATTAATGCACTTTGTAGCTTACAAAGGAAACCGTTTGTGTGTAGGCCAATCGTCTTTCGGAACGCGAGTGAGATACCCGCAATTATTTGTTTTTTTTTTTTTCGATTTTTAATAATTTTTCTACAGACGAGTTTAAAGCCAATAGACGTTTTTTTAATTGCACAGTCGTTAGCATTATTTACATTTATTTATTTATTTACTTTTATATCGTTTCAATAAAAATATTAATTTACGTTGTTCTTGTATTTTACGTTGCAGCACAGTGAGAGACGGACAGTATTGCGCTGAGTATCTTTTTACTAATGTTTCAGTATTTTCGATTTCATTGCTGAGTATAATGGTGACCCGGAGTCACTGGACTTTTCTCCTTTATATTTTTCACCTTGTGGCGCGTTTCACGATTTTTAGAAGAAACTTTTAAAGAAACAAAAGAACGAGCAAGAAAATTGTATTCGGTCGTGACCGAATCTTGTATAGTCATCACCGGTACCCTAAAAAAGATAAAATAAGTAAAAGAAGTACATGGCCTACAATAGGGAGGAGGCATGGCCGATCTTCTCTATTTCTAAAATTTCTAAAAAGTTTTTGCCGCATAGGCGTGTAGGCGTTGCGGGTGTATCCTTTCAAAAGTTATATCATTCTTTTGCAAATTTGTGGTCGATATCTTCATTTTCGCTAACGGCAGAACGTTTTCCACGGATACTACACACTTGCTCAGACGGACAGATAGAGATGCTTAGGTGCATGCCAAATTTGAAACTAGCCAAGCACTTATATGCTTCATGGGCTTTTGGAAGCTTGTCTCTGCACGTTATAATGGCATTAAAAAAAGAACATTTTATGTTGGATGAGGGGAGGGATGTATTCATTTAATGGAAAAGTTTGCAACACCGGGAAGGAAGCTTCAAAAACCCCATAAGGTATATAAATTCTTGGTCAATTTTATATTCGTAATGCTCCTGTGTATGTCCATCTGTCCGTCTGGGAAATTGTGTAGGCTTTATGGTAAACCTTCTCATCTTCGCAAAAATGAACACATCGCCTATAAACTTGGAAGAGCTTTTTAAAAAAGACCCAAACTTTTTAAAGAACACGTTTAAAATGTCCATTATGTCCATCCGTCTGTATAATAAAAGCTGTGAACACTTTTGATTTGCGCATTTATTGCTCGCATAAGCCTCCAACTTTATTTTGAAAAGAAAAAATCAGCTACGCCCAACCGATAAAGTATGAAAATTTAGTTCTTTGCCTTTATTTTTGGAACACAATGATAGGAATAAGAGATTCGGTCACGGCCGAGTATAAGATTCTTACCTATTATAACTAAAAGTAGTTGTGGTATCAGAATTCAATAGTTTTCAAACTATCTATTGTTCGAGATAAATGGAAAAATTAATTAATCGCCCTTTCCTTAAACAGTAGCCGCGCTCTCCCTACCAACTAGCTAGCTAGCAAGAAGACATATCTTGGAAATGGATAATAACATTTATTGTATCCATTATGTGATCATAATAACTTTGTTGAATAGTGCAGGAAAGAATGCAAGCTTGATAGAATTTCTTATATTAAAAAATGTGCAAGAAAGATTTCTCCGTTAATGTAAAAGCGGCCTGCCATTAAAGAAGACTCATTAGAGGGCTTATCGAAGAAAAAATTATGAAGAACGTTACAGAAGTGCAAAATATAAATTAAAAGAGAAGAGCATTTTTTTTGTTCGTTTTTTGATTAAATTTTCGCAAAGATAATGAAAACGTTTTTTTTTCTTGTTTTTTTTTTTTTTTTTTTTTTTTTTTTTTTTTTAATTGTTTGTCATCGTCCCTTTTCTGTTATAATAGAATTAAACAGTATATAGAATTAAAATTTATAAAAGTTTTCAAGCAAATAAAGGAATATAAGAGCACAATGGTTTCCAAAAATGAACTGATAAGGGTTAGTGGACTTCGTTTGCATAGAACGAGTAAACATCTTTCCTTTAATAACGTGAATATAGAAGATATGCACGGGATGGGACTCTGTCTGTGGTCCGCATTTTTATTTTCGTAGTAAGGTTTATAGCAAGCTTTTACTTAATGTTTTTCACTCGTGATCGAGGCAAATCCATTTGCTATATTTTGTAGCGAAGTGGACCCCTTTAAAACATAAGCGACAGCTTAAGCGACCACTACATGTGGTTACACATTCAAGTGTGAAAAGATAGAACAATAAATCATATTAAAGAGAATATAGAAGACATTTAAAACGCATGAGTTTTTATATATAAAAAAAAAAAGGAGTTACACTTCTTTTTCGCAGGCTGCCAATAGCCAAGATAGTATTTTTGCCAAACCTCATAGGCAGAGAGATGACTTTGTTTGCCTTTGTGTCATATACTTCTTACTTGAAGTAAAGCTATGTACCTGCTTTGAGCTTGCAGAACAGCTGCTGATTAGGCGGAGCAAAATTGGATGACTAGCGAAGGGTAGAACTGTAATTTTCGGGCGGAAAGCCTGAACCAATCAATAGGAAGCCTAGTCCTCTAGGGCTTTTGGATAAAGGCAGTATATACAGCGTTATTGTCATCATGCAACATGACTTACACGTTACTCCTATTTATCTGAACGCTTCTAGACACAAATAGCTGTTGCTTTAATTTCTTTATAACCTTCCAAAGTGATTACAGTTTTTTGAAATTAGGAGCAAGCGTTTGCCTCACAAGATTTCCAGCGAGACACACTTTAAAAGATCAAAATTATCGATTTTGTGCGTCGAGTCATTCAAAGTATTGTCAGTTGTTCTAAAAGAGCGCAACTGAAGCTTTTAAATCATTTCCATGAGATTTATTTATTTCTTTTCTACGAGAGGGAAGAAGCAGTCAGTACTTTTCATTCCGTAGCATTCCGTTGAGGAAAACTCCGTTAATCATAGCGATGCATAAGAAAGCTAAAATTTTTCTTCTTCACATTACTCTTGGTTAACAAAACTCATTCTACTTTTATTTCTGGAATTTATCACATTTACCTAAATAAATCATAATAATATTAATGATAATAATAATAGTGCTTGTGAATTTAGGGCGTTTACGTAACAACCAAATACGAATGAATTCAAGTTACTTGATGTGAAGTTTAATCATTAAAAGTTCCATTGCTTACCAGTGTTATGAATATATTAACATTTTATGGCTCGAGACGAAAATTTGAATTCAATGAACCTAAGATAAATAGTATTCATGTACTTGGGTGTTCGAAGTACGTGTTTCATATAAAATACAAGCCCTACCGTTAACAACATCATACTGTGTCTGTAAAAGCTTTAAGTACTGAAGTATTGATCCTATTATCTTATAAATTAAGCAAATAATATTAGATATGGTCAGGAAAGATTATACACACGTACATACATCTATATATATGTATACATTTTGATGTCGAAGTGTGTTCTACTGTTACCCATGCAGGACGAAAGCGAATTTGGTCTTTAAACGAATTGTGGTTGTTGGGTAACGATATTACTTCTCATAAAAAAACTAAAAGCTCTCTGATAGATTCAACAAAGTTTTGTTAGTAATAAACTCTTATCAATATTCAGTGGAAAATAATATTAAAAGTAAATGACCAGAATTTGTCTTGGAACTATTTAGAACGCCTTGCTTGCTTGCTTGCTGGCTTGCTTGCTTATAATTGTCCATGACGTTCAAAATTAGTTACCCCAAAGCGCTTTTCTCTAATGATTAAAGTTAACCCGTATCATATAATATGACATTTAATGTAATATGCAAAATTACAAAAATACGTGTTGCCTTGGGTTTGAGTTTTAAGTTCTTAAACTAATAAAACACTAACGACATTGTGTATATAATAGTTAAACATGAATTTTCTTCCCCTCGTGGTGGTGAAGAAAAAAACATCTCAACGGCGAAAGAAAATAAGAAATCTAGTTATAAAATACCAATGAAGCAGAAAAAGGAATTTCTCTCCACCCACTTATGGATGCAAATAAGCTGAGATTTCCTTAGAAAATAAGAATAAAAAGAAATAAACGAGAAAAACAGAAAAATCTCTTTATAAAAAAAAAAAAAAAAAAAAAAAAAAAGGAAAAAAGCAGGGCATGCAGAGAAGCAGGCAAACTAATGTAAGGGCATGTGTCAAACACTGCTTCTGCTTCTGTTGCTTGACATGTTACTGATGATGAGCAGATTTGTGAGCTCAAGTCCCTATAACCTGCTGCTAATACCCGTAATATGCATAAAAAGATATGTACGCTTTGAAGAAATCTTGCGAAAAGAAGATTGAATGCAACGTGGAGGGAGACGGAGGAAGCAAAAAAAAAAGCCCTCCAAGGTGTTCAATTATGAAAAATATTGTCTGAAAAAACGTGTGACATTAATGTAACAGCTTAACACTTCAAACTTGATAACGTATGTATATATATATGTGTGTATATATGTATATATATATATATATATATTTAAGTGCATACGCGTATGTTCTTTCTTGAGCATGTTTAATATCAGTGGAAAAAATGTTAATAACGATAACGACGAAGAAAGTATGCATTTATTCGTTATGCCTGTTTAGCTTGTGACGGTCGTGCACAACGTGAGACATAAGCCAGCATTAGATAAGCCATAATTGTGAATTTTGTAGTTTTCATATTTCAAGAGACTTATGAGAATATTTGAGAGGTTGTTAAACATTAAACTCTACATACATATTATGAATTAAAATTTATAAATTACATTTCTCATTTTTATATACTAAATTTAAGCATAATTAATATGAAAATTTACCAAATATTTTATAAATTGAATCAAGTTTGTTGAAATATATACGAAAACTTTTAATTTAATTTTTTTGTATAATTAAATTTTATGATTTTTAAATATGCAAAACATGCATGCAGTGAGATTCATTTACATATACATATTTTTTTTTTTTTGCAACGCAATTATATATAGACACGAATGTTATTTATCGAGGGTTTTCAAATACAAATTATGAAAGCAACAAAACTTTTTTATTTTTTTCGGAGCTAGAGCAGTTAAGTGCACTTCAGGTGGGGGATGGACGCCCTTTGCCGCAATTTGAAAAATAAACTCCCAAGCTCATTATACATCATTTGTATATATACCCGGTGTGTGTAGTGCTTGATGTTAGGCTGGCAGTAAAATTATATAAAATTTTAAAGCAAATGGGTAAAGCATCTAAATAAAGCCAAGGCAGACTCAATGTCAAAGTCAACTTTGGGTATTTTTAATCTCGGGTACATACAGCATTAATAACGATTTCTTGTAAAGAAGATCCGCTATATATTTGTACTAGATTTTTTGTGCCAATCGTTTAGTTTAGGAAAATAAAATTTTGAAATTTCCTCTTGCTTAAAATTTCCTGGACTCGGGTCTGCAAGTACATCAATTTCATTTTAAAATTTGACCAATGATCGTAGACCTAAGTCATAGAGAATTCTATTTTCAGTTTTCTAATTTAATTTCTATTTCTATTTGTAAATGAAACATCAATGGACACACTAGCTTCCGTTATAAGACGTAAATTATTGACTGAAATAATAAGTGCTTGCATGAATTATGATCAATGATATCAATTAGTGAAAATCATAAAATAATGCGAAATATCAATGCACACAACGGTAAACTTCGACCATTTTGACTTTTCTCTACATAAAATCACAGTATTCCGTTCAGTCTTATTGAGTTATTCAGTGCATACAGACGCTAATTATGGAAGGCTCAAAATTGCAGTTTCGGCATTCATTACTTCTACCTTATCATTGCTTATCAGACAAGTTTTCTGCGGCGTATTGTAACTGACGATGAAAAATGGATCTACTACGACAATCTCAAGCGCAAGAACGCATAGGGTTGTCCAGAAGGGCCATCTACACCGACACCGAAGCGGAATGTTCCTGGCCATAGAGTTTTGGTGTGCCTTTGCTGAGATCAGCAAAGTGTACTGTGTTAAGAGCTGCTAAAATTGAATGAAGCTGTGATTGCAGATCTTTGCCAACGTAAAGCGAACAAAATGAACGGTGTGTTGTTGCAAAACGGACTAGCATTAGCAACTAACCGACATAAAATCATCCTCTTGCATTGTAACGCCCAGCTGCACGTTGCACGAGTTGTCAAGAATACATTGTTGCAGCTGGAATGGGAAGTTCTGCCGCACCCAGCATGCTTACGACTCCTGTATACCACTTATTCAGATTCATGCAACATGGTTTGGCTGGCACCCGGTTTCGAAATGCTGAAAATGTGAGAAAATGGATTGATGAGTGGATCGCTGCCAAACTAATTTCGTTCCTTCGCCACAGTATCCCCATATCACCAGAAATATGGGAAAACGTTGTAGTTGTTGTAAGAATTGTTCTCAACAAAAGCATTTTTTAAGTGAAAAACTGATCAAAGTACATGAAAGCACCTAATATAAGAAGAACTTTTTTCTTTCTAATTTTAAGCATTGCTTAAAAGATTTTAGTTTGTTAACTTGTTTATTATAAAAGAATTTTCAGTTATTAGCCTTTGTTTCTTCCTTTATAAATTTCATTCCGTCCACATTTCTTTTTACCAATACATTGTAAATATCGTCAAGCGTATTAAGTTGTGCTGCAAGCTTGCAACTACCAATGAAATTGCAGATAAACTTGAAAAAATATCGAGCTATCGAGCAGTCAATTCTCTTGATGGAACGATAAATGACATATGGAAAGCAAGGTCACTTCCGATATCTGTACATATTCACATTAAAAATATCCTGGTGATTTTCTATATATATATCCTCGCACCTGTTCTATCTGTTCTGTTCTATCACCAGCAACACAATACTTTCCCGTATTGTGTCCACACAGCATCTACTTGGGTTGACGCATAGTCGGGCAGGGAAAAGTCGCAGCTACCAAGTTGGTGTTCCTGCATCCAAAACTGAGTGCGATTCGACCATACTTGCGGTTATAGATATCATGAGTGCTCAATAGGGATATAAGACTTGCCGATTTACGCAAGCACCCGCTGGGCTGCGGCCAATTCCTATCTATTTCCCTTTTTCTTCAATTCTTCCTGACCGCAGCCATGATACATCTATAGGGGACGCCCACTTAGCACTTGGCCAATATAAAGAAAATCAAACCATATAACGGCCTGGTAGTCACACCCAACTCCGAATTCGGCAATGGCGTAACACTTAGCGAATCAGCAGACATTTCGTAGAGAACGCCTATCCTATCCTTCTTTCCCTATCTTCTTTTACCTAGACATCACTGTGTTTACATCCATTTAGTCGAGTTGCCCCGAGTGAGTGGTCATAAGAAGACTTGTAGAATATACACTTACGATATGGGATAATTTTTTTTCTTTGCAAACGTACCTTCTGCAGCTGTGATGTGTCGCGAAAGCGGAAAGCAAGTGTAAGCAATACAATGAGTTCTCATAAAATCTGAAAGAAAAGCTTCCTGGCATTTTTTCCACCAATTGTTTAAGAAGATTAACTTTGTTAACGCATTAATTGCAGCAAGCGGTACTGCATAGAAGTAACAGCTTATAGGTATAGAAAAGGTGTTTGTTGGGAACAGATCAAAAGTGGCCGATCAATTCTTAAAGGAGGTGAGAAAAAACGGCACATTTGATTTTTATCGTTCAGAAAATAGTTATGAAGTAAAACGCGTAGAGCTGAATAAAATAAAACCAATGAAAAATTTAGGAACCGTCTATGAATCGCTACTGGAGCCAAATGAAATCGTAACGTGAGCTTGATAGTGGACAAAACACTAAATTGATTACACGCTACAATAATCAGCAGAAAGATCGCGTTCGAGCTATGGAGAATGGAGCTGCGAAAATGGTTCTCGAATCACATGTTAATGGCACATCAAGCAATGCCTGGTCTGTGACGAATGACTTCATATTCTATCATCAACAATTAACGCGATCTCGGCGTGCAATTCCGGTCGATTAATGGGAAAGGCGTGATCTGGCTTAACGACTGGATTTTCACACAGCTTTAATGGTCCAGACTTTGCCGTCAATTCAGACGCTCATAATTGGTTATACAGTGAACTTTTCCTAAGCAGTGTTAGTTGTGTTGGTTGTATGGATATTGAAAAGTCGTCACAAAATGATTATAAGTTTTCTACCTGTTTTTGTTGCATAAAAAAGTTTTCATCGCATGCATGCAATAACATAACATGAACACTCTCGAACAGAATTTATGAGCTTTATTTTATTTATTAAATCTCACACATACACTTGCACTAAAATAGTTAAAGCAGTGTTGTTGTATTTTTCTTCTACCCTTATATATGTGTGTATTGGATTTATGCTTGAAGCTGCAGATATGGTTACAAAAACAAATTTCTCTCACTCCCGCTTTCTCAGCGCTTCTCGTTCGCTTGTTCGCACACATGCATAAACCATAAAGTCACACACACACGCATGCACATGCATAGCTTATATAAAGTTATAAGAATTTGTTTATGCATTCAAAAGTCGCATACATGCACCTTTGGTGAAAACTGGATTTTCAATATATTTTGTGTTTCTAAAATACATTGTGTACGTGATGTTGCTTGAACACATAAACATAGAAGCATACACACATAAAAGAAATACAAACATACAAATACTTTGGAACACATTGGTCATCATAATAAATCATATTTATTTATAAGTGCTCGGGTATGCGTGTTAAGTTCTTAAAAGCATTTACTTTTGTTCTTTGTCTTCATCCTAACTTTTGTTTTTATCACCCACAGGGATTAAAAATATATTCATTTTTACGTTCAGTTTGTAGCGTACACAAACTTATAAAAGTACCTAACCTATCAACTGGTTTGACACTCTCGAGACCATTACTTGTCATACTTTTCTATCTCATCTTTCTACTTTACGCTTTACCATGTTGCCGCATAAGTTGGATTAAGAAGCTGCAGTTTAGCACATTTACCCTGGCTTTAATTCCACAAACTTAAATTTAAAAACATGATGTTAGATATGTGCGGCCCTTGTTTGCTATTAAGTGTTACGAAAAAACTGAAACGTGGCGCAAATGTTATGGTCGGACCTTTCGAAAATTTCATATAAATCGATCCACTAAGTGAACAAAATGTTTTACGGTGAACTAAGGGCATTGCCAATTCGACTCGATATGAGTTCAGCTATCTGGCTTTGCTTCCTTTTGGTATGCTTTGGTTGCTTTGTTTTAGGCTCTCCTTTGTTCCATTTCGCCACCATTTTATATGATTTTAAATTTATTTCTCATTTTTCGGTATTTTCTGTTAACAATTTATTTTATTTTATTTATTTATTTATTTTTTTTGTTGTTTTTTTTTCATGTTATTTTTATTTCATATATATTTTATATAATACAAACCCTTTTTTTCCTCTTTATTTCTTGTCCTTGCTAATGGGGAAGTGGGCAAACGACAAGAGAGAGAGAGAGAGAGAGAGTGAGAGATAGCTAAGTTAAGTTTTCAACACAAATTAAGTTGTTTGCTGACTTTTAATTTCCAAGATATATCAATTCGTCTAGGTGTGTATGTGTGCGTGTATGCGCGCGTGTGAAATTGCTAAAGATTTATATTTGGCTTGAACTCGAAGTCTTTTTCGCGCTTTATCTTTGTTTGCACATAAAAGAGAATACCAGTCATTCGCAGTATAACGTGCACTTTCCGCATTTAAGTTTCTTGTCGAAAACTTTAAGATGAACTGAATTTAAATGAAACGTTTACACATAGGTCAATAATTTGCAGAACTAATACAAAGATGTCATGTCATCTCTTACAAAATAATTTATACCAAGTTTATTAAAAGGAATTCTTTCTTTAAATTTTCAAGAACAAACCAAAAATTCGAATTTCATATGTTTAGAAAACATTGTATTTTGATGGATGGAGAAACCGTTGAAATCCTTTGACATTTGCTTGGCTAGTGTTGTGTTGCAACTCTGCGTTTCGTAGGAAAAACAATATTCTTGTTACTGATTTGCTAATTTTAACCACGGACACCTAACAGAGACGGGTGAGCCACAGAGCATCGAGAATTATTTCTAGATAAGCAAAAAGCGAAAGTGTGGTCCCTGTTCCGCCCAACCATTTGGCTTTAAGCCAAGTTGTTTTTCCATGCACGAATTGAAGTTTGAATTACCGTCACACACACATACATTGCATGCTCTAGACCTGGACCCTAGCGGCTATCTGAAAGAGATGATCTTAAAAGAAAGCCTTGCATCAAACGATAACGACATTATACCAGCTGGAAGGTATTTGAACAACAAATCGTTCGATAAAATTGGTCCCTGGCAATGTCAAAGACTCGTTCAATCGATTAAAGGCGATTATAACCTCGGGGAAATAATGAAATTTAATTTTGCAATAAAAAAAGGGAAGTTTTTTTTTTTTGCTTGATCCCGGGAATTATTGACCGATATATTAAAATATGAATAAAAGAAGCCAAGAACACTTTGCATTCTGATGAATTGATGATTAAGAAGATAAGTAAAGTATAAAAATGTTTTCCATCATACGATGATGCAATGCGAAATTAATGTTAGATGATTAAAATCTCTTATAAAAAATAAATAAAAATATTAAAAATTAAAATATGCGTTAACTATTAAGATGGATTAATAAAAGAACAAATAAGACCGCTATGAGGACTTACGTCAACTTGCGGACGGCTAGTCCTGCATGGTTAAGGTGTTGCCAACGAAAAAAGAACGACAGCGTGACAGCTAGGTGTTGAGAGTTACAAAAGCAGAGCGCCGCATAGAGGAACAAGGTTTCTTCACCGTAAAATGTTATCTTCAGCAATGAGTCTGATTCTCATTTTTATGATCTGCCTACAAAGTTATCGCATTTGGGGTGCAGTAAATGCCCGCTTGGTTGTTGAGAAACAAATGCATCTACACAACCTGTCACCGTTTAAAGGGAATTTTGAGCTCCACCCGACCCTACCATTCATCTTAGACAAAGCGGTTGCTTAGCAAGCAGAGTTAATGGCCGTCGCTGTTGCGATATTTTTGGTACTTCGATTACAAGGTATGGATATAGACGACATGTGGTTTCAACAAGGCGACGATGAGCGAGTTCTCCCTTGAGTGAATTTTGCACGAAAGTGGTTTTTCGTAACTATGCTCCTGTCCTCTCTACTGTTCGATGTAGAAACAGTTGTTGTTGTTCACTTTAAACGTATGAGAACTCGAAGAACATCTGTAAGACTGTAAGTACTAATGCGGATTCACTTTTTTTATCACTTTGATGCATGTGTGTGTGTGTTTGCTAGCACCAAACTTTGCTGATAGCTGAATGAGAAAAAAAAAAACATTTCAACGAAGACCACTCGCAAAACAAGGTTCATATTGAAGTCTCAGGGAATAATGGAACCCGCTTAGTACATTACAAATTTGAGTCTGAATTTTCGACATTCATAACGTTGGTGCTTAGCAATTCAAAATAAGTCGGCACAACCTTTTCGAAAACGTAAGAAACGTAGGCGAGAAAGAGAAACAGAAAAGAAGAGAAGAGAATTTTTATGGTCTATTGAATGTTTGTATCGTTCGGGACTACCGACATTAGGTTATCGTTGGTCCCCGAATAGTGTCAAGTTACTTTGAAAGGAGCACTTTTGTAAAATGCCGACTCTCTTCAGCGATCACATTATCCGGCTCATCGGTTAATTAAAAAAAAAGAAAAAAGATGGCATGAGATCATCAAATAAAATGCCTTAATAACATTAACTACAAATAATAATAATAAAAAAAGTATTTCATCTTTTGGAATTTTATTACTCTATAAAAAACTTAACATAAACACGCAATAATTTCTTTCCATCGCTTAATTAATTATAATATGTTAATCAGCTAAAATTATATAAAGTGCTTTTTATAAAATAATCTCCGATTGCGAACGAAGAGAAGATGTCGCCCTATTATTGTTATTATGAACTATGCATGTATATGTATATAATTAAAACAAATGAATATAAAAAAAAAAAAGAAAAGTATGAATTCTTTGGTTGTTTTTTTGTAACACAATTATTTATCAGTGAGCGATCTGCTAACTAACGAGCTCGTAACCTAATTTAATAATTGTACGGTTCGTGTGTCAAACGTAATTCATTATAAACGTAACATGCACAATCATATGCGTTTTAAATGGGACCACGAAAGGGAATGCGAAAACTTTTTAAATAAAAATAAAACAAAAAAATCATCAGCAAAAAGGAAAAAGGAAAAATGATAATAGTAATAATAGATGAAAAATGTGACATGAACGGAATTTAATTTCAAAAGAAATAATATATTAAAACAAAAAAGAAAGAAATGTTTTTTTTTTTTTTTTACCACACGGGTCACAAATGATCAATTTTTGTTAGGAGTAAAAAATAGTAGTTATGTTATGGAAATATATGATACTTGAACCTTAACGTATGACAGGCGTTGTGTTCAACTGGTCTTAAGAGTTAAAAAAAGAAGAAGAAGAAGAACACAATCTAAGGAAGATAGCCCTGCAATAGTTGTCTGCCTTTAGGGCGTTAGGTAAAATTTAAGATTTTAAAATGGGGAGATTTAGGCGCAGTTGAGTCGGAATTTAGTTGAACCCTTTAGGAAATCCGATTTAGTAACCAGGAACCAAGCATCGATAATGATTATTAGACGGAACATTTCATAAAGCTTCATAACATGTTTCTGTGAAAGCGCCTCTGATCCTTCTCAAGCTTCACTTACTACTTAAATAAATAGTTTTCGAACTTTGCCCACGAAATACTCAATAATTTTCTTTTGCTGCTCGCGAGCTAATCCTAAGTATTTACTCAGTCAATAAAAAAAAATCTTTTATTTGTTTTTATATGTGGGCGTGTAATTTAAGTAATTTGCTGATACACTCGAACTTATCAATGATTCTTGCCGGTTTAAGGTAAATCCTGGAGAAATGTCCAAATTCACAATTTCTTTGCCAATACTTTAGCTCTACTCTTAAGCCTAAGCTATTTCTTCGATCAAAATATTTCACAGAGGATTTTTTTTGAAATCACTACTTATGCAAGTCCATAAAGCAAACATATACTTTTGATCAGGATCAAATTCTGAATTGATTAGAATCGATTGTCCGTCTATCCTTCGGTATATTTGTCTGTCCATCTACCCGTCCATCTGTCTGTCTATCTGTTCGTTTGGTAGACATTCTTCTGCCCCTTAAAAATGTGGATATCGTCTTCAAATATTGGCAAGAAGGTTGTTGCACGGAGATTGGTATTGGAAATGCGCCAAATCGATTAAATGATACACGAACAGTACGACGTCATTACTCGTAAACTCGAAGCATATTAAAGATTCGACCATAGCCGAATATAATTTTCATATTTGTTTTTTCTTTTTTTAAATAACTTACAGGCATTTGGGAAACTCTGCATTCTTTTATATGTACACAGCACAACTTTAATTTCCAATTTTAATAAGTCTCAAGTTTAGCCTTAATCAAGATCGGAATGAAAGAATCGCGTACAATACGGCATTAAACTAGAGGAGACGCATTACAAATTACACGAGGAATTAATTATCTGATATTAAATGTCAAATAGAAGCCTTCATATACTTCATATATGAAGAGGAAATTTGAAAAGGAATACTCAAGTAGCACATTACGCACTTCTTAGGTTTCAAAGGTAAAACGTATTAAGTGATCAGTAGTACGAAAATTGAATGGAGGCTGTAATCACCTGACATCGAAAGCTATTTCCTGGATGGCAAACTAGATTTTTCATTATCTCGATCGCCAATAACTGTCGATTTCTATGAAATCAATTACAGCAACCTGTCCATAAGCCAAGATTACTAGTGAATCCATACGAAGGCACTGCTCGGGATATCTAAAGGATAACTTGTTGAAATCTTTTTTACTTTTCATTAAATTTAGTACAACTAGGAAAGTTTGCGCTTGAAAAGCTTAAATCCATTAAATAGATTGCGATGTCCGTAAAAGGACATAGTTCCCACAATTCCTGGACTTGTCCTTGGAAGGCATAAACCGTTAAGCGAAATTCTTAAATCTTAAAAGGTATAAAAAAAGTCCACTTCTGCGAAAGTCAAGTTAAGGACATTCTACGGTGCGCCTTCGCACTCGCCCTTCTCGGGGCTCACCTATGCACATAAAGTATAGTTCAACACTTATTCATAGCACACTTGCTAAGTTGAATCTATGTCTAAGATATTGTAGCTCCAATCGGATGCGCTACAGTATCTATTCGTACTGTTAAGCATGGTTTTTGCACTTCATGCCTTTTTGTACAGAAAAAACAAAAACGAAAAAAAAAAAAAACATCTTCTGATAACAATAATGAAACCGTCGTCTTTCCGTTGCTAAGACGTTATATGTAAAATATAATAAAAAATAATAAAAATCCAATTTAACTCTAAAAGCACTTTTGTGTCATTTTTAATAGCATTCGCATTTTTTATAAGGATTAAGAAAAATGAAAAGCAAAGACACGACAATTGCTTACATACGTGTATTGCATGTATTGTATGTTGTATATAATGTTAAATGTAAATGTATGTACGGACGCAAGAAGATATGGTGATGACTGAGTGTCACATACACGCACGAATTCATACGCACAAACACGCGTATATATATAAATATATATTTATAGGTATATGTATATATATAGCAGGGATCTCTATAAAAATTTTTAGTTGGCTGAGTTGACTGGTTGTCTGGCTTGTTGTATATGGCAGTATTGCTGAATGTTACTAAAAGCAGGCGTCTGCTTGTATGCATGTTTCTTGCATACTTTACATTAAACCTGTTGGTTGGAGACGACTGTAAATCTTTTCGTTGGTGTGCGTGTTTTTTCTTTTTTATTCTTTTTCTTAGCTTTTTACGTCGGCAAACTGCAGCATGTGTCTGACTCAGATATATTGTATTGTATTGTATTGTATCGCAACTCTTACTAACGTCAACACCACATCATGAGTATTTTCAACAATGGCAACAATACCAGCAATGCTGGATTGTATCTTATGTTTTTTATCCTTAATTCCTTTTTTCTTCTTTTTTAAGCATAAAATGCTTTACTGGCGCGTATAAATTGGTGTAAGCATAAGATTCTTTTTTTTTTTTTTTAAATATACTCTTAAAACGAACATTTTTCTAAATATTTTCGTTTTTTTTTTTTTTTTTTTTTTTATACAGTGACAAAAATGAATAAATCAAATATTATAAATATTTGAAAATGTATGGTTTGCAGCTGAACATCAATTTAGATAAAGATTAGGAAAACAAAAAAAAAAAAAATAAATAAACAAGTGATTTATAAATGTCAAGTGTATAGAAATGATTGATTTGTTAGTAGCTTAGAGATAAATAAAGCACAAAATATGATACGATTTGAAAATATATTTTCTATTATGTTTGAAAAATATATTAAAATTTCTGCTTTGTATTTGACTTGAGACGATTTTTGAAGGTTTGTCACACGCGAGTTTAATGACTTTTGTGGAGAAGTGTTTTCTATGTTTAACTTTCCCGTTAACGAGACTTTAATGAGTTTTAAGGGACTTTGATCTTAATTTGATTTACCTAAATATGTCCATCTATCGATCTTTTCCAACTTATGGTTTCCAAAAGACGAGGAACAAAGATGACCATTTCCTACCTACACAATTTCGAATACAAATTTTATTTTTTTTTTTGATAATAAAACACTAAAAATAATAACTTATTTCCATGGAGGAAGTATTTTTGATAGGAGCTCTTATAGGGTTAGGGACGCAAAACGTAAACTGCTTTGTTTCAAATTTTGTAAAATTGATATTCCCGTCAGAGATCTCATTACTCTTCATAAATTTTCAAAAATTTTTATAACAAATTTGTGTGCGGTGGAATTGTAAAAAGCAGATCACCCCCATGGTCTGCGGTGGTTAGAATTACTTCCGACATCAAATTATTATCATAGGTGAATTTTGTTCAGAAGATATAATAAATTAAATCTTTTCGCCATAGAAAGAATTACTGGCCATTTAGTAGGATGCCCAACAAATTAGTCTATCGGTCCAACTCCTTCTTTACATCATTTAACTGCGGATTATAATTATTCTGTTTTTGTCGGGAAATTTCGAAAATTGCCCTTTTTTTTTGGGTAAGGACTTTTTCAAAATGAAAGATTATATAAGATGTGGTTCCAAAAACCCGTTTATCCTATTAATTGCCACTAAGGTTTGTCGTATGCCAAATTTGGTCAATATATTTAAAAAACCGCCACATATATGCTGGATAGAATAGTAGAGTAAGCAAACATTATACGAAAAGATGTTTAGGAAAGCTTTTAGATGCGTTCAGAAATTACCGTTGAATCTATTCGTGCAATAAAAAGTGGTTTTATCGGTCGTGAGTCATGCATTCGCAATAACTTAATATACACTCTTTCATGCGTTCGTGTGGGATATGAAAATTGTGGTAGAAAGTGAAAGCCTTACAAATGTATTTCTGATTCATATTCTCAGCCTACCATACCCGTGCGTCTAAACTAACCAATCGAGTGACTTGAACCTTTTGTCAGATATCAATTTGTAGTTAACACAACTGCAGGTGGAGTTAACTTTAGAGTGATATACAAAATGTGCGTTAATGTTTCAACCCTAATCCATTTAAACTTTGATTTTGAATTTTTTTAATAATTATTTCGTATCGCATTTGGAAAATTTTTCTTTCTATTTTACTTCAAATTAACAAAAAAAAAAAAACAGGAAAAGATGTAAATCTGTAGTTAGTCATCATATTAAAATGAACACTAGCGTGAAGTTAGCCCACTGTCTAACACAGATTAGAAACAGAAATTTATTGTTACTATTTATCGTATTGTGTACGCGTACTATTGGCGAAAAGATACAACATGCAAAGTGTGTTATAAAAAAATGTAAAGAATTTACTCAAGCGCAGGTTTTTGATTTGCTTTAAAAGATGCTAAAATCTATCAGATGAGAAATGTTACTTTATTACTATATCCCTTGTATATAGCCGGTAAAACCTCCCCAAATATGCCATCTCCCCATGCATAAGACACGAAATTGTAGTATGGACGTTAGACGTTTTTTAATAGATTTCAGCATTTTTCGTGGTGCCTTTGAAAATTGTGATAACTTAATTTGGATATTGCGTTCTTTCAGTGTATGTACTGTAGGTGGGCGTGAGAGTTAGTGTCAAAAAGTTGGTTTTGTTTTTGAAGGCTTAGTACTTTTTATATGGGCTTTCTTGCAACTTTTTTAATTTGTTTTTGTTTTTTTTTCTTTACTTCACGATAAATCGTAAATTGGTAAAGGCGCGCCCTTTTAAAAGTGTGGGCTAAATTTACTTCGGTTAATTAGCTCCTTTCTCACAATCGCATAAATCGCATAAATTCACTTAATTTTTTGAATATAGCGTTTTATTGAAATATAATTTGAGTAAATGAACTGAACGCTGGTGTTGAAATAAAGAGAAAACCAAATTATAGATAACTTCATCTTATTTTGATTCTTTAATATATTTTCAACTATGTAACAGTTTGTTTGCTTTCGTAATTCAGTCTGACTTGACTTTAAACTAAATACATGTAAGGCTTGCTTGTTTGTGAGCTTGTTTGTGTGTGTGTGTGTTTTTTTTTTCATTTTAGTTTGTTTAGTTTAATCTAAAGCAGTGAAAATTTATGTATTTTTATTTGAAAGCAATTTATTTTAAAAATATTTTAATATACAAACGCATATATATCAATGTGATAAATTTAGTTTAAAAAAACTAAACGTTAAAAACATAAAACTGAAATTAGAAAAAAGTTGAAAAACATTCAAAATACAGAACAGCATACAACACTTTACCATGTGTCAGGCAACATATGTAGTTTACACGACTTTTCCTTTTATTTTTTTTATTTTTGTGCAGACAGAAACAAAGCAACACTCATACACCTAAATAAAAAGCAAAATATTTTTATATTTTGTATCTATTAGAAAAAAAAAAAAAAAAAAAACAACAGAAAAACAACAAAAAAAAATCTAAAATATCAACTTTTTCAAATACATTCTAAATGAAAGACTGGTTTATGATTATATATATATGTATATATATATATATATACCGACCATCACGAAATATATTTTACGCAGTGATACATGTTAAACTGTATAATGTACGTAGCAGGAATCAAAATGAATTACTGACTAAAAATAAATATAATTTTTATTTCACAAGGACCGCAGGGCAAGAATTTATTCGATTTCTCGTTACTGTTGTAACAGTCAGAAATACGCATCATACAGTTTTACAGAGTAAGTAGGCCTATGCGAAATTTCACACCAAAATACCAACAGATTAATATAAAGCTAAAGTTTATTTTATTTTATTTTGTATTAACCGCTAAAAAAGAATCAATTTACCGACATCTGTGACTCATATTCTCCGCTTAAGTTTATGCTCAGTGTCCACCAGACTAGAAAACAATCTATTTAGAATGTATTGTGTTTTGCAAGGTAGGCGAAGGATCCCGACCAACAGCTGAGTGATGGCGGTTTCAAATATCAAGTGCGGGGAAGTATTTAATAAAACCGCTAGTCCTAGATGCCTTAGATTGCCTAAAGACTTTAGTCTTACAATTTATTGCCCCGGCTAAATTCATAATAACCTATGTGTTTCCTAAAGAGAAGATATCGTTCGCAAAACAATATGCACGACCTAATCACTTAAAATACTGCAAGCAATTCATTCAAATCGGCCTTTTCTTCTGATTCTGAGAAAATCTAGATTTCAATTGGCTCTGATAAGGACTAACGACAATAGCGTTCAGGTGTAAATTGTACATTGAAGAAAAAATAGTTCTGTGTAACGATTTTTAATTACAAGCAAGGGCTTCGTATGTTGTCTCGACTTACATAGATAATAACAACTCAGTGTTGTTCACTGAAATGCTGACAGCCTTAAGTAGGGTAAAGAGAAAGCCTAAGTTTGATATGAAAGTTTTGTTAGTCATGCCTTTGCCTTTTTTCTGATTATTTCGGATCAAATAAAAAAAAATTGTTATTTTAGTGTTAAAGTAACAAGCTGTATGGAGTAAAAACTGATCTGATATTTGATTAGAACATCAATCATTGACAACTAAAAGTCCCGATCGAGAAATTCGCAGATTTAACAAAACAGTTTTGAAGCTATTAGAATGGTAGGTGATCATGATTCGCCTACAGTCATATATAACTACCTTCTAATTGCAATATATATATTTATATATATATATAAATATATGTTGGAATTAGAATTTTCCCTCAAATATTTTATTTGAATACGCATGCGAGCACATGTTTGTTTCATTTACATTTTTTCACGTCATTTTTTATTTTTTGTATTTAAAAATTTTAGTTTTTTATTAGTTCCGTTTGGCTGACCATTACATCAGAGTTCATATCCCAATGGATATGTTTTATTTTTATTTAGTGCTTTTTTTTTTTTTGGTTGTTTTGTTTTTGTTTATTTATTTTTATTTTTTAGAATTAAATTAATAGCAAAAAAAAAAAAAAACAAAAAGTGTCGTAAAAATTTTTAACATGACATTTAGTTTTGTTTTTGCTCAATTGTAATGCTATCAATACTAAATATGTATCTTCAGAAGTACATGCAATATCGAAATTATACTGTAAGGCCTCGTTTTACGCGGCAAAGCAAGCTCTTTCGAAAAGCTTATAAGGATGCTCTCATAGTTCGGATAAAAACCACCATAGAATTTAAGCCGAATATTAGCATTCCTAGCACTTGGCCCTATTTTCGCGAAACATATGTTTTAGTGAAAATACTCTAAAGAAAATTCTGCTTTTCACATTTAAAAACAAAAACAAAACTCTTTACTCTGTTTAATACATTTATTCTTATGAGAATTTTTCAATTTTTCAATTTTGGTCAAAAACGCGGTCCGATCTGAACAGCGTCTGCCTTTCGGCCAAAGCACGTCGGAGTGCGAAGTTTCATTAAAATATATCAAAAATTGCGACCTTTATATCCAATACAAGAAAAAAAGACAGAAGCACAGACAAGTTTACGCTGATAGAGAAAGGTATTCTGAATTGATGGGTACAACAAAAGGCCCATCTATCTCAAATTCTTTCCATTGGTGCAGTGTTGCTTAATATGCCCTTGCACCACAAGTGGTGTAGGGTGCAATAGAATATGTAATTTTTATACATTGTTTTAATTTACATATTATTTAAATAGATTTTGTTTCAGCCAGTGTTGTTTTCTCTCTCACATGCCTACCGCAACCATAAACTTGATATCGTTTACATGTTCTGCATAAGTGATAAATCGAATTGAGTCAATTCTTTAGAGAATCGCAAATGCATTGCAAAGTCTATCCGATTAGTATCTGAGTGGATTCATCGCAAGATTTGTAAGGGCTTCGGTTTCGATTTCCCATAATTTTAAATCATCTCTAAGAGCAAAACTAGTGTTCGTTAAGATTTACTAACTTTGAGGAGCAAACTTTCTCTATTTGTGGGAATGTAAGTGATGTTGGCTTTCTAGTGAACAGACAGGTGCGAGATCCGGAGTAATCTGCCGAATTGAAGTTAAACATTTTGCACAAGTATGAGAAAGTCTTTCATCAAGCGTCCTAGCGCGTTTTAAGATCCAAGCAGGAAATCTCTTAATTTTCCTTATATTATATACATTTGTGCGCTCTTGAGAGCATTAACAACCGCACAACAATCGGATAGCCGAACAGATATATATATATATATCTTCTTCCTTCTATCTCACGCATACGGACGATGCAATTGAAGCTTTAAAGTGAAAATTCAAAAGAGTTCGGGTGAAAGTAAATTAAACTAAAATCGAAATTTGACTTTCAATATCAAAAGAGTATGACAGAGGAAAAGACACCTTTAACGAAGACGAAGAAGTTCTTAGAATTGCAAATTTTTTCCTTATCTATTATATAAAATAATTAATTGAACTTAACGATGATGACTTTACTCATTAGTGAATGATTCGTAATATTTGCAAAATAAACACAACAACAATTCGTTGGGAATTTGGGTCATTAACAAAATAATGATTTTCTAACATATTGCAAATATTAAACACTTTCTCAGATTCATTTACTCAGCGTCATTATCTTCTTCGTAATTTCATGGGAATTTAATGACATTAACAACACACATGCCAGACGTAAATCACTTGCAGGCAATTACCCTGAAAGCAACTCCATTTATTTCATGGAAATCACTAATAAACTTTTTGCCCCAGTTACATGACATTGCATGATATTTAAGGTCGTCGTTTCTACAATAGATTATATAGCCATCGCAAACCTCCAAAATCGTGTGACAATTTCTCGCATAAAAAATGAGCTGACGGTAGTATATGAACGTTAAAAAAAAAACAAATAGAAATGGAAATGTACAGTTATTTGCAAAATGTTAATTCAGACTTCCTTACAGATGTACATAAGTAGTGAACTAAATGCAGTAAAATAAAACGAGGGAACTTTTTGTTTATCTTAGGCTTGATCGCAATCCTCTGCAATGTAGCACACATTGGGTGCTTGTGAAAAATTCAGGAATCTATTGTTTCCTGGATTTCTAATCTCAATATATACAAAACAAGTGGAGGCACATGAGTACACATATCTAACTACTGTTAATTTTCAAGTATGCAGTGACTTTAGTTATAGATAGATATATAAAAATTATTTTTATTATAATTTTGCTTTTAAAGTCATACTTGTTAAAGTTTATTTAATTATTGTACCCTTGTATGACAGTGTGTAGCGTAACATTTTTGCGCTTTCTGAATCCATCTAAGCTCTTTCGTCTCGCGGTCCGTCTTATTTTTGTGTTCAACCTGCGTACAGGTCTTGAATTTTGTTATATTTTAATGAAATTTGGTTGTACATCGGCATGTTTTGGCTGAAGGACGAATACTACTGAAAATGATTCGAATGGGACCACTTCTTCGACCACTGCCCATAGCAAATCTTGTTTCGGCAAATTGCTGTGTGAAGAACCGTATTAAACGAAGTGGTGTAGGATATCTAATACTGGTCCCTGTCCAACTACAGTGCTTCTACTTACCTTTAATTAATACATTTTAAATTTGTTGTATACGTAACGCCCCGAGATGTGTCAGTTTTTCATACACATCAAATGGTGAGAGATTAGGAGAGTGAGTGTAGCGAAGGTATAATAAAATTTATATCCCCCATTGCTGCTCTCATACACAACGGAAGAAAATTTGTAAAGCGTATATATAACATGTAATGTATAGGTATAGGTTGTGTAATATATATAAGCATAGTATATAATAGGTGGTTATGTGTATTCGATCAGCGATATCTGTTGATGAAAATTATAAAGAAATGCAGTTAAATTTAACTATTTTGACCTTTCTCTACATTAAACAAACAACAACAATGGACGCTCGAAAATTGCATTTTCAACATTCTCTACTTTTCTATAATGACAAAGAGCGGCCTGGAGGGCCAAAAAAGTTCGACGACAATGAATTGCAAGACTTATGCTCAACTCAAATGCTCAATGAAATTTTGGACTTGCAAAAGGAGGAAAAATGGATGCCACACGTATGGACTCAAAATGCCATTTGGAAGCACTTCAACTTCGCGGTTTCATTGTTTTCCATGCAGAAAAAAAAAAAACAGTTTTCCGTGGTGTACATTGACTGGCGACGAAAAGTGGCTTTACTGCGATAATTCTTAACGCAAAAAGTTATTGGTTTGTCTAGAAGAACCACCCATATCGACACCGAAGCGGAATGTTCATGGCCATAGAGTTTGGAAACAAGTCAACAAAAAGCAAGAAAAAAATGGAAACTACAATGTGCAGCTTGAAGTAAATATTTGTTAGGATCGTGTTAGGCTTCTTTGCAACAATGTCTGTAATTCGCGTACAAATACTAGGCAAAAAGCTTCAAGTTATCTTATATTCCAAAAGGTAAGACTTATAGAAAAATAAATTAAGCAAATTCCGATTAACAAACTGACTGGCGCGTCCACAAACAGGTCTCAATTTTTATATAGAAAACCTTGATGTAGGGGATGTGAAAAATTTAGCCCAGCATGAATGAAACTTCTTGTATTAACTTCATCGTATAAACAGCAGATGGCATTAAGAAATTCTACGGAATATCTGTGGATAGGCTTTCCTGTGTATCTGCAGTCGAACTTTAGAAGTCGCAACAACTTTTCCAGCAATGCTCGAACATCATACAATACCTGTATGCTATATTTGACTGAAATTGGTGGATCAACGGCCTTAATCTGAGCAATGGCCATTGAAACATTACAAGGAAAGTCAAACGGGTTTTGCAAACTTTTGTGAGTTTTTCGTATTGCGCCGTCTAATCATAAGTGCGGAGACTTCAAGAAACATCACATATTTGTGTGATACTCCTAAGCATGTCACCAAGTATTTCTATTGTAAAAATAGAGTATAGAGCGAAAGGATACAGAGATGGAAATTTTTAAAAATAAAAAAAGAAAATATAAACGAAAAGAGAGGGAAAAAATTAATTGCAACGTCTTTATGTGATTTTAAGAATAATAAGGAAAGGCAGACGTTTTCATCGATTAATTTCATTAGATTTTAGTGCTAAATCATTCGAATGGGGACAAGACTTATAATTGGTCGTCCCTTTTCTGTGGTTATCTTGATTTAGAGCAAAATTTGATATTTAGAGAGTCTGGCGTTGAGTTTTGCTTCGGAACATCAAATCTGCAAAAAAAAGTGCAGAAACGCTGATAAGCGAACAGGATCATTAATAATACGACAATAGTGACAGCTTACAACGCCAGAATGCGGGTACAAGGTTCAAAATATGAGAGCTATTTGGCTCATAAACACCACTGAGGAACCCTGCAAGTTGAAGATAAAAAATCGATTAATTTGTTTAGGAACATTTAACGCATGAGAACATTAGAACATTTTGGCAAGTTAATGCATTTGCCTCGGGAGTTTTTATATATTTTTGATGATAACAACAGCTTCAACCAATTTTCTATTGACATCTGGCGGATGCCTGCCCTCATGCCTGAATCGCTTTATATTAACTTACAAATACATACATCTTCTCGCAGTAAATCTTTCCACATTGCTTCGCATTCGCAATGTTAGACGTTAGGTTTTCGCTTGCAGTTAGATAAGCTCATCAGTTGATTCAATCGATGTCTTGCCTACGCATTAAGATTTATGTGTCTTCGTTGCAATATTAAGTTTTAGCATAAAATATTGTTGCAATTTAGTAACTAAACCGTCTCAACAAATTTCATTAATACTGATATTGAGCAAACGAACTATACATTTCCACGACATTGCTTCCTACGTGGCGTAGTAAGAGTATCACGTTTCTTCTATAGCTTTGCTTTTCCAAATTTAATGCACGTACATATTTCCTGAACTGTGTGTGTCACATGGCGTTGCATTGATAAATCTACTTACGATGATTAGTAAAGTTTTTATATTAGAAGCTTTTCGATATCTCTCTCTTTCTCTCTCCTTCTCGTTCTCCTTTTCCTTCTCTTTATCTCTATTATGATGCGTTTTAAACACTCGACACCCGCAATGTGATGTCTACGATGCATGAAAGAACGTCTACTAAGATGTTGCGAACATTTTGTGTGTTAGCTCAGAAAAATACATAACATCTCAAAATTTTCCATTAGCTACAAACATATAATTACTTATCAATGCATATATATATATTTTTTTGTTTTGTTTTGGATTCATACGAAATCGAAAAATGGATTTTACATAAGAGTGTTTGTGTATATGAGAAAATTCTTGAAATGTTTATTTGAGTTTAATATTTAAAAATTACTAAATGAAAAAAAATATCTCTTCTCGCGCTTCTTTTATAAAATGGTTTAACAAGTTTTTCTCAAGTTCACTAAATAACCTAAAGCTATATCCGTGTTCTACATTTTTATTCCATTTCTAGTTGATATGATGTTTGTAGGCCACCAAGAGAAACAAAAAAAAAAAAAAATAAAAAAATAAATAAGTAAAAAAAACAGAAGAAAAAAATGAAAAATATTAAATAAAGGAGAAACTGTCATCAACAACACCATTTCCAACAACAACAACAACAATATTACTAACAACTAAAGAATTGTTGTAGGCTACAAAAATTAAATTGACAACAGCAACAACCGCAATTCATGTGACTGTTGTCACCATTTTCTCTTTTCGTTTTCGTTTTTGTTTTTACTTTTTCTCTCGTGCTTTTTTTACTTTTACAAAATTGCTCTTTGTTCGCACAATTTCAGCCAGGAATTGCCTTGACGTGGCCATTCCCTAGAACACTGAGTTTATTACTGCTACTACTTTGACCCACAAGGTCTTTGACTTTTTAGGTTAACAGTTAAATGTGGGTTAGTGACAAGCATTAGGTAAGTTGCTAACACAATTGGTTCTTATTTTATTTCATTTTTGGTTATTCCAACTTTTTCTATTGTTTTATGCTTTTTTTCTTTTTTTCGTATTTTAAATATAGTCGCATTTAATTGGCTTCATTTTAGACTAAACTAACAAATAACAGCATTTAGTGCTCCGGAAGCAATTTCAAAAAAAAAAAAAACTTTTTTTATTTCATTTTTTATAATTTACAAAAAAAAAAAAAAAAATTAATAATAAAAAAAACTAAAATGAGTTGAAAAAACGTATTCACCTTAAATCAAATTACGAACACATACAATTTTGATATATGTATATATATATATATAAATATTTTTCCTATTCACCAGCTTTGGCAACTCTGGCTGTTGCGATCGATTGCAAGATATGCTGTGTTTCAACATTCTTTCAAAAACTGTTATTTGATACTAACCGGCAGTCAACCCATTTCACATTGTTTCGCGTTACAAACGGGAAAGTTAAACATAACCATTGCTTCGTTATTATTATTATTTTTCTTAAATTTATTTTTCATTATTTATTTATTTATTTTTTTTGCTTGCTTTTACTTCTGTTGGCTTTATTTTGCTCTTATCCCCCTTGTGATGGTTTATTTATCTCACTTGCATACTTTTAGGCACTATCTTTTGAGGGTCAGTTTACATTCCGCCTGTTGATATGTTAACTGGCAGTTAACGGTCGAATAATTTCAAAAAATACCAATTCTCAAGAAGAGAAGCGAACCCACTCGAGAGATTGCGTGTGGTCGCATCCCACCTCGAAGAAGCTAATTCCATCTTTTAAAATAGTGTCAGTTCAATCCATTCTTGTCGTAAACTCTCGTAAACTTGACATAACTTTTGCAAACAAGACGACCGTATATCTACCTCTTCACCTGTTCAATTTGGTGGAAACGACCAAACGTAGGAGGTCAAACAATCGTTTATAACTTTCATTGACTTTTATCTCATTAATCGAGTGAATGAATCATCATGGGCGCATCGCATAAAATTGCTATCTACAAGAATTTGTATTAATATTTGTATGAGTGTAACGATTACTGTGCTCATATGCTTGTCTATGATCGCCACGAGCATGACGTGGGCTCGATTTACCTTAGAGACGAAAACATTTTGCAGTCTAGAGCAATAACCGCAGTTTCGCCGAAGTGAGGAATGGCTCGGTTTCATTTTTTCTATAAAATAGACTACTAGGGTCATCAGTGAACCGATTTACGTGAAAGCCGTGATGACCGCTAATCCAACTCTAGGATCCGCGTTAGCTCGCCATACGTGATAATTAATTATGGTTCTCATGGCTTGTATAGTTTTTGCATTACATGAACCCGAACATGAACATATTGCAATTTAATGAAATTCGATTTGAAATATTCCTGTCCCTTCTCACAACTTAGTTGTAGACTGCGTGAATTTCAATTTGTCACAAAAAGGTTCTCTAGGCCGTAGTATTTACCATACAAAGCTATTCAAGAGTATTCCTGACTGCTTTTAGAGATAGGAATTTGAAGGAATGTTTTTTGATAAAAATATACAGAAGAAGAATAGAAGTGCTGCTGATACGGGCCACAAGCTACCAATTGAAATTGATGACTTTCGGTAGAAGTCACAATTCGAATAAAGACGAACTCGGTACTTCTGACGTTTACCTGACAGATCGACATACTGCAAATGTGCGAGAAAATTTTCCTTTTCGACATAGGTGAGGTCAATTCTCCTTCAAGGCTTAGCTTAGTCCAGCTCAGTTACGCCAAAGTTGTTCCCAAGGTCCTTTTACTACGCTTTGATTCGCAATCAATGGCTTTTAGTTCATGCATTTTGTTAGCGCATTATTTGAAGTGTGTGTGAAGCTTAAAAAACGTGAAACTTGAACTTTTACAAGGGTAAAGAATTAGCCACGGTATTATCCGTTACGATGTAGTACCGGCTACATATTGGGTAAAGTCTTCGTTCGAATTAATCCGGACACAAGGTTTAAAAATATATAATGATTTTGTCGTCCTTTGTCTAGACTGCTCGGTGATAAGAGAATAGAATTTAATAGAATTTTTGTTTTATAAATGAATTTTTCATTTAGTCATCAAGAATACAAACAAAACAAAAATTTTAAAAATTTTAATAGAATTTCTATTTTTCCATCTTGTTCTTCTTTTTCTTCCCTACTATTTTACTCGTCCGTTGTGAGCATAATTGTAAATACCATTAAAGGAAACTAAACCTTGTAGAGTAAAACATTTTTGCAAATCATTTGAAAAATTGTATCGTTTAACTCTTTTTGTGGTTGCTTTTGTTATTTTTCTTTTCCATTCCGGCGTTAATAGTTTTACATTCGTGCTCTTTGTTCTGTGGTATATGTTGCATAGTCCGAGACAAATGATAATTAAGTTATACCATCGTTATACTATCTTGTCTGTCAGACTATATATATATATATATATATATATATACATATTTATATATATACTATGACTTGACTCTGTTCACAAAACCTAAGCATACTATTAAGCGTTGGCATAGAAAGAAAAATTACTTTTTACTTTTACTTTTATTTACAAGATTTCCTTCAAAGCAGCGGATTTATTTACCTTTTGGATTTCTATGTGCGAATGAAAGTAGTACGTATCCTCAATTAACTTTACATGCGCCTTTCTATGTCCGTAAGAGAATTAAATTTACATCCAATTATTTATTTTCATCTGTCTAAGAATTTGTCCGCAAACAATTTGTAAATAAACAAAAAGGGTGAAAAGAAAGAAAAAAAAAAAAAAAAGAAGAAAGCAAAAGGATGTGAAAATAAAACAATAGCAAAAACCAAAGGCAATATAAGCCGTAAATATCATGAATGAGGAAGAAATTTTGTATACGAAAATGTTATTTATTCTTCGTTGGCATAGCACACAAGTGAAAAATTGTTTTTTCTCCACTTCAGGATAAATATTGAGTACGTCTTCACGTAGGTTCATTGTAAACTTAATTTGTTGCACATTTCGTAGTTTTTGTTTTGTGGAGAATGTGGTGCGATATAGAAGAGTAACGTGACGAGAAATGAACTCTTCGCGAAAATATGTGACAATTTTTGATTTTTATGCTGCTTGCTGGGAAATAAATGTAGTAATTTGTCCATTCCGTTGGCGGCATTTAGCAAAGCATGCTCTTAACCTCACAATTTCAAATGTAATGCCACTAAGCGCATTTGTACGTCCGTCAATCAGTTTGTTTGCCTTCAAGTCATTTTATATGTCCGCTTGTTTATCTACTTATGCACTCGTTTATCACGTGTTACGTCTACATAAGCGTTCATCAGCTTACACGTTTATGTGTCTGCCCCTTCAACCGTTTATCGGAATGTTTTCACGAATCCTCTGATAATGCGGCAACAATTGGTTTGCTTATTCATATCTCCCCTTATAGTCCATTTGCCACTATCTCCTTTTTTCGTTCGACGTTCGATCATCCACCCAGCTATCCTTCGATCTATCCATCTATAATATATATTGCTGTTTACCTGCTTAGATTTCGCCCTATCGACGGTCAACATGACCGCTGTTTGTCCAGTCATATTTTCCCTATACAATGTTTGAAGTTTGACGGAAGCAAGCAAATGGTGAGTAGCATATATTCAATTGAAGGTGGCTATAACGTCTTTGTTGTTTGTACCCGACCCCACTTGTGGTACAAGAGTACACTAAGTTTGTGCGGATGTATGCAGCACTCCGTAGGCCAATGTTCCACTATTATTATTATGTATTACATATATATATGTATATGTTATTTCGAAAGTGATTCGAAATCGATCTAAGGTTGTCTGTTTGAATGTCTGTCTCTCCATGCATTCTTGTATTTAGCCTATAGATCGCATTTTTTTCAAAATATTTTAACGAAATTTGATACGATGGCATGTTTGGAACCAAGGACGCACGTTGTTCAAAATAATTCAGATTTGATCACTTTTCCTATGATACTGTATTTTGAAAACTCGTTATATGAATAACTGTATAAAACGAAGTGATGTAGAATATCTAATGCTAAATTCCCCTATAATATGTTTACTTGTGTTTCCTATTAATATTATTGGGCAAAAAAACCGACTACGCAACTATTAATCTTTCAAATTTAATAAACATCAAAAACTGACTCAAATATATTGCAAACGATTGTATCTTCTACTATGAAAAGGTTGATACGCTGCCTGTATCACCGCATAAAGCAGTATAGGCATAAATTTAACTGCCAAGCTGTGATGGAAAAATTTATTAAATAATGTATTTAACATATCAGACGATTGAAGAGCACGAGTGCTTTTCATAAAAAGCAGATGGGCGCCCATATTAATTATATTTATTGTTTAATCTTCTATATGGGTGTTGCGTTTATAGTGCACGATATACGCGATATTCAATAATTTCAAATTCATGATATGACAACGGCCGCTGCGCATATTGTTTCAGCGCAATTATAATAATTCATCTTTATTTATAAAAATCTAAATAAATATGTATTCATTGTAACGTGCAGACAGATACTATACATGACTGTATCACAATAAGTATATGAATGTAGGTTAAATGTTTGTTGTCACAAGTATTTTTATTATGCATCTGTGCTGCTCATCCGTACGTACGCATTAAACAAATATTTTATACCGGCATGTGTTTGTTAAGGGTGTAGTATATTTCCTTGTTTTGTTTATATGTATATTTGCTTTGGCACATTTGTGTGCCGTTTTATTGTCATACGATTTTTCCTCGCATTCTCTTCGTTTTTTTCAATTTACACATTTTCATTTTGCTTAAATTTTTATAAATTACACAAATACAGTTAGAGAGAGAGAGAGAGAAAGATTTATATGAATATATGGCTTATTTTTATTATTGCCATGTTTGAGAAAAGCATTTGCACAGAGACACAAGGTGTTAGGAGGACTATTATTGCTTTCCCTATGGTTAAGTGATAAGCACATAAGTTTGGTTCGAGGTAGTATGCTCGTGCCTTACATAATTTTAGGCTGTTAATATGATTTGTAACAAACAAAATCTCCAACAAAATAGCTCTTTATGATTATTTTCTCGCACTATTAAAACAAAGACATCTACCATCGCCCTTGACAGAGTTCTCTAAACACCCTAACGATCTCTTTCACCAAATTTAAAAAAACTGTTAATAACAGTTCACGAAAGAAAAGTTTGAAGTTCTCTATCTTTCATCTGAAAGGTATTTTGATGTGCATTCATGTGATATCTATGGAAATAGGTGTCATTTTCTCACTCCGCGTCGCTACAATCTCAAATGTGAGTATTTTTCGGTAGTCACATTTTGAAAACATACCACATTTCGAAAAATTGTTAAAATACTTCTTAAAAGCGGAATTTGAATGTGTTTAGCTTGTTTGTTGAAGGTCACGAGATGCAATCCTCACACAGAAATTTTTTGCATTTTCTAATTTAGACGCAGTAGGCTCCCAAGTCCAACCACATCTTAAGCCTGACTATTATGCTTAACAGAGCTGTGTTGAGGGAGTCGGTAGGTCTCTTTGCTACTTAAATTCGCATTCATCTCATGTTTACACTCTTAGAGCATATTTAAATATTAATACATGGTCAAGGTGCCTTCGCATACCTACATTATATTACATAACAACAGTACAAATAGTAAGAGCGACAGTATTTTTGGTTCCTAAAGGTTTCGTATATAAATCGATGGCTTATGTTTTGTTGCTTAATCACGGAGCGATTCTTGGACTAATTATCCGCTTCTGTACATGAAAAGATGCGACACACAATTTCTGGCAAGATCTTCCTAAATGATTTCCGTCTAAAGGTTTAGTATAAACAGGTTTCAAGTCTGTCTACTAATAAGCAACAAAGAAAAGTGTATTTAAAATCCTCTATCCCTTTAGTGTAAAAAATGGAAGGAAGAATGGTAAGCATTCGGCAGGCGTAGGTATTCGAGGGAAATATCTAAAGTGCTGGATATGTTGGCTGCACACCCTATTTGAAGTGAATATAATTCGTCCACTCATTAATGTCTAACAAAAAGGTTACGCATGTGCTTCGTCAGACCTACTCTCCAATAAGTTGCACTTAGTTTATCTCTTAGTCATTAATGTCATATTAACTCAACCAATACGATTGTGAAACAGCTTTACCTCACTTTCGTTGCGTAGTTTTGGATGCGCTCTCTACCAACTTGGGGGAATAAGCTTAGACTTATCGACGTACCCACGATTAAAAAGCGCAGTATTGCTTGGTGTATAACTTGCTTGCGTGACTTATACTCGCTTTAATTTTAATGTTCTCCGTCTGATCATTCATCAAGCTCGGCTAATAATATAGCTCAAGTAATGCAGACTCAATTATGTGTCATGTCATCATTTTCGCATGTTATGCTACAGCTACACCGTAATATCTACAACTTAAATACAATAGGCGTCGATGCCACTTTCTTTAATTCCTTCAATAATTGCTTGCCAAATTTCGCTTGCTTATGCCAGTCTAATGGTACGCTTCAATTGTTCTGACTGCCAGTTGCAGGCGTGGCTTGTAGTAGCTTTTCTTCCTCTTTCCTGTTGGTTTGTCTATTTTTCATTTAATTTTAACGCTTTTTTCCTTTCCTTCCCTTAATTTCGTCTAACCAAAAAAATTATAAAAAACTTTTCTTGTAAGATTTAAGATTTGAGTCATGGATAGTTTGAAAAAAAAAAAAAGTCTTATTTCTTATCATAACATAATGCAATTCGGTGGATAATCACTTTCCTAAGCGTACATCACTATATATATATATATATATATATATATATATTCCTTTGTCGAGATGGTTTCTTCTTTGATGTCATTAGCAGGCACAAGAAAATGACAAGCTTTGTACACAGTATTCAAATCTATCCTTTCACATTTCTCTTATAGGTATTAACGGTGCCCTAGGCGTGATAAACGAAAAAGGTCAGGTGGCATTGTCTTTCAACATTCACCTTCAATGGTATATTGGGCCAACAAAAGAAACGGGAAAAATTTAGACGAAAGCTGTAAAGTTGAATAACATTTACAAACTGCCTAACGAATTCATAGAAGCGAATCATTGTTGAATCATCGTTACTTTGAAGAATTCTGCAAATAATAACAGTGAAGAGATAAGTAACTATAAACATCAATATTCAGGCTATGGCAAGAACAAAAGTTGAAGATAAGACGAGTACAGTGTGCTTAAGTCACATTTCAGCTTTGAATTTCTGAAATTATTTCATATTAAACTTTCAAAAAATCTATGATCTGTGTATAATATTTTATGTACACTTGTAGCTCACTCTTGGTCGAATGAAAAAATCGATTTTAGATCAGAACGAGAATATTTTAATTATTTCCACGATTCTCATAATAGTTGACTGACGTGACTCACATGATGGTGTGTGATTCGTTACAAGAACACGTGACATGATTACGTTTAGGGAAATTTCAAACTCAGTCTACTAGCGTGCACTTCATTTCTTCTTTTCGGTTGGTCGTCTTGATTAGATCGAATTTAATAAATGTGCGTAAGAAATTCCCGATTACTATTCGCTGTCGTAAGTAATCAATTACTTATACACTATATACTAGACTTTTTCTTGGACTTACGCACGGAGATGCACGAGATTTTCAACACTTTTATCCCAGTTTATCGATGCCGGTACGAGGCAGATAAATGATTCAACTGGCGTGCGGACATGGGACCTACTGCTTGATTTGCCGATTTAACTCACTTAAAGAGAAAGACCGAACTGCATTTATGTAATTTAAAATGCTTTTTTTCCATCATAAGTTTTCCCTATTCATGCCTTCAACGTTTAACTTGAAAAAGAAATCAAAAAAAAAAAAGAAAAGTAAATAAATAAATAAAATAAGAAAACCTTTATAGAAAACATTCTTTAAAATCAAGCATTTGCAAATAACAGAAATTTTTGTTTAAAGTGAAGAAACAAGAGAAAAGTTTTCTTTTCTTTTAAACTTTTTAAAATGCTACACACTTGAATAAATTTTCAAAGAAATGAAAAATACCATAAGTTTTAGTTAAAGTGAATAAAACCAAAAAAAGGGTCGGAAAATAAAAATAATAATAATAAAATAATTTATAATAAGAAAGTAAGTAAAAATTCATGATAAGTAAGACCATATAATAGAAATGAAAACTTGTATTTTGTGTGTGTATGTGTTTGTGTGTGTGTGTGTGTGTGTATGTCGAAATCTATAATTGAAAATATTCAATAAAATTGTCTGCCAAAGAAAAGCAAAATGGGATAAACAAACAGCAAACCATTCCTTCATTTTCTGTCTCATCCTCTCTCTCTCTCTCTCTCTCTCTCTCTCTCTCTCTCTCACACACTCTCTTTCTCGCTCTCTCGCTGACATGTAAATGTTTGCTTTTATTTAAAAACTTATGCATACATCATATTAATTCCAGTTGAATGCATGACCGCTTTTTATGAGCACGTACATAACATTCACATGTGTAGGTGAAAGAACAAAAAAAAGAAAAAATAAAAAATGCAAAAAAAACTACTCTATAAATATGTATACAATCCAATGATATGACTTTTCTATGGGGAAAATAAGATTTTAAGTAAATGTGCTTCGTTTTCATTTGGTTGTTGTTCTTCTTCGTTTTCCTTTTCTTTTTTTTTTCTTATTTTTTTTTTTTTTTCATTTTATTGATTTACAATGCGGTATATATAATTGTTATTTAAGTTGCTTAAGTCATCAATTATCGTTGATTTGCTGCTTGCTGTACACATCGTTTCGTTTGCTTTGAATTTTTATGTACAATGAAGTTCAAGGTTTTATACTTAATACATGCGAATAGATTTATAGGTAATTGTAAATGTGTTTTGTTTTTATTAGCGCACAACATCCTAATGGATATATTAAATTTGTCATTCTATTTGTAACGTAAAAGTGCGTACAATTTCGTTTGTCTCTTCCCTTCGTCTTTTGGTCGAAATTCAAGACATCATAAGATATTACAAGAATTGAAATAGAAAGCTCACATACACTAGCACACTTACACTCTCTTCCAGCAGTTTAGATGTTGGCTTTAGCGAATTAAGTTACTGAATTGAAAGGAAACGTTCATATGCTTATTAGCTCCTTAGACCAAAGTTAATATCGATTTATTTGTTTATTAATTAATTATTATCGTTGTTCAAGTATCTTTGGTATTTTGGAAGGTATAAGCAATTTTATATTTCTAATATCGCATCAAATAAACTGACTGCAAATATATCTTTATATGAAGTGAGAAAATTAGGAAAGGAGGCAAACTTGAAAACAATAATTGCGGCCCATATAGGTAAACAAATGTAGGACAGTTAATATTGGCTCCCTTGTCGAAATAGAACCATCTACACAAGTTTGCTTGTAAGGCTCCTTTATCGTCTCAATTGTACAAGCTCGTCCATATGCGCCCAATTGTAAGTCGAAGTTGCCTATTCATATGGACAACGTCTGTTGAGGCACCTCTATGGGAGAATTCTATATGGGCAACTCTATGTAGGTCCATCTGTACCGCCACTCCTGTATAGGACTTACCTATGTCGGCTCACCTGTAAAGGTTCACTTGTGTAGGTACACTTGTATCGTCCCACGTATATATAGGCCCACATGTGAGGAAAACTCTGTATGGGCAACCCTACATAGGCCCGTTTGTATAGACCCTCCTGTATAGGCCCACCTGTACAGGCCATCCTCTATACGCACACCGATAGGCTCATCCATATACAATCGTCTAGACACGCTCCTCTATGTAAATCTATCTAAATAAGTCCATTTATATAACCCCACTTATATAGAGCCTCTTTATCTATACAAGTTCGTTTATATAGACCCTTTCATGTAGGGCCGGTCTATATAATAAATCTCGATACGGGGATAACTTAAAAGTCTTAAACTTCCAGGACACACGTATATTACTTTATAAGAGAATTTTGTTTGCAAAGAAGACTTCATTCATATACGTTAGTGCAGGCATCAAGTTTTTCCGTCCGTTGTATTCAAACATCCTTTTACGGTTTTTGACGATCACTACAAAAACTGTCTTAATCCTCGACAGGCCTTAGCGAGCAGCATCGGCTATTTTGTTCCTCTGCCCTAAATTTTACCCTAAGATGTCGAAGAGCTGTTCAACTATCTTAGAAGGGGAGTGTGGTCATAGGCATGTCCAACAAGCCTATAAACGCATATATATTTTAAGCAGATTTAAGATTTAAAATCAGCAAAAGCAAGAAGATAATCAAAATTTCAGAGTTAGATGCAGGCAGTCAGCCAACTAAGCAAATCGTGTTTATCTTATCGAATATTGTGTAGTTCTTCGATAATTTCGTAACACATACATAGGTAATTGCTGGCCTTTTTGCGACTTTACAAATCATACGACGAGTATGCTGGAGGTCGAATAAAACCGTTTTTCCTTTTCCCGTTTTCCGTTTTTATTTGCAGGCCTTCCAATTGCTTATCTTATTTTACAGTTCAATTATTGTTGTCATTGTGGAATTCTTACAAACCAAAAAAATAAAAACGTTTTACATTTTATTGTATTACTTTGTATTGTTTTAATTTGGTGGTTTATCAATGTGTAAAATATTAAATAATTCAAGTGGAAAATTATTTAGAAAATTTATATACAAAAATATTATAATATTCTGCAGCACTTGTGAGGCAACGGTATATTAAATTTACGCGAACATATGTGACACGCACAGTGAGCCGAAATAGATCCTTCGTTGTTTTGATACTAATCGAATCGAATCAAAGCCATTTGCTGCAATAATTTAGGTTTTTCTGTTCGTCTGTCTATTATCTACAATGTTAAGATATTTTGATGAAACTTGGTGAACTGGTGTGTGTTGTGCGTCAACGGTCTGCAAAATAGATTGCACACAACGAAGTGCTCGCCACATTTTGAAATAGTCTTTGTATGTATTTGAATTATAAGTCGACTGTATGGACTACGTTGGTGTATTTTCCCGATCCTCCCGCTTTCCTATAAGGAGAGACAGGAAAGGTCAGCTTTCAGATGGCAAGAAAACCACATTTTTCGTATTTTATGGAATAAATTTGCCGATGTAGATTACGCAATAGTCGGCCCTGCTCAACGATGACGCTCAAACATTTCAATATCACAAAAAAGTAACCATTTTGTTTGTGCACCGTGAAGTAAGATAATGTCTACATAAACAAGAATTATATTAAGAGCATTTGTAGGAGGAATTCCACATGCAAATGAGGTGATATTAAAGCAGGGGCAAGAGTTGTGTCAAACTCTGTTTTCATTTTTATATAGGCAAGCTGAGAAAGGGAAATTTCTACAAACGAGTCGTGTAAGCTATCATTTAAGTGTTATTTGTTGAGAGTTCTGAAGTATTAAGAACTCCGTCCTACTCACCTTAAGATTATATTACATAAAAATGTTTGAAGGGGTGTGCAAACAACTGGTAAAGCTTTTAAATTAAAATTTAATTCCGTATGGAATTGCTTTCATTTTATTTATCACCAGGAAGTATGGGATATACAAAAAGAAAAAAAAAAAAAAAACAAGCAACAAGAGATACAGGTGGATGTACAATTAAGTGACAAATGGAGTTAAAGGTAAGTAGAATGGACAAAACAAGCATAGGCATAGAAAGACGAACACCTATGACCAAGTTAGCCTAGAATATTATGTTGGCCACGAATAGATGAAAATAGAAGAAGGATGAGGAAAACATAAAAACAAGAGGACAAATATTGCGCCAGTTAGACTAAAAGATTACTAGACGGACGGAAAGGCAGTGAGGCGGAAGAAAATACAGATTGATAGCTGTAACATCGTATAGATCGATAGCCAGTTTGCTAAGGAATAATGATTACTGCCGACAGACCTGCAAAGAGGGACGGACACGAATTGATTGAAATAAATCACAACTTGTCGATCACCCTTGCTTGCAGTGGCTAGAGACAGCGGTAACGAGTAAAATAATCCTTTACATTAAATCATATATTGATCTATTGTGGAAACGAATTCGCCGTGAAAGATAAGCCAGCCCTAAGCCATTAAACAGTAGAGACGTTACTACACTATTTATATTGCTTATGTTACTGTATAAGAAACACATTCCTTAAAAAGATTTTCGTTCAACGAAACTACTAAAAAGAGACAAAAACCCCTTAGGAAATCCTCTTATAAATAGTAAACGTTTCCTTTAAAAGTTAACAAAAAACATGTTACTGTAATACAATAAGAATGAGACAAATAAAATAAAAAATAAATAAATAAAAAAAAAAAAAAACACAGAAGAAAAAACATAACTATTTTAAAGAGGTTTGGGGCCTCAAGCTTGTAAAACATTACAAAGGATAATCACACGTCAATAGTATCTGACAAAAAAAAAGAACAGATAAAAAACATAAAAATAAAAAGGAAGTAAGGCACACGAAAAGAAAAAAAGAAAAAAGTTCAAACAAAAGATTACCTGGGTTTAAAAAAAAAAAAAAAAAACAGAAGCAAATTTCTATGGGGGGGCTGGCTTTGTTCATATATACACGAGTGAGTGTTCGTTTGCACCTGAGTGTATAAATCAATACACAAAACATTTAGCTTTGACACCATCCAGCGTCCATTTACCTAAAGAGTTTTGTTTAACGAGTTTCTTTCCGTTGCATGTTTCTGTGTGCCTTCGCAAACAGGTATTAATCCTCAGAGGCAAATACAATATTTTTGCGCTTTGCAAAAAATCATGTTTTATACAAAATCTCTTAATGCCTGAAACTCAATAGATTTTGTTGCCCTTTTAAAATACATTTGAAAACAAGTCAAATAATGATATATAAGATTATGGCAAATTCCTCGCAGCCGCCATCTTACCTCCCGACAGTTATCCTACATCAAAGTTATAAATCGTAAATATTTTGTTAACAGTCGGCTGGTGGAACATTGTTTGCAATTAATCTTTTCTGTGTGGCTCTGCAATGTTTTTGTGCTAAGGTTTAGATCAATATCTATTAGCAATATTTTATCGACGTGCTTGCGGAACCATCTATCCCTTCCACTTTTAACTATGACGGCCTTGTGTGCCTTTCAATTTTGAATTTATTTAATACATTAATATATTAAGCTTCGATTTTTGCAACCATTAGCTTTGTCTTAATTAAAAATGTACACGCAACTGCTCTGATAAGATATAATGACAAAATTGGCAATATATGAGTATTTTTAAATATTGAGAACGGAAAGAGACAAAATGAAGATGAATGTAATCAGAGAAAAAGAAGAAAAAAACTTAATCTATCAAAAGGATCTAATTGAACTTTATACGTAAGATGCTATGATGAATGAAAACATGTAGCATAAAAATGATGAGACGTGTTATTGACGCCCAAATAACCCAACTGAATGCTCTCAATAACTACATAAATACATAACGACTAACCTACATACATATGCTCTATGCACCTGCAAAGTAGGACAAAAGCTTTTCCACACTAAAATCAGTAATCAGAAAAAAGAAAAGAAACAAAGTATGAAGGGGATGTTTAATTTTTACTTTTTTTTTTTTTCGAAAAGCGAAACAATAACTAGAAGTTGAACTTAACCCAAAAGGAAGTCAAAGAGTCAACCACAATAAGAAACATTTGACACAAAGATTCCTCTTCTAAATAAATATAGATGTACGCATACAATTTATAGGCGCCCCGGTGTATGCTGTAAATGTTTCTCAAATTTAATTTACCCCCCATGATAAGGACACAAAAAAAACAAAAAAAAAAAAAACTCAAACCTTCAGCAAGAATCTTAAACATTCAGCTTCAGATGTGCGGTACCATACATAAGGAAGTGAAGCTTTTTGTTGCTTACAGGTTTTTCAGTTTGTCATGAAATTTTTAAACGACTCTGATAATATATCGGTCAACAAGTCCTAGAACAGACACGTAGATACCCCAAATATAAAAAAATGCCAACCCGACTGGTGGAGACATGACTTTCATTGCGTCATGATTCCCGTGCGTTTATTAAACATTTGCTATTTAATGGAAAAAAGTACCATTCAGTTTTAGCATTCAGTTATAACAACACTTGTGCATCGAGAAAAACAATTTGTCGATGGTTTGGTGACTTTCAATGGGCCCCTACGTAAGCCAAGGATGGCTAAGGTGCTGGACGCTCAAAAGCAATGATTATACCAGAAAAAGTAAAAAAATACGGGAAGAGTTACATGAGAGAGCTGACATCCTGCACATATCCAGGGACAGCATTTTTACTATTTTCTCTGAAAATTTTGCCCAAACTGTTTTCCACATAGGTATCGCATTTACTCGCTGTGAAATAAGTGCGAATTTTGCAAAAAAAAAAGTATGCTTTTTTTCTCTTGACTAGCTGTGGATATTCTTGACCTATGAACAATTTAGATAAATTTAGATTTTTGTTAACAATATTTTCGGGTTTCCAAAGTAATTGCAGACGTTATAAGCAACTCAGGTTCAACATCCAATTTAACCGTTGAATATTATTCCAAATCAGTTTCATTGATGATTACCAGTACGAACAGCGGAAAAAGAGCATTTCCAGAGAATATTAGAAAGTTTCTGAAGCATGTTTTTAGCGATTATAAGAAGATTATTCTTATGAATCCACGCATTTTCTCTTTGGGAGCACCACAACGTGTTCGTGTTGTGCATTGGTCGCCAAACACTTAGCAGCTGACAATGCAGACTTCTTCGCATTAATGAGTTTTATTATGAGACGGTTCACCCGTCTCTTGGCAGAATCTGCATAAATCTACCCGTAGTTAGGATAGTTGAATGCTCAAATTCTTTTATGAAATAAGTAAAAGATATATACTGAGCTAAAGTAAGAATTGCATAAAGAAACTTTAACTTGGTTTCATTCCAACACACTGTGCAGTATCAAACGTGATTGGTTGATATGAACATTCTTACTTACAGCTCATGTGCATTGTGTATAATAACGGCAAGTGAGGTCAAATGAGTCTAATTCGATACAATGGAAAACAATCTACGACATTGTTTTTCTAAAGACAAGAAAGCCTTTAATCTTTGATCATTTACTGTTGTTCACTATTTTGCTTTTTGCTTCTATATATAATATGTACTCGAATGAATACCATGGTAGTAATAATAATGCAATATTTAAAATTGACCTTCCCCATCTTACCCATCTGGTAGTAGTTGGCAGTGTAAGGTAACAGGAATAATCAGTTAAGGCAACCGCCTCTACCCGCTATATTCCATCCATCTATCAATCGTATCTTTAACGGCTGTGGCACCCAGTGTCAAGCTTTGCCAAACACGACATGTACCATTGCAATGGTAGTCAATACAAAGTATCATCGTCTGTTCGCCAGCCGCTAATCCTAAAAAAAGACTTATTCGTTTAATCGTTCACTATCAAAAACTACCCCATCATTTGGTATTACAAAGTGCTCCCATTCACATATGTTGGTTTTCACATTTAATTATACCCAATATGGTCAAGAGTGGACAATATTGTCAGTGAATCGTAAGAAATTTACCGATTTGATCGTACATGCTTACAACATTGCTACAACATTTTCATCTTGAAACTCATTTAAATCTCTTAAGGAATATCTAATGCTGCGCTCGTAGAGCTCCGTAGGGTAACGAAAGAGAATTTTATTATCTTTACCTTTTGAAACCGTTTTATTTAATATTTATTCATCGAAATAACCTTTCATGTAAGAATACGTCGTAAAGATTATTTTTGCTAACTTTTCTTGTTTCTATGTTAACTGTAAAAAGAAAAGTTTTGTTTTTCACCTACAACTCTTTAAAACACATAGCAAATGAAAGGTAGTGAAAGACTGAAAGACTGAAGTAGTAGAAGAAAACGATTTGTATCAATGTACTGAAGTGTAACTGGAGCGTTAAATAAACTTTTCAAAGCTTATCAAGCATTTGCAAAGAACGTTGCACCAATGAAAGGATTAAATAAAGAAGTAAAGTGAGTTGAGCTAAAAGAATAAGCAACAAATGGAACAAAAAAGGAAAAGTCACACTCTAAACTGTTAGCTCGACAAAAAAGTACTTTCGGTTTTTTTTTTTTTTTTCTCTTCTTTTGTAAAGCACGCAACATTTTCTTTCGTAGAGAGCAACTCTAGTCTTTACTAGAGCATCAGTGAACTTTGCGTTTATTGTGATTGGTAAAAATTGCATTATTTAAAATACTTTTGAGAGTTCAAAATAAATAGTAATCCGCCGGAGAAACAACATCACTGGCGTAATCTACACTTACAACCTTTTGCACAAATTATCAAAGCTGTACCAGGCCCAACATTATCAGTGCGAACGAAACTTGATACGATTTATTTATTATTCCGTTTAAGTTTTCATTCAGTTCGATTGATTTGAACAGATGACCCGGTTTCGAAAAGAAGCTCAAAATACGTCATACGTCATACGGTACATAGTTTGCCAACATACTCGCCAAACGAATAGTGAACTTCTTCTATTATATTCTTTCGAACTTTCAAAAATGGGATTTAATATAATGATCACTAGCGACTTCAGGGACTCTGTTTTAATCTTAGTCATAATTGAATGAAAGCGGTTTGAGTTAATTAATGCGCCTTTAACTTTCTTTCTTTTCTTTTATTAATGTTTCACTTTGCCAATGAATGGATCAGAAACTGACAAGACTTTATGCATGTCGAAATGTATGTATTTTTTTAATTGGATGAACTCTTCTTTATCGAACAAGCCCTGTATATAAGAATGGGTGATGCCCCCTTATTGCTGATCAATTAATTTTGGTATGAATGGAGAAAATTTAAAGGTTTCAGACAAGTCCATCAAATCGCTCTCACGATTAAGCTAAAAGATTCTAAAATTAATAAAAGTAATGCCTTATAGAGGGTCATCTTTGATGCCACGCCTGATACAATTAACATCGTAACTTTCATAGGCCTCTTTATGAGATAAGGTTTGAAAGGGAAATATTCTTTGGAAAATTTATCTCTAACTAGCAATCGTCCAATAACAGAAACAGTAATTCTTAGATATTTGTATCCAAGTAAAGCTACTTCGTCGCAAAAGTGTAGACTGTATATATATTTGTTTGCCAACCCCGTAAAGCATGGTGGCTTTTAATATATCTCTAGATCTGGAAATTTTTCTTTTTTGACGTACAAACACAATATAAGCTGTAAAAAATCCGAAAAGAGATTTGTTTTGTTTTTTAATTTTTGAAAAACTTTAAATGGTCGAAGGTCTCAGAAAAATTAATATAAACTATAAAGTTTTAAACGTGCAACAACACAAGGCTATAATTTCTGAACTTAAAAATGAAAAAAACAAAAAGAAAAAAATGAAGAGGAAAAACCAAAATCAATTTATGTCTTAACAAAAGCCACCACACTAAGTAGGTCAACAACAGGTAAAAATATTGGAATAAAAACAAAAAGTGAATCTTTTTAACATACCTTCCAATTCAGTTTAGTAATCATGTGCAATAGTATAGAAACCAATTCAAAATCATCGCTAGTAATATATGACATATTTTTAGCTAACGTATGCGACTCCAGAATTTATGCACCCATTGCCTACATTTGCAATTTCATTCCCTGGTCTCTTTCTTTCTCTTTCACCATTTCTCTGCCTTGCTAACTCCGTTTCATTCACTTTTTCATACCTTCTCGTTCGCTCCCTAAGATTATTCTTCTTCTCAGTTTGGTTCATGTATACCGATTGCATTTGCAATTTAATTTTATACTGTTTTTTTTGCAGTTCTACCTCTTTTTTTTTTGTGCGTTATTGTTTCTTTTCTTTTCGCTTTACCGTTTTCTCCACATATGTTTAAAGGATTTACAGGATGCTTTTTCCACTCTTTTTCTTCTTTTTCTTCTTCTTTTTTTTTCATGTTACGATTATTTAATCGCTTAGATTTGTGTGCAATCCAGCGAACTAATGCAACGGTGTATATTTAAGTAGATATTCACACAAACACACTTACACACATACACACACACACACACACACCCAAACACGTGCGCACTCATATACACAAACGAACAGACATTTGTACACTCTCATACTTACTTAGTTAGGTATGCCCTTGTGTAAAATCGATTTTATGGATTTACCTAAAAAAGAAAGAAAAGAAAAAAGAATTCAGTCTCTTTTTTGCGTGGCATCCATTTTACTGGTTTTTTTTTTTTTTGTATTTTTTTCTACCTAGTCTTATTTTTATTTTCATTTTTCAACAAATCGGTGCACTAAGTATGTATTTGGCTTGTCTGTTAGTTTGTACGCTTAAGAGGTATTTAAGTAAATTTAGTATTGTAAAAATACACATTTATTATTACTAATACATATATTAGCACATATGTACGAACATGTGTGCTTCTTGTATGTGGAATTTTCTATTTTGCCATAAAACGCTAGATTTAATATGATTAAAAAATACATCACAGACGTTTACATTTGAACAAAACTAAGTAAGTAATTTTTCTTCTAATTCAATTTGGCAAAGTTAACTTCTGAAAATCATTATTTGATTAAAAAGTCGAAGCAAAAAAGATATCAATTGTAGGATTTGCATAAGTGAAGAAGAGGCCAACTAAGTTATACAATTTGCGGTACTCGTCAGCAGGAGAGAGAAATTCTATTAGTTATAATGCATTCAAAACACTTCGTTCGCTAAAGCCAATTAAATGCAACATTTTTATATTCCATTGCGTAGGTAACGTGTCGTATGAGTAACATTTAAATGGCTTAAAATAAATAAATATACGTATAACAAGATAATTATTATTTAGCCTAAAAGACGTTTAAGGTAATAAGAATAAGATAAAAATAGTTTTAGTTAGTTTTAAAAGTCAGCATTGCCGAGCAAGCAATAAATGAATAAAATAATCTTAAGAATAAAATATATACACGGATATGTGTATATGTGTCTTGAATTTAGCATATATAGTAAGGGGAACGTTTACATTCGACAATTTGCTAGCGCTCTACGGAATTTGAGCGTTAATCATACTTCCAAGCGATCAGCGATTTTTACAAGAGAATGAATCGCCAAAAAGAGCATCTCACCTTTGTGTTCCACATCAAAATCTATTATGAATGTAATATGGACGAGCAACCGCGGATGTTGTATGTCGAGAGCATAGCCATGCGAATAACAAAAACCATTCATTGGAGTCGCTGAAAACGTAATTAATTTGCTTTTTGACTTTGTTCGACAACAACGTAACAACGGACAAAAAACCGACCAAATTTTCTCGTCTTCTAGATCTTTAGAAGTACTTGACCCACAGGGGGATCTATGTAAGTCACACTGGCTTCAAATTCCCATCTGAGAGTGTAGCCGGAGTTTTCTTTAAATACTTGCATGCAAATGTGGCAACTCTTCGGCACACATAAAGCTATGGTTGATTTTAGTAATAATTTTACGGAATTATTTTCCCATAAAAGATCGAATGGATGAATAAAATCATAGTTGAGCTAAGAAGAGACTAACACTAAGTGAACAACAAAGAGATGACGAAAAGAGACTATCAGAGTGTAAGCTACATTTAGAAGTAAAATTGGAAGGTAAGCTATTTTTCCCGTACTTTAATGGACCGAATGTAATCGTAAAATGTAATCTTCGGCAATAGCTTTTTGTTTTTTTTGTTTCGTTGTACAAGCACATAAGATCACAGCTGACTGTATTATTATGGGTATTACAAGTTTGTTTACTCCCACTCCTTTCGCGCCATATATAGATGTTCTTATCAACAAACAAATCTCTATGGTACGCTGTCTTCATGCCCTTATTTACATTGGGTATGTAGTTTGCTTGTTCACATTATCCTTAGTATACTTGACCAATTGTGTTGCACACATTCGTCTGGTTTCGGTTGCGTCTATATTAGTGGTTTTTATTATATGTGTTTAAAGTCAAAATCTTTTCTATGTGCAGATTGAATGACAATTGCCCACGATGCAAGGATCAAATGATTTTATTTTTTCAAATTTTTTCCTATATAAAGTGAAAAGAAATGAATAATAATTTTGCTTGTTTAAATTTGGATGAGTCACTGTGCCAATATCCCATCAAATCCCATCTTTATTGCAGGACCCATTAGCCATAAAAAGCCATAAAATCGAGAGGAGAGAAAAGTAATAAAATTATTTGTTTATATTCTTTAGCACCGGGTGCTTAGTAATATACGACGATCCTTATGTGTATTTAACCTCTAAATGATTTAACTAAGTTACTACTACAATTTACATTCGAGTATGAATTGGCCTCTGCGATAAGTTAATAATTACTCAAAGGGTAAAAAAAAGTTATTTGTTATTGAATGTTGCTAATGCTTATTATTAGGGAAATTTGTTTTCAATGCATGCACTTAGAAGTCAGTCAAGTGCCGTGAAATTAAAAATTTTAAAAATTCAAAACGCGGAATTGATTGCTCATTTTCTTTTTTTTTTTCAATATAATCACCAATCACTCAGAGAAGGAAGGGAGTGAAACGCAGCCTACTAGATTTGAGGGCACGAGCACTGGCTTAATAGTCGCGATTTTTATCTACTCTTCTACTTCTGCGTACTTGGCGGTAAATAGCGAGTTCAAATGTAACTTTTGTCCGGTCAATTTCTGACGGCGGTTGGGCAAATAGCCACGATTCGGATTCGAGCAGGGTTTCCGAAACGTGGTAATTCGTGAAACATCTATGTCTCATTCAACGTTAGTAGATAGTAAAAATATCATAGAATTTAGCACAAAATCCGTCTAAAATCGATTAAAGATCATCAACTCTTTTCCTCCTTTAGTCGTCGCACAGCAACTAGGGCAGCAGCACTTTGTCAACTTTTCGGTTTATTACTCGCATTTACTTTTACCAACTTCTGCACGGAAACACAAATGAGGTAAATATCTCTCTTGGAAAAAACTGTTGTTCAATTTAAATTTTTTTCGCTGTTGGCTTTGCACACTTGTACTTGTCATGCCAGCTACACATTATATATTTATATAAAAAGAGAGGCCAGCAGCAAAAGTGACGTGGTGGTCTACCTTATACAGTCCATATTTTTGGTTTTTTTAGTTATAAGCCTGGGTTTTTTCTTTTAATTTCATATTGCTTTCGGATTGGAGTGACCGTCAATGTTTACCTTACTCTCTGCTTGTGTATATGTTGTTGCTTGATACTCACCTTCTTGCCTTTTTCATGTTTAATAGCTCGGTATATAATTAATCCTTTTGTTTTTACCCAAATTCGTTGACCTTACATTTTCTCGTCCAGCCTCTGCCATTTTACGTATAACTATATAGGCTTTTATAAATATAAAAGACAGCATACTTTTAGTCATTCCTTTTTTTTCTTTTTAAGTAAACATATTTAAGCACATGGTTTGGTGTGCTGTGCGGTGCATAGTTAAAAACCCGCGTGCATACGTCCCTTTTCATGCTCTATATAAATATTATATGAAAGCCGTTATCTTAACTGAAAGCAAAACTGTTTGTTGCTTTATCAAATATTTTATACAGATTTAACTTTTAAAATATTCTTACATATCACAGGCCATTAGGTATAAAATTTTAAGCAAGTTAATTAAAAAGTGTCAACTAGACTAACAAATATTTGCTTATGAAAAATAGGAGAGAGAAAGCGAAGAAGTGAATTTTCCTATGAATATGATTATATTCTATGTGAAATAATCCTTTTTATTGAATATTTTTTACGAATACCTTTGGGCGTCCATGTGTTAGATAAAAATAAATACATTTCAACATGAATTTTATTTAAATTATTTTTTGTTCGTAAAAAATTTTTAAATATTTAAAACGCAATAAATATTATTACCAGCCATTAAAAAACGAACCACGATAAGCGCTGATAACACAAGAGCTAGAGAAACAAAAAAAAAGAAAAAAAAACAGAATAAACAAGTGCAAGCATTACTGTCGAGCTACATTGACTTCTAAATACCCTACACCCCATTGTCTAACACTGTTATCCTTTTTGCCGTCGAACACAAACATCACACGCTGTTTTGTATGAACTTTATATTACAAATTAGATTCCTTTGCAAATGGAGGCTTACTTTCCGTAAGAATGGTTGTGGTCAAAAATTACGGTACGTGTTCAAAATAAAGCACAGTTAATTTTTCTATCAAATTACTATTTTGGGGAAATTTTCATCATAACATAATAAAACTTGGATTTTTCTGCCTTAGGAAACAACAATTTTCGTGAAAATAATTATATAGAGTAGAGTACAATAAATGGGCGTACGTAGTCCAAATTTTATAGAGTTTGGTTTCTTAACAAATTGTTTTTATAGCTTAATTTTCATCACACATATTGAAATTTATACTTTTCTGGCCTATAAGGGGTCAATTTTCGTAAAAATTCTTATATAGGATCGGACCCAAAAAGATGGGTCGAGATGATCCAAATTAGGGACAGATAATTTTTTTTATCTCACATGACGGTTATGATCTGATTTTCATCATAAAGCATTGAAAATTAGACCTTTTTGTCATATGTACTTCAGTTTTCGTTACAAGAAAGGGCCTGAGCCGGTTCAAAGTTTTCATATCAATTTAGAATGTCGAACTACTATTACTTAGTCACTATTGTGGAGGAATTTGAAAAATTGCAATATTTTCCATGTAAGACTAGGTTACATGGGAAGTGATCGAAAAAGTGGGCCGATCGAAAACATTTTCGACACAGTTCGACCATGGGTCGAAATACGTCAATGTACAAAATTTTGTCAAAATATCCTAAAAATTGCGACATGTACCTTGAATACAAATGTACATGGTCAGACAACAGACGGACGGTCGGACAGGCTTAGATCGATTCAGAATTGTTTTCATTTTCGATCGACAAAATAATAGGTGGATTCATCTCAAGTCCTTCTGCATATAACATACGTCCACAAAAAATTAATACACCCTGCACTACAAGTGGTGTAGGGTATAAAAAGCAATTACGTAAACATTATAATCCGAAAAAAAAATAAACAGAAAAAATTTACATTCAGTTTAGGACGCATCTTTTAGTGGCCATTATTAATTTGTCGGGAAACTGAAAGAGGAGTTCACCCCATATATGCATCGTATCCGTAGGTCCTTCGCTTGATTAATCTATAGACTTGATATTAAATAACATACTATTCACTTTCTAATCCATCGATCAATAGTTCCCGATTTTAGCAAGAACACGTGTGCTAATGAGAAAGTGCACAACCTCCAGCAACGCCTGTCAAAATTTTACATGAATTTGATTATGAGTTACAGTGTTTTTATTCGAAGTGTAAATAAGTCGGTTCGTTCTTTTCTTTTTGTTCTCAAGATCGCATTCACATCAGAAATGCTATTTTCATTACTTGCAAGGCAATGGAAAAGAATACGAAATTGGCACGTTTCGAGGACATTTTTGTTTACGGCAAATTCCGTATAAGGTTGAAAACGATTATTGCAATCCTTCTCGGACGAAAACAACAATTTAACTATTGCCTGAAGTCGTAGGGATATGGATGCTGCTGAACGCAGTGAACACCTAAAGGGAGTGGTTACACTAGAGAACTCCTCAAATATCTGCCGAAAAATATTATCGTCAATCGAAAAGTGAAATTGCAAGATACAGTTGACACCTTAAATATATTAAAGGACAATCTATTCACAATCTTGCCTGGGCATCATGGGCAGACTGTTGTCCCAATAGGTATCGCTTTATAGAAGTGTAAATGCCCCACATCACATATCGATGCTTACAATTGCGAAATGTCATTACTTGAAGTTTAACTTAGCCATTAGCTGCTAGTATCTGTTTGCAAATTCAAATACGGTGCTGCAGGAAAAGCGTTTCGATTAAATGATAAGATCATCTCGGTGATGAGATTAGCGTGTTTTGAAGGTCTTGATAAATTTGAGCACTGATCGTATTGGCTTTCAAAGAGAATATATGGATGAATAAAGTTGAATTATGGAGTTTCGGCATTTCTTCTTTGTCCGAAAATTATTGGCCGGCATACTAAATATGGAAGATGATGCTTGTACTGATATTTATACAATTTATATGTCTTTTCGTTAAGTTCATGTGATTAGACTGGCGACCATGATGATATGTACAGAAGAGAATTATAAAGTGAACGAATTGCATGTCTATTAATTATCGCATTCGGAACGGTTGGGAATTCTTTCAGAGGGTTTTTTTTTTATATTTCTTATCAAATGCAAGGCTTACAGAGATGTAAGCCCAGTTAAAAGGGATAAGTGTCCCCCTGCCTTTTATGTACTTCTTAAGCAAACCACCGATAAGTTTATCTACTTATAATAGGGTAGAGAAATAAAAAAAAAACCTCATCTCTACTGTCAGTTTTAATAATTGTCCGTCTGCAACCGTTCGCCTTCGAAATAATTGTGTAAATTGGTAACGATCATCATTCTTTCATGGCGACATCTTGTAAACGTTGATACTTTTGCTAAGAAGGAAAAAAGAACAAATTAACTAACTAACTACAACTAAAATCGGCAACTAATTCAGTGGCTTCCCATGAAGTTAATTTTAATTGAAAAAGTTTTTACTATCGAAAAAGTCCTTTGCACACAATTAAATTGTGATAAAACAAAATTAATACCTGATCCGAATTCAGTGAGCAATTATTATTAGTTCTTCTTCTTCTTTTTTTTTTGATTATTTCCTATTTCTTCTTTTTTTTTTTTTGTAGTTCTTTTTTCTTCAAATTCTATCAATTTCATAACTTCTATATAAGTTTTATATCTCATTTCTCGTTTAGTTGCCCAGATTTCGTTTGCAAACCGCATTATTATTAAATTACAATTTCAATTATTTCAACTGTAATTCGATCAATAAGTCCTCTGCCTTTCCCAGTTGTAAGTTTTAACAATTATTAGAATTTCTCTTCTGTTTTTGTTTTTTGTTTTTTTCCCCCCCCCTTGTAATTAAATGACTTATATTCTGTTCTAAACGTTCAAACAAAAAGCAAAAAGACAAAAACCAAAAAAAAAAAAAAAAAAAAGAAAAGGAACAAAGACTTCGACTTTGCTGCAACTAAGACCAAGCAAGAGAAAGTTTTTGGCAACACTAGCTTATTTTTAGTTTGCATGGCGTGGCGTATAGGGTAAAAAAGGATTTAAGAGGCCACAAATTCACTCAAGCATGAAAATTTCAATTAAACTTTTTGCTTTCAAATGTATTAATAGATTTATGAAGAAAAATTATTTTACTATAAAATGAGAGAGAAGACGACACACGGTTCTTGAACAGAAGAAAGAGAAAACGGGAAACGATTGCATGCGAAGCAAATTGAATTTGTTTTTCAATGTTTGTTTTTGACTACCACTTTTTCAACTCGACTTTCTCTTATATCACCCAATGGCTGTTTATTTGTTTTTATCTCCCTCCCTAAAACCTTTAAGGACAATAATTTACTTTTTCCAACGCATACCTAATAAGGTGGGTCGCTGTAATCACTAAACCCCGCTTCAATAATTTAATACAAATCGTTTCTACGAATGCAAAGAAACGTTAAAGCGATTAGGAAAATTTATATACTCTATGTCTTAATCGTCTTCGCGTCCCCTAGAACGGATTTGCCCGACTCATAATTGATATCAAATTTAACATATAGTCCTCGAAAATGAAATCTGAAAAATAGTGATAGGCTTGACAATGGCAGAGTAAAGTTTTTCTTCGACTAACAAAAATGGGAAGAATGTTACAAGTGAGGAAATAACTACGTAAAATGGAATGCATTTTTGTATTTGATGCAACGCTGACGATAGTAATAGAAGGAAGAAGTTCTATGTTGGGAAAAGAATAAAAAGAAGATTTCGATGCCGTAAAAGTAAAGAAATCCATGATGGATGATGCCGAGATAGATAGCAAATCTGGCTACAAAATTGTACCCCATAGGTGGAAAACAAGACTATCTGATGGACGGGCGGACAAATGGACAGGCAAGCTTAGATCGATATAGCACAACGTTGCTCTATCGGAGTGTTGTATACATCCGCATAAACTTAATATACCGTATACCACAAGTGATGTGTGCGCAAAAAGAAAGCCAATGATTAAAAAAATTAAATTTCAACTGCTTTTGGAACATGTTTGGATGAAACTTTTACGTAATACTGCCCACGCCTACTTAATTTTTGAGTTGACAGATTTTTAATTTCTTAATTTGCTTGCGTCTTCAATCTCTCTAATCACTTATTTTGAGCAATGTTACCAATCTAAGAGATGGGCAAAGTTGTCCACTTCTATGCTTACAAGTTAACTTAATTTGTCCGTCTTTCATTTTGTCTCTTCCATTTTTATGTTACGACAACATATATAAAAAAATATACGAATAGAATCTTTAGAATATTTTTCCACAAGTTATAGTAAACGCTTTCCTAACCGCTCGTTTAATAATAATCCTTCTGGCGTCGACGTCGACGTCGACCTGAACAATTACTTGTTATTTAGGATTAAAATACAACTGGTCGCCTTGCTCTATAAGCAATTTTGTCTGAGCATAAGCGTAGTGCATTTACTCCTTGGGAAGATCTAAAGTAAAACCATTTTAAAGGCTCTTAATATCATACAAGGAGAAGATAAAATATAAAATTTATTTCTTATTGATGTGAAACAACATGACTTTATAGGGTTTAAGCGGTTAAATTGACTCTTGTTTATATCACATCACTCAATAAGTTTACGGTTTACAAAAGAACAACAAACTTATTTTTTTTTTAGAAATGACACTTTATTCATCAACATATTCCCCTTCAAGACTGACACCACCATTCCAATGCCTCTGGAAGTAGCCCCCAATTTCAGCAGTCACCCCGTCATTTGAGCCAAGCTTGTTTTCCTGGAGCATCTTTTTGATGTCTGCAAAAATCCAATAGTCGCTCGAAGTCACATTTGGGTGAGCAAGCAATTCGAAGCGCAATTAATTCAATTAATCATCCTTGGCATTTGCATGTGGGGCTGTTCACCCAATCGGCTCAACAATGCCATGTAATGTTCGCTTTGGGCCGTTTGCCTTTTTTACATATAGTCAATGAAGGAAACACCACGCCCGTCCTAAAATACGAATGTCATAACTGCCTTTTTGATCCAGATGCGCAATAGTGGATCCATGTCTCATATATGTTCACATACTAATGCAAGAAATCCTCTTTATCTCGGTTGAATAGCTTCAAACATCCGGCGCAGTTTGAGCGAACGCGGCAACCTCCTCGAGTAAAGCTTGCTCATGGACAGATGGTCACGCCAAAAAATAAGCACACTGCCGTTTGTTATCTTTAATTTGTCAGCTATGTCACGCAAGGTTAGCTTTCGGCCTTCGAAAAGGATTCTATGCAAATTTTTTGAATGTGTCCCGGGACAACTGTCCGCCATAGCAGAGCGTTCAACATATTCAGTAAACAATACTTGATTGCTCGGGTGCAGAGTCTTCCATGTCGCTTATCTTGGCTTCAGCAGTATTTGTCCCAATCAAAAAGAACGTCGTGCCTTTTCGACAGGTACTGTTTCAAGGCTGATACCACTTGCACTGTGTGTTTACAGTGTTGTTGCATATATGCCAAACCGGAGACTTATTGAGTATTTTGTTATATACAAAATATTATAAAATATTCAATTCGATGTTGTGCAATTAACATAAATAGGACAAATCAACGCGCGTGGATACATTAGCACATAACATAACATATCTTAATACAATTTTATACTAACGCGTACTAACGTTCACACATGCTATATTAGTAAATAGGAAAGCTTACAGCAGTTACGATACAGTAACTGGGGACTTTTGTTGGTTGGTTACACTAAAAGTACACGTGATTTTCAACAAACACCGTCACATAGCGTTTACATGTACGGTGAAATTATCCGATTTTCATATTTATGAACAACTGAATGCAGCGTATGTTTCGTAATGATTTGTGGGTATAAGCAAATTTGTATTTTATAACAGATTTCAGACAAAAAAGAAAAAATCAAATAATGTTTAAATATAAAATGCATAAAAAAAAAATATTTTATTTGACATGAACGTGCGTTTTATATATGTGCACATATGCACCGAACGAAGTATAAGGGAATAGATTCGCTTTTAACACGTGTTGACTATGATGATGATGATGATAAGCGTTAACGCACATCTTATGCTTACGGCTAACAAGGTACACATATTCATTAACTCGCTAAACCTCGGTTAAGACGAATTTTTTCAAGCTTAAATATATATTTTTTAATTATTTTAATTTAAAAAAAAAAACTTTCGCGCTTAGTGTTTAGCTTAGCTTTTATTATAGAAAATTGTTAAACAAAATACCTACGGATAAGTTAGTCATAAATATGATCTGGAATTCTAATTGGTTTGTCACAACCGGAGTATAGTCGAGTTGTAAATTTAACCATATACCACAACCAAGACTAGGTCCACCCCTAATCTCACCATGATTACCAAGAGATGAGCCTGTGTTTATATATATATTTACACATATATATTGTTACATAAAATGTCTTGTGTGTGAATAGCGGGGATTTTATTTACGACTTTGGAAGAGCTACTTATAGTGTTTAGAAGCTAGAGTCTTACAATTTCATAACATTTCACTCTACTGAGCTAATACAAATTATTTTTTTTTTTTGCTGGTCTGTCTTTTTATGTAGTGGCACGATGGTGATTACGAAGAGAGGGCTGGAAGAAGGCAATAGCATTTGTTCACGTTCGACTTAAAAGTGGGAAAATCAGTCACGGTGTGAAAGATCATTACTGATGGGTTCTTTCATATCGACTTTTTACTTCAAATGTTATCACAGGGCTACCGTATAGCCGAGGAAAATTAAGGCTGGCACCTGTCAAATCGGTGGTCACGGATTCAAATCTGAGCGCAAGTAAACCTTCATTTTGTAAGTAACTATGAATACTAATTATTTAAATGTGTGCTCACTTTAAGCCTAAAAATATCGTTAGTATTTGTCTACGGTTGATATTCATCGCTATAATGCTATAGTTCAAGGCTTAAATTTATGTTCACTTGTTGTTAGTACTTGAAGCTTAAAAAATACAGTTTAAAAAACCATTGAACAAAAACTGAAACTTTTTGCTGTGCTGTGCGTACGATCTATGATTTTCTCTATAATGTTGAAATCGATTAATCTTTGTAGTGTAGCGTAATTCGACTCAATGTACATTGCAGTCAGAAATGAACAAATGTCACGATTCAAAGCTATTCGCTTTTTTCAAAAGAAGTAGTGAAGACTACATTTCGTTCTATATTTTTATTAAACCTTTTACCAATTCGCATATTTGGCAATGGTCACATAAGTAAGGCGCCCTTTAGTTACAGTATCGATAGGTGAAACATCGATAATCCTTATTTACTTTCATTACTTTCCGAAAATTTTCGGAAAATTCGTTTCTCACGGAATTTTAGATATTTTTCATGCAAACTTATTACCACTGATAGGAACAACTATTTTATAATCGGTAGTAAATGGCCGTTGAAAGCAAAAGTTATCTTTCGGATGAAATGTGATGAAACCAAATTTGGTTAAATCACTTTATGACACTTTAGCTATATAGCGCGGGTCATTTCATTAATAGAAGCTTCAATTTAATTCGATTCATTCGCATCTGGTCGCGCTAAGCGGACACCGTCTGAAAGAAGCTGGAAGTTTTCGCAAGAAAATTTCTTAAACCACTTCCGAGACACACACGCATTTGTCCCATACAGTCTCATGAGATTACGAAAGCATTTACCCTTTCTCGAAAGTCATATTCAACTAATGCCCATTAACGTATAAATCACGAATTTTGATATGCCATGAAGTGCTTTCATAAGACGTAGGCATAAATTTGGCTTCGCTCATTTATTATTACATTCGAAATGCCTCAGGCAAGCTTGCCCTTGATTATGCGCGAAAATCAATTTAAAACTATTTATAAACCATGGAACGGCCGTAAGGGTTTACATTGCTTAAAACCTTTCTAAATTTAAACCAATTTCGTATAATAACGAAACGATAATGCCTTAATTGCTTTATGATGGAGCTTTGCATTGCATTGCAGTTGAATTTAAATTTATTAAAAACTATATTTCTTTCATTTTTTCTTTTTTTTTGTTTTTCTTTTATTATTTGTTAGTGCCATGCCATTTAAATTGTCTGACAGAGAGGTGCCGGCAAACACAGCATGAACCAACAAAAAACAAACAAAACTATTATATGTTATTGCAAAATGATTTAAAATACCAGTTAAAGTTGAAGTTAACTGACTGTAACTAAAAACTCAGCCTTGCTGCTGTTGATGTATGTATGTATGTATGTATGTGTGTGTGTGTGTGTGTGTGTGTGTGTGTGTGTAAGCGCCTTTAACAAACTTTAAATCCATACATTTACCTAGACAAGCGCCAGCGAAATTATTTGAAAAAAGAGATAGCAAGCAAAATGAAATAACAAAACAAATGAATAAAAAAAAGATACGAAGAGAAGAAAAGAAAACCAACCACCGCTAAAAAATAGTTATATAACATTTGCTGTTGTTGCTTTTAATGCCGTCACTACTATTTCTTTTTTCGCCTTTAAAGCTCTAGTCGTAGCGATGGTCATAATGAAGAGGGTGATGACAGGGAGGAATATATAGACACAAACATAAATACAGAAACATACATACACAGATGTATATACATAAATATATGGGCTATACAACACAACTGTTGCCTATTTCGTTTTTATCTTTTAGTTTAGTTACCTTTTATGTGTAACGCAGGCCAAGCAATGATTACAATGTAAAGCAGCAGTCAGTTGTTACTTTCACTAAGCTGTCTAAAATGTAAAGCTCAACTAGTACACATTGTACGCGCATAAGTGTATGTGTGCTAAATATACATATATATATATATATATATATATATATATATCTATGTGTGTGTATGTGTTCGTGCGTGTGTGCGTCTAAGTATAAAATGTGTGCGCACCATCAAACCGATAGACGACCTCATATGCAACTAAGTGTATTGAGGAAGTACAATATAAAGCTGTTTAACAGAAATACGTTAACAAAACAAATGAAATGTAAGGTAACAGCAATAACAGCAACAACAGCAACAGTAACAGCAACAGCAACAGCAACAGCAACAATTACAATAAAAGCAACGAAGGCTTTGAACGTGCTCACTTAAAACCAAACCATACCGAATGATTGCCAGAAAAACCAAAACCAAAAGCAACAATAACAGCAGGCGCTTAATATGAATTGCAATGTGTGGTAATTGTAACAAAACTTGACTGAAATTGTTTAACTCAAAGCAATGATTTTGCAGCCTTCTCCATTTCTACCTGGGAGTCCGGGTGTCTGCATAGTAGAAACACAGAAACCGATATATCTGTACATAAAATGTACACGTATATACATGTATGTATATATATATATATATATATATATATATATATATATATATATGTGTGTGTGTATGTGTTTATGACTGCATGTGTCTATGTGTGGTTATGGGCACGTTTTGTAGGTGTGTTACTCTTCTATAAACTCGTCTAAGTTTGTAACAATATCTCTTAGTTGTGTAGACATATGTATGCATTTGTTTCTATGCGTACGTTGCTAACGCCACACATTTAAAACAACGATCGTTCGAAACCTATTGCTGCAACAAGGCAACAACAGAAATACTTTCAAGCCACCGATTACTGATATAACCAAAACGAAACGGGTTTTTTAAGTAACCATGATTTAAATGCTAAATACCAGTCGTTTATATTTCCAGATCTCTTCATTGCCAACATATTGCCAGACAGTTTATTATTAAATATTTTTCTAGTTTATTTCCTTTTTTTTTTTGTCGTTATTATCAAAAAGCCAGAAGTACAAATCGAAAAAAAAAAATTACTTCCTTTCCCTGCAACCATGTTTCATAGTATTCGCGAACGGTTGCATTGCAACTACAATATGTATGCAATAGACGTATATCTCTTATATTATCGTTATACCCAACACCGATGGATGAGAAGTATATTAATTTTATCAATCAGAAACCCCACAAAATAAGTATATTCTTGATCAGTATCACAAGTCTAAATCGCTTTAAGCATGTCCGTCTGTCCGTTTAGCCGTCTGCGCAACGTTTGTTGTAAACATTCTCCCTGCCACAATTTTTATGAAGCAATCGACATCAAATTTGCCGAAAACAATGTTCTTGCACGTAGGTTGATATTGAGAATGGGCCAAATCGGGGGCGGACAAGGCCACAGTATCACGTAAACCGAGAACACCTCTGGTTTTAAAATAAATAAAAAATTGATTTTTCGATGATTACTCGTAAATGTAGAAAAATTTGAACGTATAATCTATCGGTAATGCCATAGCATTTACGCCAAAACTACAAAAATTGACCACGCCTACTCAATATTATAGTCTATCGAAATTTCATTTTTTTTGCTATAACTTTATAACTGGCAGAAAAAAGGGTCCAAAAATTTCATAATGCGTATAATTCGGAATGCTCGTAAACATGTCCATCTATCCGTGTGTCAGGGCGTCCATTTATCTGGCGGCACAATTGTGCCATATCTGAGGTAAACATTTTTTTCTTAGCGAAAACGAAGATATCGTCTACAAATTTGCAAAAGAATTGGGAATCAGCCACGCCCACTCCGTATTATAGAGCAAGAAAATGTAGTTTTTTTTTTATTTTTCTCTTTTTTTCTTTCTTTTTTAGGATCACGGTGATGGGTATAACAGGTTCGTTCACAAACGAATATGATTTTCTTACTTGTCATTATCACGTTCGTTCTGTCGAATGCTGAAGGTATGTACACTAGATATGTTATTGTATTCGAAATACCTATAGTTCGCATAAAACATTCCGTCTATTGATTGCAAACTTTGCAAACTAGGAAAATGCGATAAGTCTTTGCTTAATAATAAGTAATTGATACAAATACTACAAGATATATAAGTTTATGAGAAGCACTTCTCTTGTTTTTGACGCAAATTTGCCTTGCAGTTGATATGTGTGTATAAGTCAGCAAATAAAATGTGCAATGTAGTATTAAGGTAATCAGTACTGCATTATTTGAAAGGCATTAGTTTTGCAAGCAAACGGAATCTGCTGGCTGACGAAGCAAAAGTTCAGAATATCATTCTAGGGGACCAACATACAAGCTCTTTTAATCGATTATTGACACACTGACAAAGTTATCAAAGAACTTGCGATTTTTACATATATTCGATGGGAATGGTGAGATGCCTGCATCGATGAGTATTCGTGCACATATTTCCTCGGTGGCAATTTATTACTGTTTTGCTTCATAAGGTATACGCACTTTTGATCAATCAGTCTGACCATGTCTTCCTAATTCTGTGTCTTCCTAATGACTAAAACCTTCATCTTTTTTATGGGAAACAAACTGTTCTCTCTAAATTCGCGAAAATGTCCGTCATACTATTCGTATAAGTTTGAGACAAATGGATAAAATTTGTTAGTTCGATTATTTATAAATTGTTTTCATGGATTGTATGTAGCATTAAATGTAATTTCTTAATTTGATCTAAAATTTTAGCTTCAGGTAAATATGTACAGAAAACATAAGAAGCCAGAAATTAACCCATAGAACAAGAAACAGAAACTTATATACGAATCAGGTGTAAATATTTTTGTAACTTTTCCCCTACCGTCGTCTTCAAGATTTCAAATGCCGTATACATCGTCTTGCTGTGCTAGTCTCTGTTGCATACAATTTTCTTGTCTTGCCTGACAATAAAATATCATAAGCTTTATAACATACCGCGTTCATCATTTTGAACTCCAGCGCAAGCTGGTTGTAGGTCTACAAAAAAAAAAAAATTAAGTCCAATTCGAATAAAACTTTTCTCTTATTATTCTTTTTAGTGTTTTTCTGAGTATTAAAGAAAAAATAACAACAACAACAAAATAAATAAATAAACAAGTAAAGCAAAACCTCAATAAGTATCCAGTTTAGGACTGTTGACGTTAACAACAGCATTGACGTTGTTATTGACTGAATTGGATGAATGCAAATGCCACTCAATAGCGAATTGCATTGTAAATGACTCTTTGAATAGAAAATAACAATGAATAGCAAAAAAACAGAAAAGAAGTAGTAAAAATGTAAGAGAAAAAAAAAAAAAATGTTCAAAAAGAAAAAAAAATATATATATAAAAAAAATCCACCAAAGAAGAGATAGATATCGAACGAATTGTGCAGATAAAAATAAAAGCACTTCGGTACGTGCTTAACGGCTAAATTCTATGATAGAATTTCATGTTTTGAATTTAATGGGTTCTTTTTTTTTTTTTTTTTCATCCGTAATATACCCGCCATAGGGGTAAAAACGTAATTTTAAATAATGGCCATAAAGCAAAAACAGGGAAAAAGTAGAAGACGATGAAATCGTTAAGAAGATTTTAGGGTAGAGTTACTTAAACGACGTTATGTCAATTTAAAAGCAATAGCCGAAATGCTTGAAAAAAGAAAAGAAAAAAAAAAATGGAGAGAAGGTTGAAATGATATAAGAAAATGTGAAAAGAAAGGGAGATTATGAAAGGAGAGAAGGATTAAGAAAAAAAAAAAAAAAAAAAACAAAAAGAAAGCCCGAAGGTTAGTTGAAACTGAAAATGAGATAAACTGTTTTTAAAAACTCTTTACTCAGAAAACTTGTAAATAAATTTTAAAGCCAAATTTGAATACTTTATTGATTGTTGCTATGAGAAAAAGTGAATTGAAAGGATTGCAGATTGAAATCGAATGAACTTAATTGAAAGCACATCAAATCGTCTACAAAGTATTGAGTCTTTTCATCGGCATTACCTTAGAGTGTACTCATAAATGACTACATCGATGACAATTAATTAAATGATTCAAATGCGTGAACAAATTTAGCTTCACTCTATATATTTATACGCATACATATATATATATATATATATTTAAATTTATTGTTTAGACGCTTCAAAAAGTAACAAACTCTTTGTTTTTCGCCATTTAAATACTTTGGGGCATTACATCAATGTAATATGACCTCAAATATGCTTTACAGTTAATAAATCAATTCATCTGTGAAATGTTTTTACAACAAGAAAGAAACCTATTTTCAACCGTAGCTGAGTCTTTGACGCTCACTAATTTTGTCTTTGAAAATAGAAAACAAACGCAGGAATAAAGAAAAGAACAAGTAAAAACTCTACAGTGATCGACGGCCTACCATTAAGTACACTCCAACACTCTGTCTAATGCAGTTGTTTATACGAACAATTTTTAAAAATAAGGCGTTATAGATGAAGGAGTCGAAAAAATTAACTTATCCGAATCATTATGAATACCGTTCGTTCTTGACTCAAACACGTGTATGTGTTGGTGTACCAAATTTCACCTTAAAAATTGCTATCTATAAATTGAGCACAAAAGTATATGCCGAACAGACGGAGAGACAAGCTTAGACTGATGCCGAAACTGATTCCGAACCGATAGGTGCAATAAAGGATGAGTCTCTCCCAACTCCAATAGTATTAGGTGAATGAAGACTTTCCCCATTTTTCATCATTGTACAAACACTCACTTGGAGATATATTTAGTTAAACGAAAACATTGGAAAACATCTAAATATAAGGATCTGAGGTTAGATTATAATCTACGTTGCATTTAGAAATGCATGTTCGTCCGCCTATCTCTTTAATTTTCTGCGTCTGTGTGAATGTATATGATAAACATTCGCTGCTTTGCAAAAAATAACTGCCAATTTTGAAAGCCTTGCACGCAGATTGGTAGTAAATATCGACGAAATCGATCGAAGGACACAACTTCTGCAAAACATAAACTAAGTAACTAAACTCTGTTTGCGAAAGGAAGAGAAAAGTGAGTTCTTTACTCGTTACTTAGAAATTATAACACGTCCAACGATGCAAATTTCCACATTTATTGAATGGGTTGTCCTGCAGTGTTAATGCAAAAATGCATAAAATCGGCCACGCCCAAATAAAATCAAAATTACATATTTTTTATAGCATAACTGAGGCTTCCTTCTGGAAGGAGTATATAAAGGAGTATATTCCTATAGGATATAGAAGACGGGTATAGAAAAATTGATTTTAAAAAAGACTCAGCTGCCTGGCCGTTTCGGATTCCGATTGACCGCAACGTTAAGGCTTTACAAACTCTTATATCGAATTAAAATGTGAAACGCTCACCTATCACATCCTTTTGCGGCACGAGAATATTTAATAGCAGATGACGGAACAAATAAAAATTCTGCTCGCATAAATTAGTCAACAAAAAAAAAAAAAAAATGTTTACACTACGTTTAACATAATTATTTTCCATCAAGTGTAAGGTTAAATTTTTCGCTTATTGTCGTCGGAACGGGGTAATTTTCATATTTTTTAATTATATGCGTAAACTTTAGCGTCTATCTTCATTCTGTTATGCGATCAGCAAGCAGACGGGCGGAACAACATGGATGATTCGAGTCGAGACTTTACCTTCATCAACATATAAGACACGTAAGTGTCATAGCGTAATTGTCATTGCAATCACGCAAAGAAGCTATGATGTTCTTTTCAGATACATTGGCCTTACTTTCGTTCATCGCTTGCTGAAGGTCAACAAACAAGGCGGTGATCTTTCTAAGCAACATTGTACGAGTGAAACAAGTAAATTTGTTGCGTCTCTGGGCTCGAATATATAAGAGCAACATTAAAACTTCTTCAATCGAATTGAGCAAATGCTTCACCACGATTTTTGAGCTGACATTATGATGAACCCATACGTTTCAAAAAATCTGCTAATTCGAGCGGTACAGTCAGTAGCCGGATGCGTTACAGAACAATATCAACAAATCTGGCATAACTTCTACTAATGAGGATGACATTTATTTACCGCAGGACAGCGATATAAAACAACATGTCTATCGCGTGGCTACCCTAAAATGACTAAAAATTCTGAACTGAAATAAAACATAATTTTACCTAAGACCATTTGACATACAAGGGTCTATTAAGTTTGTGCGAATGCGTACACTATCGAGAAGGGCTTGGAACAGACGCACCTTTTATCATTAGCGATCGATTGGGAATCACTTCCTTGATTAATTCAAACACATCTATCTGTCTGTCCGTTTTGTCCGTCCTATATTCCTGTTCAGCCTGCAAGTCGCACTTTTTGAAATATTTGGATAAAGTTTGGTAAGCACTTGGTCTTTTGGCCCAACGACGAACGCTTGTAAAAACACTATATATATTCGAATTGGACCACTTTTTCGACTACTGAATAACTGTACTAAGCGAACCGGTATAGAATGGCTAGCGGTGGGCAAGGGTCCACTATAATGTTTCTACTGGTTTTTATTTTGAAAAAAATGTTTTTTTGTGAGAAATATCTGATAGTTGCCATGAAGCGAATACAATTTTTCTCCTTGAAGGAGTATAAAATTGAAATAAAAATATATATAAAAAGTGTTCTAATTGCAATTTTATAAGGAACTATTTGAAGAATTAAGTCTTCGGATACATTAGCCTCTGCGTTAGTAAATGCGCAAGAAAGCTACACAGAATAAAAAAAAAAAGAGTTTTCATTTCGTTTTTAAAACAATACAATATATATATATATATATATATATATATATAATATATATATGTTGAGATCTGCTCTAAATCTTTTCTTAATAACACGTTTACGCAAAGGGACTAAGTAAACGGCACTTTAACACTAATCGTGGCGGATTTATTTCTTTGCTTTTGCTTACGAAAACATAACGCAAGAAAAAAAGTCTTAAGCAAGGATTTGAACAATACGTCTTAAGCCGATTTAAATGGTCGTTATCTGTGCGTTTATAAATGTGTACTGAATTATGTTAACAGGCTACTAACTCACATACATGGATGCAGTAGTGTGATGACTAATAGGAATGAAAGAAAAAACATAAACTAATAATAGTAGTAATGTTGGTTAGCGTGTTTTATGTTGGTTTTATCGTTATTATTATTATTATTATTATTATTATTATTATTATTACTATTGTTGTTAGGCCATACGTATACATATATATACACAAACATGCCTTGTTACCATATAAAACTCTTGGTTGGCTATTTATGCTCTTTAATGTCAGTACAATTGTTCAGTCGCAGTCGCTGTGCAACTCGTCTGAGCGGCTGTCTACGGATGTGTGTGTGTGAATGCATCTATTTGTGTACGACGGCACTGTATATTTTAATACGCGCTTATAACGTTTTTGTTATGGAATTTATTATTGCATAAGTTTTGTTTTATTGTTTTATTTATTCAGTTTTCCATTTATTTTTTATTTTTTTTATTATTTAATGTGTGGCGTCTTTTTTTTTTCCTTTTGTAATACATTTTTTTTTTATAGAAAAATATGAGTTACACTAAATAACCTGAATACTGCTTAAATACTAGGTCTTACAGATAAAAATGCGATGTATTTCTTTAAGGGTTTTTGTATTTCAGAAACAAAAACGTTAAGTAATGCGTGAATTGTTCATCGGCGTCCTCGTAGATCCTCTCTTTTGAACAAGTTTGAAAACATCTGTTGTGATCAGAACGTCAGAGGAAAGTTCGCCACATGACACCATAAAGGCTATTGCCAGTAGCACAACAACCTTCAATGGGCGTATTTACCATTCACAAGGACTTGTCGTCTGTTTTAAATACACGTCGTAGTTAGCGTTGTCAGGAAACTCTGGTCAAACATTTGATAATGAATCACTCATATAAAAGTGTAGCGTTTGCCCAACTGAAAGCAAGCAATCATCAAATTCGTCATAGCTTCAGTATAAGCATTTGAATTCACTTTGAGAGAAATGATGATTTCCATCACAAGGTCCTTTCTGTATCCCGTTAATTGGAAAAACCTTTACACATATTACATCTATTTCCATGAAAATTCTCCCCGCAGTATGAAATACATTTTCTCTTTAAACTAACGAGACCAAAATCCAGTTGTGGAAAACGAAATTAATACAAGAACTACACTATCATTCGCTATATCAAAATTCCGATTTCATATCCTCAAAGACTACTTTTGCACATACTATAGGAGCTTATCTCGAATTTGTCGATAAGAGAGATTTACACTCAATCGCTTTTCACGAGTCCATCACTGTCAATTTAAAAGTTCTTTAACTGCTAATGGAAACCTAATAATGTTATAAAATCCATTAGCAATCGTTTTTATAAAATCGTAAAAAGAAATTTGTTGTAGAAGTAAACGAATATCGATTACCGAACACAATTAAATGCACAAAGCAGAAAATAAAAGAAAGCTTCTATCAACGTTAGTCATATATCTTTTTCTTATTATTGCGTATCGAGTGAATTTAAATTTCTGTTCGTGTGTATGATTTCTATTTTACTGAAATTTTTTTTAAATTTTTGCTTAAATATTTATTATATTAATAAAGTTCAACCGGTTAAAAATGGCGATGTTGATGTCAATGACAAAGAATGGCCTGGAGAACTAAAGAAGTTCGAAGACAACGAATTGCTAGACTTATTGGATGAAAACCCACCTTAAACTTTCAAACAACTTTCGAACAACTTAGCAGTTGATGCATCAACTGTTTTTAGACATTTACATGCGATGGGAAAGATCAAGAAGTAGGGACAATCGCTACATACGAATTGACTGCAAATGCTATGTCGAACGGGTTCAACATCGCGGTTTCATTGCTTAGTAGGCAAGAGAAAACAAGGGTTTTCTGTAGCGTATCGTGACTAGTAATAAAAGGTAGAGGTCTACTACGACAATTTCCAATGGAAAAAGTAATGGGTTACTCCAGCAGAGCCATCCACATGGACACAAAGTTTTTGGTGTGCATATGGTGGAATCAACAAAGTGTACCGTATTATGAGCTGCTAAAACTGAATGAAGCCGTTATTGCAGATGCCTACAGACGTCAATTGGATTAATTCGAAAATGTAATGTTGCAGACGAGACCAGCAATAGCGGCTAACAGATAGCAAATCATCTGCTTGCATGGCAACGCTCGGACACATGTTGCAAGAGTTGTCAAGGATGCACTGTTCCAGCTCGAATGGGAAATTCTGACGCACCCAGCATATTCACCAAACATAACGACTGCTGGTTACCACTTATTCAGCTCGATGTAGCATGACTTGGTTGTCACGCGGATCCGAAATGCTTAAGAAGTGCGAAAATGGTGGGATAATTAGATCACAATATCGTTCTTTCGACACCGTGTCGCCTTGTTGCAAGAGAGATGGGAGAAAGTTGCAAAAAATAATGGAAAATGTTTTCATTAACATATTATGTTAAATACGAATTTTTCTCAATAAATGAATTTTTCAAGTGAAAAAATGTTCTGAATACATGCAAGCACGTAAGGTAATCTCTTATATCTCTTGTTTGGAGATAGAAGTGTATTAATAGGATCGTATCGGTTGTGGCATTGGTCTTGAGATTTGACCAATACAAGGCTTTAATAGTTTTATTGTAGTTCAGCAATATTTATTTCCCGCCTGACCTGCTTTTCCGCTTTCTAGTCGATATGAAAACAAAAATCACTCATCATAGTCCGGTAACATAATTCACTCATTATAACAAGCAGCGTTTTCACAAAAGTTGACTGCAGAAATAAACCGTCACACGTTTTTTTTTTTTTTGTTTTTTTTTGTTTCTAATATGATCCATCTTTCAGGAAATTTGACGTGTAACACAATGACCGTCAGAAAAAAGTAAGGAAAAAGATACGAAACGATCGCCGCAGGCTACGGGTTTTGCGCCCTTTAGACATCTGTTACGGGTTCACTGACTGAGAATTTATTGCAGCTACGACCAAATATGGTCTGAGATGTGAGCCGTCGAAGACCGACTTGCGGCTCTTATATGCACGGATATGTTTTTAATTATTTATTTAGTTATTTGCAATTGAAGAGATCGCTCGACTATCTCTCTGAGGACAGGATTCGAAAAAGAAAAACCGAAGACTTCGAAATATCTTTTATTCAAAAATTCAAAGCTAAAGTACAAGATTGCGCCAAGGATTGATTAGAGAGCTCGTATCGTTAACTTGATTTTTTCCGGATTCTCATTTCTATCTACGCTTTCGCATACTGAAAAAGACGGTTTTATTATTAACTTTTCATATGTAAATGAAGTGTTTTTGCGATACGGGCTGCCGTTACACCTTAATTTATGCTTGATTAATAAAGTGATTTCTAAAAGCTATTAATAAGCATTCGTTTCGTCTACCGCAGCGAAGAGCAGTATCTGCGGCAACAATTTTGTTCGTCGTATTTTTGCCTTTCATTGTAATACTTCCGAATTGTAAGTGAAATGGACCGCGTATAAGTACATTACAATATTATATATAATACATGTAAAGTTATGCGTAACAAGGGTAGCAAGCATAACATAAGTACAACAGCACTAACAATAACACGGCGATGTTGTTTATAAATAAACTTAAAAGGAGCACGACTCGGCGAAAGAAATAAAAAGTGAATTTTATAAGAAGAAGACAAATAAAAAGAGATAGATATAAAAAAGGAGTGTGTGTGTGTGTGTGAGAGAGAGAGAGAGAGGGAGAGAGAAAAAAAAACAAAAAAAGACTATTCATTCACAAACTTGAAAACACTCGAAAGATACAACAGCATGTTTGTAAGTCAACACAACACAGGAAGCCAACCAAGTTGTTATGTAATATGCTTGAAAACTATTAAAGGCAAAACGTAGAAGGAAAAATCAAACTAAAGAAAGAGGAAAGCAAAGTTATAAAACATAAGAAATTGTATGCACCACAAGTGAGTGATATTATCATTTTTCTGATGTACAAGTTTAAAAAATACGAGAAACGAAAGGCAAGCTATTCAAGTTTTCACCCCAAAAAAGGAGAAATGTCAATATTAAGTTCAAAGCCAAGTTCAAGACAAACATTATTCCTTCAGGCATCGTTAATAATGCATCGGAGAGTATTTTTTTTTTCATTAAATAAAAAATTCCTTAAAATAAGTTATAAATTCTTTTACTTACGACTTAGTGCACTCAAAACCAAACCAAGGTAAACAAAAACTGTGCCAGAGATGAATTCATCTTAAGTGTAGATATATAATAATCCCCATAATATATAATTGCCATTATTTCTAAGTGGGCTACAACTGATGTGTTAGTGGGGCCATCATACTTTATCACACTTCCTGTGTGGTGGAGCCTCTAGGCAACATATTTTAATACTATAAAGGCTTAAACGGTTAAACTACTATGCGCATGGGCTTAATGTGATAGATGTAAAAATTTAATTATCTTAACTTGATATGCTCTAAATAACATCGGACCTTTCCCTCAACAGATGAATATACGAATCCAAATATCAAGTTATGACAAATTACCACATATGCCATTTGAACGCTAGTATTTCAGGCTAGTGGATGAGCGAAAACACCTATACCTCAAATTGGCTGTTGCTAGCATTTTTATGAGCAGATTCATTTTCAAACCACATCTAATGCGAAGTTAAACTTTAAAAGTACTTGCCATGCCACATAACTAAGCCCTGCACTATTCTAATAATCTAAGGCACGTTAAACTCCCATAAGAAACTAGACGCATTCATATTGTTTTAATGGGTACTACTACTATGCATTGTTTAGGGAAGCAAACAGGAAACAGTGAGTATGAAGAATGATCGAGAGCACAGGGGGATATATTACTAGCGAACTGTGACGGTTCGTTCGGTTAAGACGGTAGACAAGCCAACAAGCCAAGGCTAAGCGATGCATCGCAATAGAAATTCCACAGAAGACATGAAAACTGATATTTGGGTGACCTTGTATCACAACTTGTCCATCAACAAAAAGCCGCGGCATGGGAAGTGTTTAGAAAAGAGTGGTGACTGGAAGAATGCAAAAGCGGCGGACATACAGCCATTTTCTAAGAAATTTTTGAAGCTATAAAACCGATTTATGATGACCTGAGCCGAAAGGAATTGCTAAAACGTCTCTTGGAGACGTACACGCAAAATAGCAACGAAAGTTTCAATCCTATTGCTTGGACTTTGGCTCCTAAATCTCATTCCAGCGGCAAAGTAGTTTTGAACTGTGTTTTGTTCAAACACTTGCCAATTACTCAAAGTTCAATATTTGTAAAAACCTTTACGTGATGCTGTAGATATAGCGATGTAGATTAAATGGTTTTTTGGACCTGTTATTCAGTGTGCCGTAGAGCTCTTTTCGGTAAAGATGCCTCGCGGAATTTTTTGCGAATTTTTTCACATAACTTTTTTTCCTAGTCCTTAAATGTACGCAAAAAATGGCAAAAAACGTCTTTTCTTTTGGCGGCCACAGTCGTATTACCCGATAAGTGTTTTTCTCTCCCGTGATAAGCAGATTGTTTCAAAAATTTCGTTTCGGAACTTTCTTGTCTGACACGATTTTTCTGCACCATTCTTCTTGTTTTAGAAGTTTCAACCCGTTAACCCAAATGAAGATTTTTCGCACTATGAAGATCTGCAAGCTAATTTGACTAACAGATGGCAACTTTTAAGAAACTGCGTCGAATACCGATTTCATTGGCGTTAGATCTTCAGCGTTAACGCACCGTTTTGTAATCCGAACGAAATCACCAAGAGCATGTGATATAAAAATTTGTAGACACGATAATGTAAGAACGTTGATGCATTTGAAATTCAAAACTGACGATATCTGATTTATTAAGTACCATAAAGTGGACATCCTTAATATCTTTCCTCCTCAAATATCTTTTTCGATACACGAACAGTATGTTAATTTTGTTAAAACCTAGCCCATGAACAATATTTCAGACACCGTAGCAAGCAAATATATTATTGATCAGTAAAAAACCCTCTAGGCATATACATCCATCCATCTGTACGCCTGCCTGTGGAAGATATACTGTTGGTCGTAAAAATGGAAATATCGTGGTTAAGTTTGATAAATGAACTAAGTCGGTCAATAGAGACGCCTAGATAACACAGTATAAAATGCGGGCTCTCCTTTAAAAGGAGAAAAGTTTGAACTCTTTGCTTATTGCTCGCAAATTGTAACAAATACAACAAAAAAGCATTCACGGATGTACTGTAGGTAAAAAGCGTCCGTACAAAATAAAAAAACTCGGCGATGCCCATCCACAAATCTTGCTGAAACGAACAAGTGTTAAGTGCTAAAATTTTTTGCCAAGATTGAATGTATTTTCTCCCCTTCTTAATATGCAAGGGAGCAAAATTACTAACTTGAAACAGCTTTCGAAAGTCTCTCTTATGTGCGGATCTTATATTTAATATGCATGATCATGCACATGTATTTTTATACCATTAATATATGTACTATATATGTATATACCTTATATATTTTATTTAGCGCTTAATAAGTTCGTAGGATGATAAATAAATGTCGCCAGCAAACCAACTGCATTTTGTCAGCCAGAATATCGTGAAATTTAAACGCAATTCGTTTAAAGGTTAATCGCTTTTATCGATAAAGTTTAGCTATAACGAATTTATCGTATTTTATGGCGAATACTTTATCCATAAAGGGGGACTTTTAGACCTTGAGTGATAATTGATATATTATTTGTTATAAAACTTATCGCATATGGAGAATATCTCTGAAATTCACACACTATGCTTATGATCCATGATGAGTTAAATAACAACAATTTATGTTAATTATTTTAATTACATAAAACCGCAAAAAATATCTGAAATAATTAAATCAAGCAAAATAAACAAACGTAATTAAGGATATACTTTCCTGTACTTCTTGTATAGAGCAGGCACAACTCGCTTCGATTCTTTCATCGTGCTGTCAGTTGATTTCAAATCTTCACTTTGAGTACTTCAGTCGTTAGCTCAATATTATGGGCGCGGAAGTCATTGTCACCATCAAAGAGTTTTTTGACATTCCCCTTAAGTTTTGCCTTACTTTGGGAATTCGTTTATATAAGTGGTCGGAAACTGAGCGGACAACAATTTTGCAAGTATTTTTGCTGACTAATTTGCTCTTGCACACAAGTGTGTATCCGTTCTTTCTTGTTATTTATCAAATAAAGATCGACCCGAATGATCTCTTGGGTCGTACCACGTCCCTTGCGATTTCTTTATTTTGTGTAAACGCAGTATCAAAAATATTATTCGTAGCCCGGCATTATAAGGAGTTACGTAAAATTATCCATAAACTAATAAAATACTTTCCAACTACAAGTGATGGGCAAAAAAATTTCAATTTGCATTATGAATTCAAAACTATGCGGCGTGTTAGTAGTATTATGCTGTGGACTCATTTGAGTACTGCCGTCCTTTTCGATTTCACGCCCCCCATAACTTTTGGAATAGAGTACATGAATAGTGGTGGTACAAAACAATTCAACTTCATTTTACCTTATGGTATATGGTATCCCTGGGATCACCAGGCTTCAGCAATTATGTTTGTGTTTACATATATGACGCAATTGTTAGGGTCCTATGTAGCGGTCGCCTCCTTTGTTGTTCCGGACTTACTACTGATTTCAATAGTCGCTTTGGCGAACATGAATTTCAGATATATAAGCAAACTTATTCGAGAATTTCAGCCGACAGGAACTAATGAAGATTTCAAAAGTTTGGGTCAAATTTTGCACTATCATGATGATATTTTAAAGTAAGTAAAATAGTTAGAGTTGCTTTTGTTTTACATATAAACATTCGCATTTTCTTAGTTTTTCTTTACTATTCTGTTTTTCTTATTTTTTGCCGTTTAGCATGATTGATGAAGTGAACGATGTGTTTAGCTTTTCAGTCTTATTAAGTTTTTTCGGCTTTGGTGGATTATTATGTTTAGTAGCTTTTAATGCAGTGGTCGGCAGCAGCATGCTCGATATTTTAACTTATCTTCTGTTTATATTATCCATTCTATTGATAATGTATTACTTGTCTGCATATGGCACGGAAATGATTAGATTGGTAAATGGAAATGAAATTGAAATGAAATTCAAGAGAATACAAAAGCAAACTATATTTCAGAGTACGGATGTTAGTGTAGCTTTAACCGATCATCCATGGTATGACGGCAGCATATACTATCAACGAATGTTACCATTTCCTATAGCCAGAGCTCAAAGGCCAGCTCAACTGCTAGCTTATAAGTTCTTTGTGGTTTCAATGGAAAGTTTTCAGTCGGTAAGTCGAAGAAGATGTTTACTACTCTAAAAAGCAGTTCGTTGTTTTTATTTTTGTTTTTTTTTGTAGTTGATGACAACATCATATCAATTATTTACTTTGATTAAGGCCCGGTATGACGAAGATAATTAAATAATTAAAACAAAAGAGAGTACAAATGTTTTGAAAATGTTTTTGGATCTCAAACACACCTGATCTTCAGAGCACTCACCGCAGCCCTTGCACCGTACCATACAGCTAACGTAGACAATTAATTTAAATAAAAAGCATTCAATTTATGAACAAGCAAATGGATGTACTTTCAGGAGACAGTTTGTGAGAGTTTTTATTATTTGTCGCTCTTTCAATTTGATAACACAAAACAGCCAAATGTAATATCAATCAATCAAAGTAATCCTCTATACAATGCTTTCGCACGATGACATGCATATTGACGAATGCAGGTGGTTTTCATGTAGTATCAAATGTGTCAAAATTTCATGAGATTCGGACCATTATTTTACAAGTTACAGTTCTTTTACTCATGGGTAGTTTTGCAATCTTAAAGCAATGAAAAAATCTGGGATTCGTGCGTTGATGAAGTATTGTTGAAAAACAAGTGAACGCATTATAGTCGGGCTAGACCGACTTTTAAATGACCTATAACACATTGCCTAACATTGCCTAATCTTATGTGAACTCACTATTACTTACTTTCACTATATAGGCTTACTTTCCGTAAGAGTGGTTGCGTCCAAGCACTCTCTCAAGTGACCAAAAACGCAAATGTTGCTAGGAAGGTTCTGACGCCTATAATTTGGGACGCACATGATACAATATTCATCGACGATTTTGAAAAGGATGAGGTGGAGTGTGACAATTCGATGGCAAAATTGCACGAATTGGTCTTGAATTACTTTCACATCCACCGTAGTCAGCAACCATTACCTGTTTGTGCGAATAAAGACGTAATCGTCGAAACTGAAGCGTGTCTTGGAGTGTTGAACAAATCGTTTTGGACTAAGAAATACTAGAGAAGCGCTGAAGTAATTCTATTACTCTGGAACGAGATTATGTGAACGAATAAAGACGAATTTTGCCTAAAAGTTGTTTTTTTAATACCGACTCTACGAACTTATTGAGTGATGTGTTATAAATGTTAGATTTACAGTCATTTCTCGCGAAAAAAATGTAAACTCCAGGGCAAAAAATTAATGAATTGATTAAATTTATTAACACGTCAAAGATGCTGAACACTTGTTCGTATATTTCCGTAAATGTAAAGAAGGGCCATAGAGAACAAGGGGACCTAAAATTATGCACAATATGCTTGAAAACTATTAAAGGCAAAACGCTTTCATTCTTGGGTTTGTGTAGCGAATTTCATCCAAATAGAACAAATATTAGGGCCAATAGGCTGAACGCAAAACTATACCACAGACGGATAGACAGACAAGCTTAGATCGGTATAATAAAACGTGTGTCTACTTGGGTGTTATATGCATCCTCACAAACTTACTATGCAATATAGTGCATGTGGTGTAGGGTATAAGAAAAGCAATGATTAAAAAATGTAATTTCAGCTTCTTTTAAAACATTGTGTGAACGAAACCTCTATGTAAATTTGGGTTGATTTGGTGCTCTAACGAATCTTATTGTATATGTGCCGTTTAGCATCCGAGTTAACAGACTCCTAATATCTTAGCTTAGCTTGTCTCTGAAATGAAAAATAATAAAATTTTTGGAAAATAAAGCAAGTTTGCAAAATTGCAGTCACGTCGTATGATGTTTTGCGCATCCTCCAATCTGCGAGCTTTCATCGAAAGTATGTTTTTGCATTACAATAATGTCAAGCTTTCGATGTATTATCACCAAAACGAAACAATAAGTGTGCAAGTCGAAGTGGTTTAGGGTATTTAATGATCGACCTTGCCCGGCTATTCCTACTTCTTACTGATCAGACCTTTTCCGCACCTGATAAATATTTCAAATATCATGATATAACAGATTAGTACCCACGCTGTTTGAACCCCACAATTTGCGCTAATAAATGTTGCCATAAGAAATGCAGTCAAAAATGATTTTCTCACTTATTAAGTTTGTAATCAGATCAGAGATTGATTGCTTATAACAAGATTTATCAGCTATAAGTTATAGAAAGTGGACGAGAAAAAGAGAGATCTTATATTGAATGATTTTGAATTTTAAAATCATTACGTACGCGTAATGGGCACGTACTCTGTCAGGTATTTTTTTATTTTGTCTCTTTTCTTCCTTTTTGTTTTTTTGTAAATAAATTTACTTGAAATTTATATTAAATTGTGTTAAGGAATAGTTTCACATGTTTTCTGATAAAAATTTGATTAATTTGAGTAACAAATAATTTTAATTAAAATAAAATTTAAAAAAATTAAATTATTAGATATAATTATTAGCTGATAAATTATACTATATTTGGATCAGAGCGAAAGTTGGCTGCACCCGAACATTCAACCCTGCCCTAGTTTCATTTTTTCGCAGGACATGGTTTGTCCACAGTGGCCTTTCAAAATTTGCTTATATGTTAGCCGGCATTATGTTAAATGCGGAAATTTTCAAAGTCCCATAAAAAAATTCTCCGAGCAAAATTGAATATAACCTGGACATCGTTGGAAAGGCTATTAATAGAGGATTCGTGCTGTGCTAGTTTCATTTTTTCGCACGGCATGGTTTGCCCACAGTAGCTAAGCAAACTTTCGCTTTATCAACATCATTTATGACATAGTGTTACAATACTGACTTTTCAAATATTAATTAATTTACATAACTACATGTTTTGTTTATTATATTTTGTAAAAAAATTTTTCAAAAGTTTTATTTTAACTGAATTTTGACTTAAATCCCTCTGAGACTTCGTTTTATAGAATTCTGTTAAGGGCTTAACAGAGCTCTGTAAAGAAATTTTGGTTTGTGTCTTTGCTAGTCATATTTAAATATAACTACACACCCTTGTTTGATATGTAGTCTCACGTCAAATATATATGTTGTTTGTATGTAATTATAGGGGCATATTTTCCCCGTTTTGACTTGAGTTCGTTTAGTTTGACCCAATCTCTCTTACACGCCATTCGTGAAAACGATTCACGTATTTTATGGCGAATACTTTATCCATAAAGGGGGACTTTTAGACCTTGACTGATAATTGATACATTATTTGTTATAAAACTTATCACATATGGGGGATATCTCTGAAATTCACACACTGTGATTATGGATGGATGAGTTAAATAACAACAATTTATGTTAATTATTTTAATTACATAAAACCGCAAAAAATATCTGAAATAATTGAATCAAGCAAAATAAACAAACTTAATTAAGGATATACTTTCCTGTACTTCTTGTATAGAGCAGACACAACTCGCTTCGATTCTTTCATCGTGCTGTCAGTTGATTTCAAATCTTCACTTTGAGTACTTCAGTCGTTAACTCAATATTATGGGCGCGGAAGTCATCGTCACCATCGAAGAGCCGTCTGGCTTTCTCTTTCTTTTGCTCTACTTTGAAAATTCGTTTGTGTAAGTGGGCGGAAATCGAGCGTACGACATTCTCACAAGCATTATTCTTTCTTAGTTACCTCATGCATATAACCATATATCCATTCTTGCGCTTTACTTATCAAACTAATATTGACCCACACGATCTAGTGAATCGCACCACGTCGCTTGCGATTTCTTTATTTAGTATTAATGGAATAACGAAAGTAATATTTGTATGGTTTAACTATAGGGAGTTTCGTAATATTATCCATAAATTAATAAAATACTTTCCGAGTACAGCTGAAGGGCAAAGTGTTTTTAATATGTATCATGAATTCAAAACTATGCGACGTGTTAGAAGTATTATGCTCTGGAACCATCTGATTACTAGACTCCTTTTTCATATTGCTTCCCGTGCAGCTTATGGATTGGAGTGTATTAGGAAAGGCGGGGAAGCAAAATTCAAGTGTGATTTACCTTATGGTGTATAGTATTCCTGGGATGATAAACCCGGTTTGTATGCTTTTACATTTCTGGCTCAAGTGTGTGTGTGGGGGGAGGGGGCTACTTAGCTGTCATCTCCCTTGTTAATTCAGATTTACTATTTATTTCTATCGTCGCTTTGGCGTATATGAATTTCAAGCATGTAAGCAAACTTATACGAGAATTTCGGCCAGAAGTGACTAATGAAGATTTCAAAAGTTTGGGTAAAATAGTGGCCTATCATAATGATATCTGAGAGTAAGTAAACTATTTTATGATGCTGTTGTTACATACAAATTTTACACTTTTGCTGTTTTTCTTATTTTTTATTGTTTGTGTTGTATGTGTTTAGCTTTTCAGTTTTATCAAGTTTTTTCGGCTTTGGTGGAATGTTACGTTTCGTAGGTTTTAACGCAGTGGCCGGCAACAGCATGCTCGATATTTTAACTTATCTTCTGTTTATATCGTCCAATCTATTGATAATGTGTTACTTGTCTGCATATGGCACGGAAATGATTAGATTGGTAAATGGAAATGAAATTGAAATGAAATTCAAGAGAATACAAAAGCAAACTATATTTCAGAGTACGGATGTTAGTGTAGCTTTAACCGATCATCCATGGTATGACGGCAGCATATACTATCAACGAATGTTACCATTTCCTATAGCCAGAGTTGAAAGGCCAGGTCAACTGGTATGTTATAAGTTCTTTGTGGTTTCAGTGGAAAGTTTTCAGTCGGTAAGTCGTTACAGACATCGTCTGGTTTATCGTTATTTATTTATTAATTTATTATTTATTATTCCTGTAGCTACTGACAACGTCTTATCAATTATTCACTTTGACTAAAACCCGTTGTGACGAACAATGTTGAATAATTGAAATGAATCTTTAATAATTTCCTGGATCTCAAGCACGCCTGATCTTCTTAACGTTTATCGTAGCGCTGGCATTGCGTCGTTTCAAATATATTAAATTTATAAATAAGGAAATGGATGTACCCTATGGAGATTATTTAGGAGAGCGTCTACTGTTTTTCGATTAATTACTTTTATGACACTAAACAGAGGAATGCATCATCAATCTTAACATTTTATTCTTCTATTGCTTGTGCAAGAGGGGCAAATTCTAGAGGGGAACACTTTTCATGAACTTATTCAAAGCACTGAACAATTGTTCATATATTTGCCCGTCTCCGATTTTGACAAGTTTTTCAATTCGATTCAATGCTGCCCCTTGTAGTTGCTCTCTCAAGATTGTTTAATTCGCTCTATCAGGGTCTGTTATTGTTTGTCACTTGAATGTTTCTGAAAACTTTATTAGACTTAATTTGCAAATATTTGCGATCAGTGGTATGTTTACCGTAGTGACGTAGTGACGTAGGTGTAGGGACACGCAATGTATACAATTAGCGCTTGAATGAGACATAGTTTACCAAAATGTTGAGTGCCGTTGATTATTAAGCGGAGGAGACGCAACGGTATCCTTCGCTTTTAATACGAAAATACTGAGAAGGAGCGCAAATGCGTTGTACTTGTGCGGATTCGTGGAGCTTTCAGAATTAGCCAAAAAGCTAAGCCAACAGACACTCTCACACAGGTATGTAAACGATCGAGCCATACAACTGCTTACCAGTAATCCGAGAAAGTTTATTGAGTAAATAAATTTTCAAAATTGAAATTTTATTCTATTCGTACAAAAATCTCTTATAAAAGCAAATGAATTTAAAAAGTAAAGCAAAATCTTTAAAAGTCGAAGTAAACAAATGTTTTATTTTTTTTTTTTGTTCTGTGATTTGAACCGCAATTAAAATAAAAATGCTTTCGTTCAACATTCACTTGCAAATAAATACTGAGTACTGCTGGCTTTATGTAAATAAGAAGAACATTGAAATGTGTTTAAATATTTGTGGTAACAAAAAAAAAAAAAAAAAAAAAAAAAAAAAAAAAAAAAAAAAAAGAATACAAGGAAAAGAAAAAATAAATATAAGGACATAACGAAAGTTTACATTTTTTCCCAAAAATTTATATCCAAAAAGTAAACCAAAACCATAAAAATTCATGCTTTGTTTGGTTTTTCTTTTTAACTTGAAAATCAAGTAATTAAAAATTTTCTAAAAAATTGATTTAAGAGATAACTTTTGTCTTCTTTCTTTATATCGAATGCGCTCCTATGCATATTCTTATATAATCTCTTTAAAATAAATATTTCCTGACCATGTGTGTAAGGATAACTTTATACAAATAATCTTTATTTCCGGTCAAAAGCCTTTAAAAGTCGTTTGCTTTTCTTTTTCTTTTTTTTTTTTGGTTTTTATGTAAGGAGAGCGCATAATAAGATTTACGAGGAGTCTTATTCTAAACCAGGGGCGGTTCTTTTTTTATACTTGCTGTTCACTGCATTTTATTTTTACTTATTTATCCATTTTTTTTCTTTTCCGATTTACTTTTGTCTTTCAGATAAATGTAAAAACCATAGCATCTCAAGATTAAAGGGTCAACGTTCCAATTAGTTATTGAAATATTCTTTCGTTAAGCCTCTAAATGCATAATTTTTTGATTCTTGCAGCTTTGCTGACTAACATTCCCGATTTTTTCGTTGTTGTGGGTAAGTAAATATGAAACCGGAACATAGGTTTGTTGTATGGAAATCATAAAAAAAAAATATTTGATTTCAAATATTAACCACAGCTACCCATACATTTATGTAGACGGCCCAAGTCTATAAAAATCTTCCCCTTTCACAGTGGATGGTCATTCATTCTGGCCTTTTCCAGAGCTAAGCATTGCTTAGCAGTTTTATAGGATATTAAAAGTAAAATTTTGTTTTTTCAATGCCTTTGTAAGGGAAACAAACGAGTTTCGAAAACCCAATGAATTGAATGCACCTAAGTATGTCCGTCTCTCCAAGCGTGCAGTATTTGTGATAAACACTCTCCCTTTTGCGCAAATGAAACTATTTGGAAGTGACCTAAACTTTTTAAAAGGACAGGAGAAAGAGTATGAAAATTTAGTTCTCTCACTTTTTTTATTCTTTTTAGAATAACGATGATGGATTTAAGAGATTCGCTCATGTCCGAATATAATTTTCTTATTTACTTGTTTAATGTAAGGTTTTGGAAGAGCGCTCGCTCGCAAAGCTTTTTGCAAAATATTCATTGAATTCGCGCAAAGGTTTTATTCCAATTGTGATGTCATTAAGAAGTCACAGTTTGCCTTTCATCTAAACTATTAAGCTTTTCTGCCGGGTAATTTGTTTGCAGTTGGCCATGACATTTAAAAAAAAAAATGAATAAAAAATAAACTTTTCAAATTTTGCATACAAAGTCATAAATTTATTATTATTATAACCTGCTTTGTTGAACTTAGAGACAAAGAAATATAAGCGCATAGAAGCGCGTTTATTTTTTACACACGTTCAAGTTAACAAAACGAACACAGGAACAACAATTTATTGAATGCTGCTTCTTGATTACATTTATTGAACTTCCTGTTTGGTCAATTACGGTTTTTCTGACTGTCAGTTTACTTTGTTGGAATCACGAAAAGATAGACAGCCAAAAACGATGAAAAAGTTTAAAGAAATGCGTAAAAATTATTCCAAAATTTATATCGTTTGCACATATGGTTGGATAATGGGCCTGAGCTCTTGAAAGTCGTTGTCTTCAAAGAAAAACGAAATTATTTAAAGAAAAAAGTGTCTAAAGGATTAAAATAAAATAAAATAAAATAATAATAATAATAATAATAATAATAATAATAATAATAATAGTGATAATAATTATAAAATGCAATGTGTAAACATGATGCAAAGAAGCAGAGAAGCCATTTACATTTTTGTTTTTCGTTTTTTTTTTTTCGCTTATAAAAACTCATCACCAACTATTTAAACGTTCGTACAAACACAATGTATATGCGTGGCCAGGTTTTATCTTCTTAACTGTAAAGATGGCAAAATAAAGGATTTGCACATTTAGGGATTCTTTGCCGCTGCCAAGGCTCGGGTAAAGTAAAGTAAACACGTTTTCCAACAGCCAGCAAAGAAGAAACTTGTTTTTACTTAAACTTTGTAAACTTTAATAATGCCACGAAGCCATGTAAACAGGCAACTAACTGTAAAAAAGCAAAACACACAAATTTCGTTTCTTTTTGGCTAAAGTAAATGCCAGTTTAAATTACAGTTTTTATTTAACTAAATACAAAAAAAGCAAAGCGAAAAGAGAAAAAGCAACCAGAAATTTCTAATGGCTTCCTAGCGTTACTCGGTACATTTGATGGAAAAACTAGTTGCTGCATTTGCACAACAGGCAGAGATTAGAGAGAGATTTAAGTAATTTTCTTGGTCACATTTATTATATAGTTTTGAGTGAAAAAATAATTAAAATTATAGTGAAAAAATAACGAGTTAAATTGTTATTTTTAATTTACAAAAAAAAAGAAAATAAAAAAAATAAAAAATAATAAACAGAAAATAATAAAATAATCGTAGCTTATAAGCGATGCATTCCTTTGAATCCCTTTTATACTTTTTATTTGAGCAAATTGAAAATTTTTACTGTCGCGATGATTTATTGATTGTTCTAAAGAGCAAAGGAAAGCAAATAAATACATATATATATATATATATATATTTATATACATATATATATATAAACCCTTTTCATTCATATAACTAGTTTCAGTATTTACTAACTATTTAGGCTGATTTAAGCTCACGAGATCAAGTTCAGAAACAAAAGATAATTCGAAAGAAACCGATGCTTCAGATGCACAACATGGACTTGATTTGTATCAATCCTCTTTGGGTCACTCCAAATGTTTTCCAATCTAGATTTATTATGTTGGGGTGGAAGGTCGTTTTTACTACGCTTCAGCACGCACGGCATTGAAATTGTAAATCAGACCAGGTCTAAAGGTCGAACAGTCCAAGTGCGAAGCCTAGGCTGAAATATACAGACAAAACACACTGATTGCACATGTGATTTTCATAGAAATTCCTAGTCACTAATACTGTTTGAGTCATTCCGCAAATCAGCGCTCTAAAGGATTTTATATGCATGTGGACGTTTAGTAAAACTTTAACGAGCTTTATATGCTAGAGTTATCCTGATCAGCGATTCAATGGACTTGTTGTATGCTCTCCCTTTAATCCTTCCTTTTCATCTTAGAAGTCGTACTTAATGTTGGATATTTTTCATTCCTATTTTCTCCCTTCCATACCCAGGCTATGCAGAGATAGGGGGAAAGGGCTAAGTCGACGGAGAACAAGTTTACTAGCCTCAATTATATCTCTTTTAACCGGAATATGATTTCCGTGCGGAAGGGAAGAACTGATTTTTTGAGGCCAAGCAAAGAACTCCTGCTTGAACAGGCTATGAACCAATGTTCGTCAGAAGTAATTTTGAATGGTGAGGATAAAGGAGAGATCAGTACGTTTCATTTCGATTCTGCTGTAGGGTGAAATTTGCAATATGGAATTCAGCATCATCGTTGGCATATTGCGCCTGTTGCCGGCTTAATTGCAACAAATGTTGTTAGCAACGCCCCTTTTTGATGATTTCGTTTAGTAGAAATAACGCAACATTTTGAACACTTTTGTAGAATAACGTACACTATCGCTTAAAAATTGCTGATAACACTTTTAGTCGCTTTATTCCTCACTTCATAGAACTAGTTACGCCTACTCTTCGAAACCATCATGAAGATATATTCAAGTTGTCAAGTCTATATCAATTCACGTAAGACAACTTTTCATTTAATTTCGTCGTATCATTTATCAATAATTATGGCTATGTAAAAGCATAGTCTTACTATAGATCCCTTATGAGGGAGGTAGTCTAAAATGTAAATTGACGTGGTCTAAATTCAACAAAATTAAATATCGTTTGGTACAATCTGATCATTCTTTATCGATTCTCGTCATAGTGAACTGAAAGCTAGACTTTGTTGCCATATAATTATAATTTTTTTCACATAAAAACTTTTTTAAGCCAAGTCGTTGTAATGGGGTCGTAAAAATGGTTCCATGCTATCTATTTTCAATAAGGTCTAAAACATGTTAATGTACCAAATTTGATCCAAATATCTCAGAAACGGTGGTCTGTAGAGTGGTGGTTGTACGTAACATCACATGAACAGACAACAGACAGACAGACAGAGGGATAGTTAGATTCGATTCACGAAATGCGAAAAGCTAGACCTGGGTGCAAAATACATTCACGTAAACTTAACCACAAAAGTGTAGGGATAATGAGTATACAAATCCTTCTGTCTCTCTCTAATTCCAAAAAAGTGAATACTGGGCACCCTGATGGACGAATGTCCATCAAATGCACCGTTTTACAAAATAAAAAAAAACACATGATTTCAAACATTTACGCTTAAGAAAAATGACTTATGTTTTTATTTCCTTCAATTCATGGCTTTTTAACCAATGCATTGATTCATTCACATGGAGCTGTAAGTAATCATTCAAAATAGATAAAGTTCACTTTTTCTGTTATACCTTTAATAAGCAAATGCCATGGCAACCGCATATGAACTTGATAAACAAACATATTAATTAGCATTATAAGCATCCTGTTCTGTATTTGCGGATTGGCACAGTCATATGCACATATTTGTAAGGAATATTTAAGCGCGCACTTAATCATCTGCTTTTCTAAATATTTACTACGTATGGGTTGCAATGCTTAGCATTTCAAAATCGATAGGGATATTCATGACAGAGAGGCACGAGTTGTAAAATCTTAAATAATGAAGTAAAGAATGTCGCATCACAACTAGTTGTCGCACGCGACGAGTACAGGGGTTGTTCTAATGTTCCTCTTGAGTTTTAGGGGTTCCAGACCTATCTCGACCGATCTTTCAGTATAATCTTCTTTAGACAATGCTGATGATGATGAGCTTTCACAACTTTAATCCATTGTGCCTGCGCGCATAGGTGCAAACTCCATGGTTTTGGCTTGACAATCGTTATCGCAATGGCAAATATCTATTCGCAGTTCAAAAATGACGCAAGCTTTAGAAAGAAAACATTTATTGCGAAACCTTCTTCCATCATTGAAGAGTGAGCGATAATACATTAATGTTCTATTAATCATTTCTAAAGCGAGAGATCGCATAACCAGATTTTGAAATCACTTTTGTCTTTTCGTCTTTGTTGAAGCGTTTAGCTGTCTGTTGTCTGCAAAAAGATATGGTAGATAAAAGCGCCTCCGAAAAATCACTTCTAGACGATGTGACGCAGTCAGCCAGTCTTCATCGCCCCTCGATGTTGCTTATATCGTTGGGGTTCGTTTACTTGTGGTTATTGTCAAATATATTTAACGTAAGTCCACGCCTATGCGATAGCAATAAAATCAAAGTCTATTGATATTTGAAAACGGGTTCATACAACACAGACAAAACAGATTTAATTGCTCAGTTTGTTGATGATAAAAACTTTATCATAAATTATGTCATATAAATATATATATGATAATGTTTCATAATATCATAATTTATATCATATATATATCATAAATTATGTCATTTGCTTATATGGAAGAACAGCAAGACTGCTTTCTGTAGACAGCGGTTCTTTTTAATTTCACGCAAGATATATCCAAAAAGAAATCCTTTATCTCTTAAAGTTTATTCGTTCAAAAATTGCAATATTCTAGAAATCTTACGTGGTCCGCGTAGTCAGAATTTATTCAATTTTTTTTTCTTTCGTTAATATTCTCAACATCACTTTTCTTTACATCTCAGCTTACTTTCTATTGTCAAACGGAACGAAAGCATCGCCTTCTATCCCCTGTTTATTGCTATTACGAGAATTGATTTCCTTCCCCTTAAACCGCTAAGCCGGTATACTTCATTCAAGATCCGGCTATAAAACCTTGCGAATATCAGTAGCTTGACAATGACAGCGGAAATGAAACTAAAATTTGACACAAATATCCATCATTATTATCGAAGATAACCCTGCTGGACGTACTAACTCACGAAGCGTGATAGCTGTATGCAGTGTTTGTCTCCTAGACCTTTCATATGTAGTTTTTATTTTAAAGTAATGTTCAAGGACGTAAACCTAAGGCGACTTGTGAACTCGGCAGAATAGCAGCTATGTAAGGTAAACTTTCTTACCCGTCCTGCTTTTGACATTCGCTATATGACAATAACATATAGCAACGCGTTTGTTCTGTAGTTATGAACACCCCTATAGTATATCAGTATATGTAGCTTCTTCACTTCAATTATTTAAAAGTGTTCTATGCGCACACAATGTATGCATGTATGCTATTAGCTTTAATGAAGCAGTCAAGCATGAAAACAATGCATTAACAATTATAATTTAATTAATGAACATTTTTATGTAAATAGATTTTAGATATATTTATATATACGATATATTTATATATGTATGTATTAAGTGATTGCAGAAATTTTGATCAGCGATTTCCGCCGATAAAAAAGATAAAGAAATGGGAAATGTCAGTGTACATAACGGTTGCATTTCATGGTTTTGACCTTCACTGTACATACTATAACTGTTTTCCATCTAATATTATTGATTTATTCAGCGTACGTCGACGCTAATCATGGAGCGGTCAAAATTCTTCTTCTTCCTAATACAAATAGATTACTTTTTTTGTTTATTTAAAGAAATTTGCTGTCGAAGCTCACCAAACACGTTCCGGGGGTTATGTTGACACTACTCCTGATACCTCAATTGTCGGTTTTGCTTTCAACAGTTAAAAAGTGGCGACACGAATTGACTGAGAATGCCATCTTTTGGCAACTTGTTGCGAGAGTTGCGAAGGATACACTGTTGCCGCTCGAATGGGAAGTTCTACCAACTCCAAACTCACCGCACTCACCAAACACGACATTTCCTGATTGCCACTTTTTCAGATCGGCGCAGAGTCGCTTGGCTGGTCCGCGGCTCCGCAAAGTTGAAGAAGTGCGGAAATGGGTGGATCGCCGCCAAACCAATATAACTTCTTTCGACATTGCATCGCCATGTTGCCCAAAATATTTTTAAAATGTTGTAGAAAATGATGGAAACTATTTTGGTTTGTATACACTGTAGCAATGTTCCACAATAAATGCCTTTATTATTCAAGTGAAAAAGTGATCAAAAATTTTGCAAACACCTAATATTACATATTATACATTATATACCGCACATATATTGTATATTATATCTTACTGTTGTGGTACCGAAACGCGAAATATGGTCCTATGAAATTATATAACTTTTATAGCTGCAATCGAAATATGTAACGTGCGTGTGAAGCATATAACATAAGTGCGCTAGATTTGCACTCTCATTGGTCATAACTAGACCTAGACGTCGCAGACAATCGATCAGTTTAAGAATCACACTTGGTTCAGATACCTTCGTCTGCCCGGTTCTTAGTTTGCCCACATCTTGTCGTCTTTGGTTGGAAAGCTTACGATCGCGAATATTACCGTAAGAGACATCTTATCACACTGCATATCGTGTAAGGTAACTTGACGAGCATGACCGAATTAATCTTGAATTTGTTGTAAATGTGGATATGGCCTCGATCTGTTCGATTTCGATCGGTGCTATCACTAGTACTAAGCAAAATACTTGACATTTTTGACATATTACTACGAATTGCTGCGTATCAAAAACTTGCAACAAAACAAACATAGCTTTTATATTTGTAGATTTTAACTTTGTTTCGATTTTGGTTCTGCAATTTTGGATGTTTTGAGTTGAATATCATTATCAGCTAAAATAATAGATAGAAAACGTTAGTTATGCGAACAAAGTAAATATTTTTGCTTTTTCAAATTATGTATTATGTATGCCTTAATGTATGCGGCATAGAAAACAAAAAATCAAATTAAAAAAATATAAATCGCAATGATTTACAATCCGAATGCGTCGTCTTTGCTTTTTTTTTTTTTTTGCAAAATATCCTTTCTTGCTCTATATGATTAAAACATTTCGTCGAATCGATTGCGTTTTTCCTTTTTCTTCCTTTTTTTCTAATACCGAAATAAATCTTCGTAACCCTTTAAGCTTCAAAGAGCAGAAAGAAGAAGAATTGTGGAAAAACAACGATGCCAGCAAAATTGTGAATCCATTGATTTCTTGGTAACGGATGCGATCAAGCAGAATTGTGAATTTGTCACGATATCGTTAAATAAATTTTTTCCCCTTTTTTTGTATTCATATCTCTTCAAGTTCATCTTAATAATAAATTAAATTCTTTTTTTGTAATAATAAAAATGCATTTCGGATTTATGATAGGAGAAAATGAATCGCTTAAGATAGAGATAAACTTACATACATAAGTAAAACCAAAAAGGGGAACTCGCAATACGCCTGCAGTGAATCTCTGTCAAATATCATTTGCTTTAAACAGTCACTAACAATGGATCTTTTTGTTAACTGCAGATGCGCTACTTAGGCAATCGAGATCAGTGTCGAAGCGATTTTTTATGGTTTTGCGTAAACCTCATACCAAGTTTTTACAACGACATACGCTATAGCTTGTAAATACATATATACATAAATTGCTTGTTAGCAGACATCGCTTGTTTGCTTACTTGATTTTAAAATTTATTTAGGCAAGTTTTAATTCTCTACCATAATTTTTGGGACCTTCAAAACCGATGATGTGCATACACTAGACGAGTCTTGTTTTAGTCCCTCTCTGTCAATTAAGAGCTTTTTATGTGTTAAGTACTTTAAGATGTCATCCGGACGGACGTGAATGGTATGTCTGATCTCATTCGAAGATCAAACAGACAACTTCGAGTGAGACGGAAGAGAACCGATTGTCGATTTCTGATTTCCATCTGACGGCCTCTTCGTTTTAGCCCTCGATCTAAGCAGACGTGTGCTCGCCAATCTAGTCCAGTAAAGAGTTAACTACAGATATACCAGTAATAAAAGGTAAGTTTAATAGTATAATGAATAATTAATGCGCTAGATAGCGCAAAGTGTGACCTTATGTCGGTAATAAACGAATAATATGCGAATGTTTTAGTAAAATAAGAAACAAATCATTTTTTATATATTAAATGAGATTAGGAAGAAAAGGAGAGAGAGATTAGTGATATATACATATATACATACACGTGTGTGTGAAATAAATTCGAAGTCAACCAGAATAGTCATATAGGGAGCCATATATCGACTATTCAGAAGATGGAAGACTGAGCCCAATGAGATAAATAACTAGGAAAATAGCTGTAGAGTTCAGGAAATAGAAATATTCTCGCAATTACGCCAGCCATACTCCCGGAGTATCACCTTAGCAGAGATTGACGAACAAATAAAAAATTTACTTCAACTTGAGTTCAATGTTCATCTTGAAAACAGTCAGGTGATAGTAGCAGCCAGAGATGTTTAAACAGAAACTGAAAACAACATAAACACACAAATGTGTTATGGAAAATCCGAGCCATGTGCGGGTCTCAAGTTTCAGCTTTCCAACCATCCCACAACTGTCCGATAAAAACCTAAGAAAAACATTGACTGAATAAAAATTTTATTTTTTCCAAGATGGCGTTACATCTGAAATCATTTACACATTATTTCTATTATTTGATAACTAGTTCGTGAATGCCAAACCGCCTCCCCATTATGTAATGTAAGTTGAGATTAGCTCAGATTAATTGTTTTTCATATTACAATACTTCAAGGCTGAATTAATAGTTAAACTTGATAATCACCGAAAATTAAATTCACGCGTCATTCTCAAAATTACCTTTCACGATCGCAGCAGCAGCAGCAGCAGCAGCAGCAGCGTTGCATAAATCACTCGAATTGAATCGTATGCGATTTTTGTGCAATATTTCGTATTCGTTATAGTTTTTCAAATTTTTTCTTAATATTAATTGATTTTGGCCGAAAATGACTCTTGTTTTATAAAATAACGCTGATCTCATATCAAGGCTACGCTACGTTGCTTCAAATTATTATTTGAGAAAAAAAACTAGTTGTTGTGAGCAAATTAAATTCAAACCCGCTGTCCATTCAAAAAAGACATTTTCGATAAAAAGTCTCTTGCATTTCATGGAAGCAGTTGCACGTAATGATCAAGTCGTAAAGATTTTTCAGTGTAAGAAGCACACATTAATGAGTCAGCTCTTTGTTTTTTTTTTTTTTAAATCGTTACTAATGAGATACTCATAGTCAATCTTAAGCTATAATAAGCAACAACAAATAAAAAAAAGATTTTTTTTTATACACTGCCACTGCCGAGAGAGTCCTCTAGTATATTGAGATTAAATTTGTGGGTGTGTTAAATATTATATTTAATAATAATTTGACAAAAAAAAAAAGCAATGGACAAACATCACTTAAAAAGTGTAGACAACAACACGATGTGATTATGAGGAGAACCAAAATTGTTTCACACTCGTGTTCATCACAAACTTGGCTTGAGGTTATTCCACGTATTTAGAGTAGGGTAACCTCATAGACAATAAGTATTTCCCCTTCTGGCACGATCGTGTCGCAATTGTTAGTGAAGATTATCAGCTCGGATTTCAACCAACGTCAGCGTCAAAGTATCATCGAATAGTGTAGGAGTTACGGTGCGTATCTTAAGATTGAACAGATCTTTGGTAAGATAACTCCAGAATGTTAAGTTTATTTATTAGGATGTAAAATCCATCCTTAAGTATACGAGTTGAGGAGGTGACTTTTAATTAAATGAATAGACCACCAATAAGATCCGCTTTATTTCAGAACAGGACGGGTTCACACCTCGATATTGTCACTTCACTGGTCGTAATAGAATCTATGTTAGGAACAGGTGGGTAGCAAGAGACCACAGAGTTTAGATAACTCTTATAAGCTAAAGAGATAAGCCGTTAGAACCAACCACCCGATTAATATAAGATTACTTTAGCAATAAAATAAGTGAATTATCTTTTTTTAAACGTCTATTAAGCCAAGTCTATATCTTGTATTTATGACATGAATACGATGTGAAGAAAATTAAAAGTAACGAGAACCTAAAAGAAAACAACCTACAACCCGAGAACAAAGTCCCACCCGTTGCGGCATAAAATATATGCATAAGAATGTACGTCCTTACACAAAATTTAGTGGATTTCAGTGCTTATTGGGTACCTTTGTCTGAATGAGTCAATCAACTCTTCTATCCATAGGAGATGTATAAAAATCAAAAATAAATAGGCGGCCGTCGCAAGGAACAATAATTAAAATATAGAGTATACGTCCGGAAGAACGAAGTTGTACATATGTTCTTTTTACCATCCGGTGAATTTTCATCCCAAATGTGCATAGATGTTTTTCCTGTCTTCGCAAAAGTAAGAATTTTGATCAAATGCTACAATGAATATAGAGGCGCTTCTTAAACTTAGTTTAAGGTTAAGATTATATTTTACCCTAATTTTACTTTCACACCGCCTATCTAAGATTTTTACATATATATTGCATGCGCGTACCTATATATACATATATATATATATACATATATATATATATACATATATATATATATATATATATATATATATACATATATTAATGCATGTGTGTGTGTATATAGACATGCATACGTACATGCACGGGCACTTGCTGAATAAGTTTGAATGTTGGCTAACACCCTTATAATAGTGAGTCTCACTTAAGCTTCTCTCCAGCTCGTTTGGCTTTTAGTGTAAATTATTTACAGTACCGAAATCAAACAAAAAACTTTTTCACTAGCGCATCCACACATAAACACTTTATATGCGCACGGCATATACGGACGCCCAAAATTTAGCTTAGTTCAGCAATACACCATTAGCTACGTCTGCCAAGCCGTATCTTTTTTGGTTGGATTTTTCTGGCATACCACTTCAAGTCAGAGTTTTTTGACGGCTGCATATACATACTTTGAGTTGTGTTCTTTTTTATACTTTTATTTTTTTTTTTTACGTTTATACGGTTAAAACAATGCGGCATAAAGTTGCGTTAATATTATTGCCACTAGCGAGGTGTTACACTGTACACAGAGAATAACAAAGTAATTTATGCGGAATTAACTGATGCACACTGCATACATGCTGCTGATACAGTGTATCAGTACGAATTTACTTAATTAGTAAAAAAAAAAAAAAAAAAATTGTTTGCAGATTGTTGTTAATTGCTGCAACAGTCGTTAAACTAGGTTTTATATTGCGCCAACTTCAGCTTCGCACACATAATATATATATATATATATATGACATACGTACATACACGCGTATTTTTAGGTAACCGTTCAAAGTCAGTCAATTATATTACTATTGAAAGTTAGTAGAAAGAAAGTAAAAAGTTTTCCTTTATTTTTTTTTTTTTTTTTATTATCTATTTTCCTTAAAGACTACAGCTTTTAGAATGTTATTAAATTAAAACAAGCTCAAACAGCTACGGTGGTAGCAAGGTATAATAATGTGATCATCGCTTCATCAAATTTACGCTCAAACTTAGCAAATCAATTACGATGAAATATTCGACGGAACTTTCCTAATAATCACAGCCGTTAATTGAAATCAATTATGAATTGTTCAGAAATCCAGATGTAGTGATCAATATTCTTAACCCGTTCAAAGCACTACTTCGAATTGAACTTCCATAGCGTCATGCCCAGAGTTTAATCTTATCTACTGCGCACATAGCTGCATGCTGGCCTAGTGTACGTTCTTTTTACGAAATATAAAATAAAAACATTGTAGTGGGCAACTGGTCACCATTCAATAGCTAAGATCGTTCCACAGTTAAGTGCAAGATCAGAATCATTTTCAACAGCCCGCGTCCTTGGGCCAAAACTCGTCAATATAATAAATTTCGTCGTACAATTAATATCAGAAAAACAAAACGGATAGACGGATCTACAAGCTTACATCGATTCAGAAGCGGGTCTATCTTAAGTCCTTCGCTAACCTATGCACTTCATAGACAAATGCTTTGTCAATGCAATCAGTAAAGGCTCTGATAGGGTAAACGGGGACATCTAGGCTCGCGTTGGAGTGCCTCCAAACATGTAATGAGCTAGGCAAGCACAATGAGACGCACCTAATGTAGGTGTCTGGTCATTCAAGTAATGAGGGCAACGAAACAGTTGACTGTTTAGCTAACAGAGGTGCCCGCGAAATCATCGTAGGTCCCAAATCTTTCTATAGTATATCAAGAAGTCATATTAATAGGCTAGTATCACAATTGACACAGGAAAAATCCGATTGCCATTGGAAGCAATGTGCAAGGAAATGGGAAACGAAAAGATTCGTAAAACATAGAAACATATTCCGAAGAAGCCACCTACTCTTGGTCGCAGACTTCCACGTGGGTCATAATTCCCTCAGATGCCACCTGAAAAACACGGGTATCATCCATGCCGATCCATGCAGATTCTGTCAAGGGGCGACTGGGACGTTCTGTCACATTCTATTTAAATATGAGGCCATCACATACCAAGTGTTTGCTGCGCATTTTATATATAAAGAAAGCAACCGGATTTATAAGAATTCTAAAAGTGGTGAGCTAGGGGCAGGGACGAGTGCAATAGATCTTTCAGGATGCGGTGCGGATTGCCCACACAATTACTAATAATAATAATCGTAAGTTCTTTTCGGTTTTGTACACATCGGCATCAACTTACTATACTCTTGCACCATCAATGGTGTCGCCTATAAAACAAAAAAAGAAAACACAAATTGAGTAAAAGCCGATTATCAACGACTCAAGCGTTGCTTCTGTAGGAAAAAGTACTTCAATAGCACAGTGCACGATGGGTGTCTGCACCAGGGAATAAATAAATTCGTTTTGTGTTTTCAAAACAACTTGCATTCGAATTGCTACCGAGCTGTTCGTAATATTGACAGAGACACTTCAGCACAAATAAAACAATAAATATTTGGAGAACAATGGCCGTTCAACATTTTCACAACATACCGTAAGGCGAGAACGTAGCAAACAATCATGCTAACGTTTTAGTTAATTTTCACTTGAATTGAAGAACTAGTGATTAATTGAGCAGCGAGTAACGTCATGAGCGTGAAAGAGGTTCTCAGACTGGCTTTCAGGAACTATTGAATGGCAAGAAATTGATGCTGAACTCACTGAGTGTAAAGCATTTGCCGTTAATTTCGCCTAAACTTCTTATGGAAACTTTTTCTCTCTCCATTTTTTCTCTTTAATATTACATGTCCATGTGACTTCGAACTGTATACAACTTGTTATTGAGCAGACAAATTACTTATTTTGTTATAAATTGTACGAAGTAAAAGTAAGCGCACTTCTTGTGTTTGCCTTGACTATTTAAGTTAATTCATGTATTAAATCGAAATTCAAGCAACGCTCTTTTCCTTTCAATTCAGTTCAACGAATTTATGTTAACAATATTTACTAATCGCTGGTCAAAGAGCATGATAAACTAATGTATCAACGTATAATGACGGAGAACGAGAAAATGCTACAGCGAAATATGACGAATATATGAACAGAGTCACAGAGAGAGCGAGAGAACGAGAAATAGATAATGACATGGAAGGAGGGGAAGAGATAAGAATCCCAAAGTAAATAATTAAGGCAGTATTATATCGCATATAACCTGAGTTGTTTTAATTCTAACCAAAATGCTAAGTTAACAAATCGTCTAAACTGGGTCAAGATAAATTAAACATACATCGTTTACAATCAAAATAAAAGCAGGGTGTGCTCAAATCTACAAATCTGCAAATCTACAAATCTACATTCACACATATATATATATATATATATATATACATATATAATGTATAACTAATTCGATACAATTGTCAAACAAGAACTTAAAAGTGCATAATTAATTAAAAGAAATTAATTCTCGCTTTAAAAAAAAATTGAACACTAATTAGCTACTAATTGAACAAAATTTATTTATATTTCATAATAATATCCAGAACATATATTAAGGGAACAACAAAATGTGTTTTGTTTTTTCATAAAATTAATGCTTATCAGGGCAAAAAAAAAAAAACCGAAAAGGAGAAAATGTTAATTAAGTACTAATTACATAAAATGTCAATTTTAATGTTAAGATTTATGACACTTTTGTTTAATAAAATTTTTTAGTTTATCTATTAATAGAAAAAATGCAAATATTAAATCAATCACTGTCGCTTACATGTTTCCTTTTTATTGTCTCGGTTATTAATTTTTTATATTCAAAAAAAAAAAAAAAAAAAAAACAAACAACAACAAAAAAAGTAGTTTGAAGTCAAAGTTTTATGATTTATGAATAATTACCCTTCGCGCTTTCAACGGTCAAAGTGTAGCGGCTTATCAAGGGAGTAAAGATAAATTTGGAGACTGATCAAATATTACCCGGAATTGGTTAAAAAAAAAAAAAACTGGGTAAGCTACAAAGTACTTTTTAATCCTACTCTTAGATCGTCATTAAACGAACTGAAACACTTTTTTTTTTTTTTTTTTTTTTTTTTAATTATCGAAGCAACAAGTTCTCTTTGAAATTTTTACATAATCCGCTTTATATAACGCCGCGGCTGATTTAGCTGCGATAATATTCTCACTCAAAGGAGAATGCTTGTCGCGTTCGCGTGTTTGAATTATTCAGACCAGACGCGGAAACTACAAGAAGCACTTGGAACTTGCCCCTACCTAACTATTAGTTACCTGTGTTGAGTTCCCACTTAAGACACGGAAAACTGGAGACGGTAGTCGTAGTTGTGCGGATAATACCGAAATGGCGGTGTGTTATCTACTAACGCACGGTCATGGCAGAGCAACTCGAAACGCTTTCTCTCTAATCGAATAAAGCCGATCTGGCTGAATTGATTCCCCAAGTTAATGCTAACTAAGCATCTAACAGGTGTACAAAATAAGTTTTGTGTGTTGAAATTGTTTGCTTTATAAAACATACTTGGCGCGTTCATTATTCGTACACCTAGTAATATATATACATATGTTCATGTAACGGCTGCTTAGTTGCTAACGTCAATTCCGCATAAACATTTCACTTTCATCACTCCCGATAGATATAACGATTGCTAACTTGATTGAATGCCGAGACTTTTTCAGTTGTGTGTACGTCCTATATTATTATTAAATATATGTGGTTTAGCATATATTTTTTTGTCTTTCCATCTGTCTAGTAGAATGTTTATGAGTTCCTTCCATTCAGACTTCTATATAGATGAACAACCCTCACGCACTCAGCGATAAATTTTAAGTCAATCTATTAGGCGTTTGCATGTATTTTGATCATTTTTGTTCACTTTAAAAGGCTTTTATAGCGAAAAGTTGTTACGGTATTTATTAAGCAAAATATTTTAAATCATTTTCTACAAATTTTTCCCATGTTTCTTGGTGACAAGGCGACACGGTGTCGAAACAACGATATTTAATTTGGCGGTGATCCATTTTCGAACTCCTTCAGCGTTTCGAAAACGGACGCCAGCCCAGCCGAGCTGTATAGATCTGACTAATGATAGCCAGAAGGCGCTTTGTCTGGTGAATCCGCTGGGTGCGACAAAACTTCCCATTCGTGCTGCAACACTGCATCCTCGACAACTCTTGCAACGAACAGCCGAGCGTTGCCATGCAAAACGACGACTTTGTGTCTGCTAAACGCAATTGCTGGTCTTTTTTACACCAATACATCGTTTAATTTGTTCAACTGAAGTCACTAAGCGTCTGCAGCAATAGTTTCATTCGCTACACCACTACACCTTGCCATCTGCACACCAAAACCTTATGGCCATGAATATTCGGTTTCGGGATGGCTGTCCTGGACTAACTCATGACTACTTGCGCTTGGGAATGCCGTAGTAGACCCACTTTTCATCATCAGTGTGGTCTTCTTCCTGCCTGGCTAGCAATGGAATAGCGATGTTCAAACGGGTCGAAATCACACTTTCAGTCAATTCGTGTGGTAGCCATTTTCGTCGTTTTTTGCGTTTCCATCGCATGTAAATGCCTAGACTCCGTAGATTTACCAACTGCTAAGCTACTCGGAAGATCTTCAAGAGCTTGAGCTGGATTTTCGTCCAACGTATTTGGTTCGCCAGGCCACATGATAATGAGCAGCCTCACCATACACACTTCTACAAGTGTTTGATGGCCTTCGATAGCAGATTTCTTTCAATTAAATAACAAATGCAATTTTGAGCGTTGCATCAGTAGCCTCTGCTTGCACTGAACAGCCCAATAATACTAAATGGAAAACAGTTATTTTATGTGGATAAAGATAAAATTCACGTACATTGACATCACTTTATCTTTTGCACCAATAGATGTCGCTGATCAATAATAATATGTCGCGCATGTATTAGTTTTCCGCTATAAAAATCTGCGTTCAAAGTTAAATTCAGGTTCAGGCTTCCAACGAAAGCTACAAACTAGAAAATTTCGAAATGTTCTAATTAACTATTCGTAACATACCGTTAATTTGGCTAATGTATGGCACATATGTTTACTAGGATCCTTTCAAAGCTTTGCTTAAACATAGTTCCCACCATTTGGTTGACGAAAACGTGCCCTCCGTAACGAGTGAAATGCAACACTAACAAGCGGGGGAAATCTTATTTTCTTTTTGAGACATAATCAGTTGACAGATAATATGATGTTTCGAAGCTGACGATAGTAACTGCAAAAAGTCGGATTCTTTATTGTGTTTCCTATGTTTTTTTTTACGGTTAGTTTAATTTACTAGAGTTCGACTACTTTCTTTTAGGTATACTTTTTGTTTATGTCTTTTGAACGCTATTAACAGTTAGGCGAACAATTGAACAGAGTTTTATGAATCGATTTCACTGAATCAATGCTATTACTAGACGTTGTGAAGCCTATGCTTGAATGCACTAAATATAATCTTGTTCCACCTTGTGAAAGATATGTAAGATGACATTAAAGGGTGAAAATCGATCAATTGTTTTTCCAGTTCGCGTGCGTTACCAATATTTTACGCAAACCTCAACAATCGAATTATTAGTGTTCAAGTCCCTGCCGATTTTTTATGAATTCTTACAACAAAAAAAAAATGGAATGAGTTGTGTAGAATATTAATCACCGCGATTCACTATTTCTCTCTCATCTGTTTAGCAGAATATGAATACCGTACTCAGAGCATAAGCGGCTTTTTGAACCTGTCCAACGCAGGACCTATTATTTGGGTGTCATCATGGGAAAGATAATCCTGCTCGAAGCGATAAAATCATCGTCAGACGCTCAGGATAGTACACTTCAGTGTAGCCGCGCTAACGTTCACGATATCATGATCTTGAGCTGAGTTTTCAGCATAATTGCGTCAGTTGCGCTTCTGTGTCACGACTCGGTAACAATGTCTTTCAAACTTAGCAGAAGAAGTAACATTTCCTCCCCCGCCAAACCCGACTTATTCCAAAATAACTTGCTACGGAGACTTCAGCAAGATAAACTTATGCTGATCTGCCCAAAGGTTAAACATAACACCTTTCTGTGGATAAATACTCGCAAGCGAAATAACCCTATCTCTTAGAGTTAACGTCCATATCCGATACCTTCTGGTTTCTTGCTTCCTTTTAAAACAGCACTGGTCTGGAATCAACGATCATAATTATCAGTTGCTCCACCAAGCGCTTAATGTTCAATAATTTTAGTGCTTCGTGCATTTATGTGCAATGTTAAATATGCGAATTAAAAATCTTATCAAGTATATGTATATTTTTGACTTTAGGCAAAACTTAAGCTGATCGGCTAATTCGCGCTTGATCGCTCCGCAGTTAGCTTTTGCAAGTTTTGCAGTTGAGATAGGAAATTGATGAATTGATTGTAAAACTCTGAGCACAACTTGTCATATAAATTAGTTAAGAAAATGGATTAGGAAAGAAACGAAAAATCATTGAATTTTCTTGCCCGTGATTTATAGCCAGGTCCAGATATCGTTTTGAACATAGTCGTTGATAGTCGTTTAGAAATCTCTTACAAAATTATTTTTCGGCTAAATTGAGGTGAATACATTTCTATGACGGCGAAAAATTAATACGAATGATGAGTCCGGGTGTGGAAAAAATTTACCATTAAACCATTTCATGTGAAAATCCGCTATGAACTTCTCAACCAATCGTTCAACCGTTCAAGTTATTCGTTAAAGAAAAATGTAATAAAATAAGTGTTTACGAATTTTACGATTTCTATAATACATTTTAAGCGCTTCGTATTGTTTATTAGTTACATATTACATAACAACATGAATATACAACAAATGCACAGATATTCAAAGAAGCATTAATTTACTAAGAAGTGTGTGATGCAAAAACAAACACTTTTTTATTATTTTTTATTTATTTATTTATTTTTTTTCGTTTTTTTGAATCTTCATTAAAAGCGTTAATTGCGACATCGACTTTAGTGTGTTGACATAAGGAAGGAAAAACAAAAGAAACAAAAAAGCGCTGGGTAATATTTAAATTTTAATATTCTGACTTTGTATTCAAGAGCAACTCAACCAAATACTTGCATATATGAAAAATTCATTTCATTGATGGGCTAAAGATACTTACTTGTGTATGCGACTAGAATTTACATATGTGTGCACACACGCACGCACGCACGCACGCACGCACATTTATGCGTATTCGTAATACACGCATACAATATGTGAGTGGATGTGATTACAACTTCGATCATTAGTATTATTATTACTATTGTTATTATTATTATTGCGAGAGAGAATTGCATATGAAAATTTCCTTTGCATGTCGAACATGCTACGTTTGTTTACTTGGTAAACGTTATTATTTCGATATAATATGAAATGTCAAATATTGTTGCAATTTCAATTCTTACTTTTGTTGCTTCTGGATTAAAATAATGAATCGTGTATAGCAAGGGGCCACATATGCGCATATAAAACATTGTAATAAACTTGTCGCATATACGTACGATTACACGATGCACACAATTCGTATACTTATCCATCCATCCATCCATATGTTGTGCAGATTGACTGAATAAATCAGTAAATGAATGAACGAACGAATGAATGAGTGGGTGAACGGGTGAATGGGTGAACGGGCGAATGGGTGAACGGGCGAATGCAAAATGTAGAAGGAAAGTTAAATCTCGGGCTTTAAATGCAATGACGATACATGTTTTCTTCTTATTATTGCTATTGTCATACAAACAGTTAATACATATGCAAATTTTAAATATTTTCATGTCTATACGACATCCATGTAAACACTTTTATACATATACACGTATTGCGTACATAAATATAAACAAAATATATAAATAATAATAATATTAAGATGTGTGTACAGTGGATGCTCTAACTTCTGAATATTGCGAGTGTCTGCTTGAATAAATAATAAATTTTAAATAATTCTGATTGGGTTGCTTTGGTAGTTTGTTGACGAATGTCTTGCATATTCTTCTTTTTAAGCACACAAATTTTCGAATACATTTAAACAAACATATATTTACATTATATACACTATATACATATATATATATGTATATATATATGTATATATATATATATATTTCTCTTCACATATACGCATCCATTATATATAATGGATGGTTTGTGCGTTATTTATATATTCAATGTATTAAACGTATTAGTTCATGGTATAGTGGCGTATAAAAGTCTATGGCAAAGATATGCAAATATGCAAAATCAGTAACTAAGAGCTCATATGATGCAAGCGTGGCTAATTTTCATGTGATGAAATCTCTAGATAGCTAAGTGTACGAGTTGCCAACTCTAAAATGATACATAATCTGTTGATTACACCTGCGTCTACATAAATTTAAATAGATTTTAGCATAAAATTATAATAAGAAAAGGAGAGAGATAGCGAGAGAGAGAGAGAGCGAGAGAGAGAGTTAAGCAATTATATCAAAGAGAAAAGAGAATATTAAACGGGTTAAACAGATAACAAACAAATCAGATAGAAACACTTTAGGACCGACCTTAAATAAACTCCATTTTTATTTCCTACACCATTTCTGATACGGGGCACATTAAGTTTGTACGGACGTATGTAACATGCAAAACGGCTTAAGACAGACCCACCATTTATTATACCGATAGATTCAAAATCATTTTCTGAATCGATCTAAACCTGTCCGTCCGTCTGTCTATTTCATATCTTTCCATGTTACATTTTATGTTCAGGCTTTAGGTTGCAATTTTTGAGATATTTTGATGAAATTTGGCACTGAGACGTGCTTTGACCCAAGGACGAACGCTGTTGGAAATGGTTTGCATACACTTTTTCGATCATTCCCCATATAACGCACCCTTTTAAAAAGTCCTTGCATGCAAAACAAATTCCAAATATTTTGTACAAGACTCGCTGTGTAATAGTATTTCGTTAATCTTACTTGGTATGAAAACTTTCGTTCAGCTGGAACAATTTTTGGAACCCTCTCTCGCATGTAACCGTTCCCACGAATATTAAATGTTTATATAGTAATAATGTATAAGTTTAAATGTTTCACGATGAAAATTAGTTCGTAATAGCAAATTGACATAGAAATCAACTCTAGCGAATTTGGACCACGTAGGTCTATTTTTCCGATACTTCGGCCTTTCATGAAATCTATGCCATAGCATTGAAATAATGTGCAACTTTACTTTTTGTGTGCCATAACCAAAACGAGTGAATGAACGCATTAAGCGAAGCGGTGCATGGCATCTACATGTCGGCCTTGCCCAACTATAATGTTCTTAGTTGTTTCATTTTTCATTGATCACCGGCAAGATTTGCTATTGAGTTTATGTATAATTCTTTAACAAGTATTCCATAGGAGTCCGCATGTATCAAGTGCATGAAGTGTCGAGCGTTAAGTGAAAAAGGTAAAATATATGCAGAGAATTAAAAAAAAAAAAAATTCCTCATCGAGATAATTGACGTATACGAAGTCAACGAGCGGAGAATGACATGCATTTGCGTATAATCTCTCGTTTTATTTTTCAAAAGCCAAAGATGAAAAAATTTATTGTATGCATGGATAGAATATCGTAAGTGATAATATTTTGTGAAAGCGATTTGCGCAATTTCTTTACAAAGATTTTCATTTCCTGGATAACCACTGCTTTGGTCACAAACCAATGCATTGAAAACAAATAATCTTTCACTAGCACTCAAATTAATATCTGCAACAAAATTAATTCAAGAGGTCCTTGATTTAATCGTAAAATGTAAACGAAAAATTGTGAAATTTCAATGAAAATGAAGATATAAAGCTGGTTGAACAAACTGATAGAAAATCATTGGATGAAGTCGAACAATATTCGTGATATATTTAGTAAATTCTTTGATTTCCCCTAAGATTTTATGGCTAAACATTAGCTAAGATTTAAACCAGTAAATACAGCACAGTGAGCATTAAATATCTTACGTGAATTTGCTTAATACAATTATTCGAGAATATGGAGCTAAATGCGACAAGAAATTTAAAGATAAAGATGCAAAGGTTGAACGTAGCTGGGATTTGCAAAATTATTGGAATCTTAGCAAGCAATCAGCTCTAAATGGTTAAAGTATATTGAAATGATTGAAGATTTATTGTGGTAAGAGTTTATCGAAAGCAATGAAATCATGACTAAGAAACCGTAATGAGCAATAGCTGCTATAATCGAGCCGAGCGTTGAAGCAAAAACAACAACTATGTGCCAAAGGCTACATAAGGTGATTTTGTAACACGGCGGCGCTGAATCATTTGTCGCGAAACACTTTAACGAAACACTTTAAAGCAACACTGAATTGGGATGACTTGTCCAGACAAGTATAACAAGCTATCCATATGTATACATACATATATGTTTCGTATATACCCATATATATGTATATAAATCTACAAATTTATGTATATTTGTGTGTGCCTACTGTCTTATTATCTGTTGCTCTTACCCGAGGGAAGGGCGGGAAAAGTCACCATAAGAAAGAAATGTCATAGAACATTAATAGTCGAGAACGACGTTTAGGTATTAAGAAGAAAAAAAATAATTTCTGAAAAGCATTAGAAAGCGGCAACACTGCGTGCTTTTTCGTACGACTTGCAACCGATTCAATCTTTTCAAATGGGATTTTTTTTTTTTTTACAATATTTTCCCATTTTTGATTGTACACCGTAAGTGTACTTTGATAAGTCCGACCAACTTGGTACGATTTGTCTTTGTATTGTGTCGAGAGACATTGTAATGGATAATTTATTATCAAATCTTCGGTCTCGCTAAACTTCAACGCAGCTGGCCGCAATTTGTATAAGAAAGAAGTCATCAAGCTAGAAAAGTACGTGGACCCCTTTTAACAATTTTTATTTGCGTGTTATTAAAGAGTGTTTGGATGAAACAGAACAACTTTTCAATCTTTTTTTTCAAAACGGAACGAACTCGCCCTACAATAATCTTCTAGAAAATATTACTTTCAGGCACAATTGTAAGCACAATTTGAATACGAAGACAACAAAATTTTCATTATGATGACTAAGGTTTCGTAAAATCGTGTTCAAGAAAAAGGCGCTTGAAGCTTTGTAAAGTATTCTACATATATATCTTTCTATTTTATCGTATTTCTTTATCATCTTTTTGCGTTTGTCCGCAATATCGAGGCCATAAAAAGTGTGCTTCCGTGTTCAAATTTTCAGCCCCTTTTAGTGTACCTGTTGGGGACAAAATCGCAAGTTTTACATTGTAATTGTTGCGAAGTGACACAGAAGGCCCGATTCATAGCTATTATCCAAAATTTCATCCCAGCATCTTTCTTCACCAAGTATTTCTTAGCAGAAGCCCTGGCCACTTTCGAACCGCTGTCAGCATTATATCCATTTACAGGTCGTCTTGATGCAATTGTAGCAACATATTTTTGCTTCGAAAAGCTAAAACTCAACTGGTAAGACATTAAGGCAGAATTTTCCAGTAGAGATTCATTTGACGCTGGTGGTCTTTGCGGAGCTCTCCGCGAAATGATCGAATTTTCAAGGGAAAAATGGATAATGCAGATAATGCATTTTTTAAATTTTTTAAATCGTGGAAAATAGATTTGGCGAGAAAATTTCCATTGATTTCGCTGTTAAGTAAAGCAGTGAGAAATTCAAAGCACACAAGATTTTCATGATACGATTATAGCGGAATGTTGCTCGAGTGTAATTAAATTAGTAATCGATATTACCAAAGTTATTGCAATCCTTAAATAATTTAAAATTGTTTATGTGGTTTACGAACGAACAAGAAGCAAGCAAAATGAAAATAAAATTTCACTTTCATAAAAATTAATCACCAATATTGTCGATAGCATATATATATATATATATATATATATATATATATATATATATATATATATATATAAAAACTCACATTTAAGCCATAAGTGTCCACTGCACGTACCTGTAATAATAGAAAAGAACAACCGTTAATTTAAATAAATTTATACGAAAATCTCATTATATAAAAACTGTCACCGAGCGAACTAAACAAAAGAAAAAAAGAAAAAAACAAATACATAAATAAATAGTTAATTTTTTCTTTTTCCTTTTACTTATTTCGGTCGCGTTTATACGCAGTCACACATATTTAAATAAAAGTTAATAATAAATAAAACACTTGTTTTTTATGTGTTCACACATCTGCGCATTGTTAACATTTATGCTTGAATGCTTATGATGCCGCGAACAGCAACCTCTTCAGCGCTAACAATAACAACAACATCAACAACAGCAACAACAACAACGAGAACAACCGCCAGTATTGTGTTACGCGTTTTATTAAAAATTATGACTCGTTTACATGTTCATGCTTATAGAAAACATAATACTTTCGGCAAAGAGTTCGTAACTCACGCACAAAGGAAAGTATAGATGTTTTAAAGTCCATCGTCTTTGGATTTTATCATCAAAAGTTAATTAAATTGTATAATAAATAGGAGCAATGCCTCCGTCTACAGGAAAATTAATTTATTTGCAATGAGAATGAACTATTAACTCGGACGATTTTAACTCTGCGAGTTTTAATGTAACTAACGTAAATGAATTTATCGGATGGATTTCAAAAGCATTAAATATATCCAGTACAAGCAGTGATCGAAGACTTTATCACAAACGATTCGGTTTGGATGTCTCTCTCTTTCTCTCTCTTTCTCTCTCTTTCTCTCTCTCTCTCTCTCTCTCTCTCCTCTTCGCCTTTATTTTCTCTCGTTCTCTTCCCTTCACTTAGTCTTCCCGTCTTAACCTATCTTTTCTTGCTACTTTTTCGGTTCAATTTATATTCTACGTAACGAATTGATGATCAAGGTGTACTTTGAATGTTAATTACCTTCTACTGTTCATTAAACTGAGGCCTTTAAGTCCATATTTATATATCGGTTCAGTTTTTTAGATTAATTCCTTTAGCCATGCATGGAGGTTTAACTACCTCTTTGCTGATATTTTTAAACCCAATACACACCCAAAATAATTATATGTCCACCGGCTCAAGCAGCCTTGTAGAGCTGTTAAGAGCTTAAGATTTCATAATAAATACATAACAATATTTGGCCATCTGATCATAGGCTTGTCTGGCGTGGAATTTTCTAAGATTATATCTACATTTAATTTCATTTCTCTCGTTCGCTTGACGTTTGATTATTTCTCCGCTAACGAAGCTAAATTATCATCGAATTCGATTAACTTATGTCCGTCAATTCGGTTATAGATGATCCGATTGGTTATAATACACACCTCTGTTGATATATATGTCTGTTCTGGCAACGTCTTGTCTACGCAATCACAGTTCTATCGATTACCCAAGTTTTTACAACAAGACTCTTAGCTAATGCAATCGTGTATTCATCGATCGTGTATAGGTCCTTAGATTGCTAAAATTGGGGTATTAACCTAACCCTGAAACACGTGGTACTCTAGGCCACTTCCAAAGTTCAATGGAAGCATTCTAATTTCCCTAAAACATTTTACGAACTGTAGTGAAGTAATGCAATGTTAATACACGTTTCCTACGGCTTAGGGGGAGCGAGTCGTTTAATTAATCGAAAGAAAGTAAAGATTTAGCGAAACGAAATCCTTGTCAGGAGTAAGAGAATGATAATAAGAAGCAAATTTTTCATAATTTTTTTTTCTTCCAATGGCGTCGTGGTGGGTGTCCAAAATTCGATCTAAAGGGAATACGGTTTTCTTGATTGTTTACTTTTCGTGTTTCTTCCTCTTCTTTTTACTGCAATTTCTGTTTACATTTAACACACATGTTTCGTAACATTTGACTGTGTGTGTGTGTGAATGGACGTGTTTATAAATTCCCAGCATTGCTGTGGTACTTAACGTTAATTGCAATTTGTGTTACGTTACTGGTATATTGTAGATTATTATAGACAAGGTGGCTTCAGCAGCTGTCGAAACTCAGACACCGAACGTCAGTTAGCCAGAGAATTATGTAAGCTTGTATTTTATTTTATTTTTTTTTTATTTATTTATATTTTTTTTTATACGATATAATGTATATAAGAGGGTATATATGTCGGTCTTTTAACTCAACTTAGGTCAAGGTGAGCAACAAAAATGTAAGGAACGAGAAAATATATGACTTATAAAAAGTAAGTTTACTTATTAATCTACAAACTAATGCTTGATGTTGCGACAAAATGTATGAAAGTAGGTTTCGTTCCACGTACACTTTTCTCTGTCCTTCTCTCTTTGCCATCTTTTTCTGTTCGTGTATTTGCATACATGAGAGCATTTTGGAAATAATTTATTGGTTTATTTTTCTTTTATTCCGTTTATGTATTTTCATTATTTACACTGGTCTCTGGTTTTCGTTTTGGTGAATTTCAACAAACAGAAGGCCGTGTAATTATTTATGTTATGTTATGTTAATTTGTTTAAATTTATTATTATTGAAAGGAAAAAATATATACAATTAAATGTATTTACGTTTTGTTATTGTAATGTTTAAAACACATTAATAAGTCCGGGCATTGACAGATTCTAGATTTATCACTAACTACTAAACTAAAAAAATAAAAATAAAGAAACATTTGATCTCTGCTTCTGCTGTTTAAGCGAAATGCTTATAATAAATACAATTTTCAATTTCGAACTTAAGCAATGCAGATAAGCAGGAAGGAGAACAATGTCGAACGAGCCAACGCTAACTCTTAACTTAATAACGCTTTGTTCAGAAAATATATCCACATCTTATGGATTTGGAAGTGCGCGAGTTTGCCTGAACCCTTACTAACACTAACATCTTCTCCTATCATCTTATCTTATCATCAACTCCTATGTCCAGCAAGGCTCGACATTCTACTACTTCAAATTATTCAATGTATTTTTGTTGTTTCTCTCTTCTTTCAATTACTAAATATTACTAAATCAGGTAAGGTAAACAAAACAAATAAAAATAAATAAAATAAAAGTAAATAAAAAATGTATATGAAAATGAAATGATATTTGATTTCATATTTCAATACATCCCGAAAACGGGGCAAGCGCCTATGGTTATGCACAAAAAATTACGCAATTATTCTAAAATTTATAATACTTAGGTGTTTAATGACGTCAGATCATAAACTACAAAGAAATTAAAGAAAACAAGTGAGAAAATTATATTCAGTCGTGACCGAATCTTTTATATCCATCCACGTTATCCTAAACAAGGCAAACAAAATAAAAGAACTCAATTTTCATTTTCCAACATGCGTGGGGGGGGGGGGGGGGTAATTTTTTCTATTTTCAAAACAAAAGTTTTTCCCGCTTAGGCGTGCCCTTGGAAAACTTTGATCAACTGTCTTCATTTTTGCGAACTTACAACAGACGGTACACAGACGGACAATCGGGTAGACATACATGCTTATATCGATTCAGAATTTGATACTAACCGAGAGTATGCATACTATGTGGGATTTCCCAAGCATTCCTTTGGGCGTTGCAAACGTTTTCGCAAAGTGAATACATCCCTCATTCTCCGACGATGGGTATGAAATATTACCGTATAAAATATTAGGTTGAGCGAAATTAATTTTCTAAATTTCTCAATTCGCGTTTCATTTTTAGATCAGCATTTTCTAAGATATAACAATCCCTCGCTCTGTAACTGTTAATACTTGGACGTTATCTTTATTCCTAATGTGTTATGTCCATTTACAATTTTTTTCCCCTGACTATTCCAAATTTATTGCGCCTCCTTTGAAGGAGATAAAGCCTAGTTAGCTAAACTTTTTTTTCTTTTTTATACATGACTACTCACCCAGAGGTTGTCTCCTACATGTCTAACACGATTGTGGTAAGAAAGAACTTTACAAAAAGACGTGGAGGAAGTGGCCGCAGCCTACTAAGGACGTGTCGTAACGGTAAGCATTATACCTTCATCAACTCAGCACTTAATATAGCTGCGACCAAGTATGGCCAAACCTCGCTGAGAATTGAACCCGCGTACACTGATATGTAGATAAATATGTTTGGTAAATAGATTTGTTTTTGTTTACTTAACGATACCGAATATCTTTTATACAGAATATAATCATAAGGTGTGTGATAAAGAACCAAGAAGCCAGCTTTTTGGCTTCCTTGAAATTGGGCTAAAGGCAAAAACGAAAGCAAACGTATTACCAATGTGCTCATACATAATAGTAATAATTTTCTAAGGGCACTACCACGCTGATTGGCATATTTTGGAATTTGTTTCCAAGGTTTGCCATTTAAAAAAAAACATCGCTATGACTCTTATTTGTTTTCATTTTAAACCCATCGCCGAAGGACGGAGGTATGCAATGATTTTGTCATGATGCTTGCAACATCTAAAAGGAAGATGTTCTTGTCGCTCTGGATCTAAAAAAAAGCACTTGACAGCGTCCCATACACTTAGCTTATCAACAAATTATATGATAAATTCAACTTATATGGTCGTATATTTCGTTTCTGTGAATGACTCTAACTCCTCCCACTAACTTCCAGACATTATGTCTGGTGTATGGCAAGGTTCCATTTTCGGCCCTCTACTGATTAATGTCTTCGTAAATTACCTTGGAGATTTGGTTGGTAACGATTTCGTGCGCCGATGACATCTTTCTGCTTAATAGAGATAATGGAAATAATTCGGATTCGTTCGAAAACAATGTTGACGAGCCTTTAGCAATGGTTAACTCTTGGATGATCGATAATGTGCTTTGCATTAACTCCCGTAAGACTAATGCTTTCCGCGCTGGGTCATTCCACCTCAACATAAAAATATCTAGGTACGCCGTTGATATCATGCAATTTCTCTAATGTCAATGTAACTCTTGATCGCAACTTAACTTTGGCTCCCACATTGACAAGGTCTCAGCTAAAGTTTGTCTTGCGCCTCGAAAACAGTTCAATCTAAACCCATACATACATGTAACTGGGTAATAGGCATATGGTTTTTATGTCACTGAATAAATGAAGAAATGAAATGAAAAAACAAAAATTGCTCACAAATATACAAGACAAAGAGACGGACAGATGGACAAACAAGCTTAGATCGCTTCAGAAGTTCCAATAAAAGATGAATCTCTCTCAACTCATTCTGCCTGTTGTATATATACATTTCCAAAAATTTTATATACACTGTACCAAGGTATAAGAAGTGAAGCCAAGTATCTTGTGAATTGTTGCTTTTAAAAAAAACTTATTTACTTGTTTAGTTTAAGTTGTTATTTTTTTGCGATATTGGCTTGATACGATCCTAAATTTTAAAATGTGAAGTCGTCGACTCAATAAAGTGTGAAGATGTTTCAAGACACTGGCATTTTTTCTTGTTCCCTGTCGTTTTTCAACATTATGTGCACTAATAATTTTACCCGAATATGTCAGCCTTTGCATATATCAATGTACACTACAGTGTACCGTACAACCATCGCTGTACTGCAGTAACTGTCTTTTATGGTTATACCAAAGTTAAAAAGATAATTATGCTTGGTTAACCATTGCATAGTGAAGAAAGAATTAAAAAACAAAAAAAAAAACTGAATAAATAAATAAACAGAAGTACAAAGAAAAAACAAAAGAAAACCAAAAAAGTTTATAGACCTGTGCCCATGCATATCTGTTCAAATAAGAAAAGCATAAAATATAATAGAAAAATAAAGAGAAATATAAAAAAGTGAAATATGTCATCAAATAGATGCACACACACACACAAGCCCGCTAACGGGGAAGAGCCAGAGTACAAAGGAAACAAAACAGGAAGGAACAGAAATGAGCGAAACGGTGAGAAAAAATGTATGACACATTTATGCTGGTGGCATTATTTTTAAATTTAAATAGTTGACCCAATTTTTATTAAAACTTCAAGCTCCTGTGATTTAAAATGGAAAAGAGCAATAGCAGGCAGAAAATTGTTGTTGGTGGGAACACCTTTTGTTTGCCGGTTATCTCTCACCTATTTCCGCTGTTCAAAGAGGCGCACACAATGCTATCAGGCAATGCTTGCGATAGCAATCCCATCATAAACGAACAATTTTACGGTTCTGCATAATTATAAAATGAAAGAACAGCATGTTTCGGTTTATTGTTTGCTTTGTGATTTCCGCGTCCAAATCGAGATGCCGTTAAATCAAGAGTTAAGAAAACGCGAAGAAATACGAGGCCAACCGGAAAAGGAAATAGTCCAGATCGAATGGTCCAACTACAACCACTAGGCAATTGGATGAACGAAACTATTTCTAAATACTTGGAAAGGAAAACTTATCTTCTCCTAAAAGGAAGAAATTCAATGATACAACGACTTGGGGAACAACAAATAATTAAAAGTGATGCAGAGCACTGCCTTCAACTGTCGTGTTATGCAAAGTAGAAGACAATTTGCTATCTAAAACTAGTTAATAACCGAAATCATTATAAAAAGTCTGAGTCTACTACTTAGGCCTACTTTGGAGGAACTTAGGAAGTGCAGAATTAAATCGAGATTTTGTTGCTTTGATTTTGTAACTAAACTGTTATTGAAAATTACGTAAAGTGTGTAATAAAACAAAGAAAGCAACTCGACGGCCTCCGATACAATTTTTCATTTGGAGTAAAAAACTCGATAGTCGCGGCTTCAAATCTCAAGTGCGGTACAGTTTGCAATACAAGCGAGCATATGATCTACGTTATCCGGCAGCCTTTATACACCAATTTATTTACAAACTATGTAGATAATAATTAAATAAATCAAATATAGCTCGAGTGATATCAATTTTTACGGAAACCTTGAATACCCATCACATCAAGTTGTTATGTTTGCATTATCGTTGTAGTGGACAAGAAATATTTCTCAAATTAAGTTGCAGATGCCTTGAAGAGTTTTGCCCGCCAATGCTAAAAGTGTAATCTTTCTTCAAGAGTATCGAGTGCTCTGTGGAATCGAAAAAACTAGAAGTTCTGATTTCATCAATAACGACAACAATAACAGTCTGATGGCGGTGAAAACAATTTTCCCCAAACAATTTGTGAAAGTTAAAAGTTATCATAAAATTAAAAAAGTTTTACGTTGCTCTAGCGTGCCATTCCACGCTGGCTGTGTGGATTTGTGATAACGAGGCCAGTCATAGAAGAATGAAGATTTTCTAGTTTTTTTCCTACGCCTCGTATATTCAACGTTGGACGCGGCAAAGGCACCTAGACTATATCCACTCGGCCTGCTTGTAGTTTCTATGAGCTATCGTAGAAACACCATACAAAGTCGGACGAAGCTTAAGATAATTTTAAATTTCTAATTAAAAATTGGAAGCAAAATTTCGAATTTTATAATAAAAAATTATTATTGTTAACTGATGTACAGGCGTTCCTCGCGTAAGCTCGTCAAACACGGTTTCCACACAATATGGTACAGAATTTGCGAATTTGTAACACGGCTTTGATATAACACAATTTTGCTTTTATTTTTATTTTCTCGGCTTTCAAGGCTTCCAAGCAATGTTCAGAAAAAAAAGTAGATTAGCTATAGTCCTTGATGAGAATTAGCTTTGTGGACCGCCTTTATTGGAATATATCTTTAGCTTTTGTATTCTTTCATTATTTTTTTTTTATAAAGATTTCAAGCTAACTAAGCTAGTTTTTTATTTACACATGTATATATGTGGAAAGAAGCTTCAGCTCTCATATAATTGTGCTTCGCAGGACTTGGTTCTTATATAAAAGGATACAGATTGACTTGATTTATATTAGTTCAACATTTTGTTTAACAAGGCTTCGATATAACACAAAACAGGTTTCGCTAGCACTCAGGAGATATCACCTATACGCGCACAAATACGGTGATAGTTACGAAGAAGAAAATGGTCACAGGAGGAATATCGTGTAGTCGCGTTCTAGCAGGTATATGCCCAATCGGTGTTATGCCTTTACCGATCGAACATTCACTAAAGTTGCAGCCAAACATCATTAAAATTTGATGTACCGCCGGACTGGGAATTAAAATCATGCATGCCGACTTCACAGTCGGGCTTGTCTTGTCTAATAGCTTACGTCATAGTCTAGTTTCCCTTTTCTTTTTTTTTAACCACTTCTGAATTTTAGACTTTAATTCTTTCTTATAGTAAAATATTTATTTTAGTTTTAGAAAGATAGTCGGTCTACTTCGTTTTTATACCAACATATTTGCAACGCCCACAAGAAAGCTTCAGAGACCCCACGAAGTATATGTATTCTTGATCAGCATCAAATTCTGAATCGATTTAAGCCTATGCGTCTGCCCGGCTGTCCGTCTGTGTAATGTCTGTTGTAAACGTTAACTCGGAATATGGCAAAAGCATTGGTTGATATTGAAACTGGGCCAAATCAGCCGAAGCACCCGTCTACAAAAGTACGTAAAGTGAGACAAAAAAAACTTTTTCAAAACGAATAAAAAATTGGTTTTTTGATCGTTCCTCATAAACGGTAGCGCACAAGTGTACAAAAATGTGAAGGCATACTTTGTGGGCAATGTAGTGGCACCTACACTATAATGGAAAAAGTTGGCCACGCCTGCCCAATATAACAGTGCATGAAATTTAATTTTTTTCCCATACTTTTATGATGCGCAGAAACAAGCTTCAAAATATGACAGAAATTATATAAATTCTCGGCCTGTTTCAAATGCGGAATGCATATAAGCATGTTCATGTGTTCGTGAGTTCACCTTTCCAACTCTGTAGTGTCAGGGGTAAACATTCTCCCGTTAGGGGTGAAAGCTACGATATCACTGGAAAACAATTTGGAATTGACCTAAATTTTTCAAGACATACGCCTACAATGCGCACACGCCTATGCGACAAAAACTCCATGTTATAGAGCATGAAATTTGATTTCTTTTACTTTTTTGCCTTATTTAGGATAACGGTGATGGGTGTAAGAGATTCGATTACGACCGAATACAACTTTCTGACTTGTTAGTCACTTCTTTCATTTTCTTCGATAAAGCATTTCGAGGCTTCCATCGAAAACCGCTTTTATTAATTAGACATATTTATGTACGGAAATCAATTGAAATACGGAATTTCTCTTTGCAAAACCCTACGCTATAGTCTTTTATCGTTTGTTCGTTTATATCATTTATTAAATATTAAAATAAAAATATTTCTGGTATAAGTTCTGCATACGCACTTGAAACTTTCCCTTCCAACGTTTTATGCTCAAGCACCTTTAAAAAAAAAAAACAAACAAAAAAAACATAGCAAACACAAAAAGGTGCATTGTAGAGATGAATATGAAGTAAAATAAATTTTTTTTTTTTAATTTCTGTACCTATAGAATACAGTTGCGGGAACAAATAACTTTCAATTAAGTATTTTAAGCCTGCAGATAAAGACTGCTCTGAACACTAGTAAAACCAGGAAACTGAAGGGAAATGCACTAAAATTTTCCACTTAAAGTTTAAAAATAATAAAAAATTATTATCATTATTATTATTATTATTATTATTATTATTATTATTATAAGAAGGAAATGTCGTACAATGAACTCGAAGGGTCAGTAGAGAAAACTATACCTTCACAGGCACATGCTTTTGAAAAGAGAGATTTATTTTTACGCTGAAAGTAAAATTAGTTTCTGCTAAAGCGTAAGAGAAGAATTGCTTTTCTTATTTAATATATTAAAGAGGATTTGTAATTATTTAAAAGTAAATAAGAAAATTTTCTTAACATTAGCACGACGGATTTAAGGAAAAGGCTTTACCGTTATTTGTGCACATGCGAGTCTTTGAAAAGCCTTCGATACATATTTTATTTAAATTTTAATTCAAGTTTATTAATAGTCGTAGGTGGATTTGCCGTCGGTCCACGTTAGTCTGTATCGATATTATAAGATAAATATGCTGAAAAATTACATTTTCAGTCTCGACGCTTACCACCGCAATAGCTCGAAGAAGAATGAGCATAGAAATATAAAGACGCGACTTGAGAATATACATAATCTACGCGATGTCCTCGATCATTTTTTGGCAACGAATATGAATAGAAAAAGTGCTTTCGAAGACATTTCAAAGTATTGACTTTTTGTTGTTTATTAGCATATCCCTCCCATTTTCTGAAGAAGTCAAAAAGAAACAAGTAAAAACTTTATAGTGTAACACCTTACACTACATCGCTTAATAAAGTTATTCATCTAACAACTTTTCAAGATAAGGCGTTATATGGGAAAATGTCGAGAAAGTGGTCCGACTGGAGCACTTTTTAATGACGTTTATACTTGGGCCAAAACATGTCGGTATACCAAATTTCACCAACAACTATCTCAAAAATTGCGGCGTATAAGTTGAACACAAAAAAAAAAAGAAAAAAAAACGACATAGTCAACGGAGAGACAAGATTAGCGATTCTAAATCGATCGGTATAATAAAAAGAAGTTGCATCTCAAGTCTTTTTAATATACTCTTGCATCACAAGTACTCAGTCCCAAACTCTAAAAAAAAAAAAAAAACTCCAGATCTTCACCTATAGCTCTTCCAATAAGTATGAAAATTGTATACGGCTCATAATTAACTGGTGTCTCGGACCTTGCTGTAGAGCGTCGTGTAAGGCGTTTGTACTTGTCTAAACTCTGCCAATTCATGCGTCAATGCTATATGATCAGGGAGAAATTGTGGTTTATGTAAAAACTCGTCGATCATCAAATATGACGGTTAGGCAGTCTACGTGCTCTCATTTATTATTCGTCAAAATCGAAACCCACTGTAGCTTACGAGGGGGAGCGAAACTATGGAGTCCCTTGGTTTACCCATAGATGTGCCGAAACCTTCACCTCTTCGTGGTGCTCCGTATAAAACATTTTCAGCTGCATTATGACTCTGTATTTCCTTTGGTTTTAGGAGTTGCACAGTCAATGGCAAAGAAAGGTTTAAGGTTTACTATCTATAACAAAGCAATAGGTTTTTCTCATTGGAAGCGGTAGGGCTTAGTCGGACGGGGCTTCTTTTCTAAATTGAAAAGATGCATTTCTTTCCCTATTTGGTTCTCTTAATGGAGGTCATCTAATGATGATGGCCAGCGATATCAAGTGGGCTGGGGCACAGCTGGGTGTGTGTGCTGTGCGACGACAACCTTGGAAGCATTATTTCCCTTGAGAAAGGATAGTTAGGCTTGGCCGTCCGGGACGTGTGGATAGTCCAAAGGCAAGAGCTAAAAGTGTGCAGTATGAGATCACCCAAAGCTGTATAGGTTGGTGTAAATTCTGGTTTAAACGATAAGCCAAGAAGTTAAAGGGTGTCGACGGGGATCAGGTTGCCCAAAGTGCGATTGCTCCGGCAGGAAGATGCACACAACCCATCGGAATGCCGGACGAACGCCTTCTTGCGTAACTGCTGGGTACGGCCCTTCGGGGAGTATTCGTGGGGGCTGTGGTTACCCCAAAGTCTCGCGGGGAGCTATTTAAGAGTTGCTTAGATAGGCCTCGACGTAGACCACTAAACGAGAATTTGGCCCACACTCATTTTCTATTGCGGTACTTTAGGGTAGAGAGGCCCCCTTCAATGGGGAGTGTCTCTCTCCCCGAGGGGTCGTTAATCAACTGACCTCTCGATTGCCAATGGTTGTAGGCAACCCGTCTGATTAAGGCTCCACGCCAGGTGCAGACGTGAAGCACACAGACACAGATCTGTAGCTTACGAGCAAATTGTAGGACTAAAAGAAGAGACGATAATTCTGATTGCTAGTGCTCATCTTACTTTTCTAATCCCAGAATTTGCTTCTTTGCTCTAAATAAATTATAATAATAATAATAATAATAATATTAGAATATCCTGCAATGTTTTCTGATTACGCAAAAATTTGAACTTGAAAGTGTTTGCTTTTTCACCGGGACAGCGAAAACAGCGAAAATCAAAGAAATGAAAGTCATTTACTTTGTTTAAGGTCCTTAGATGTCAATTCAATAGTATTAAGTCGAAGGCAAGCAATAGCTTTTAATAAACTCTTTTTATTTTAAGTCTATAAAGCAAAAAAATATCATCAGTTTATGTATTTTATAATACTAACCCAGATTATATTTATAATAAAAATGAATAGAATGAAGGAATGATAAACCATATGTAGTCGTTCCGCAGACGGAAACCTGACAGGCATTACACCATTTATGATATAATAAATGAGTTATCGTAAACAAACAAAAACGAAATATGTGGTAAGAAATACCTAATTAATAGTATTTTGCGGTGAAAACAACTTAACTGTATATAAGTAACTGGGAAATTGACTTTTATATCATTAATTAAATATTGTACATACCAAACAAATGAAACTCAAGTAATGATGAACAAACACAATTACACATTTACAGATTTATATTAATATACATATGTATGTATGTGTATGTATGTATGTATGTATGTGTGTGTGTGTGTGTGTGTGTAAATGGAGCTACCCAAGCCTATAGTCGTTGTTCAAAGGCATTTAGTAGCAGTATGTTAGTTTAGTGAAACGTATAATTTTGTAGTAAGCGTTATATTAGAAAATTTTGTACATATGTATGTATGAGTTTACATATAAATATGACCGTCAAGTATGTGGCAATTATGATATTCAAGCATGTAAGTCAGCATCACTGGCATGCCAGTCAACACATCCATACTATCATTGATATCATCACTATCCTCATCGTAAACATTCTACCTTACAAGCACGTTATGTGAGTGTGATAGTCAAGCGATTGGCTAGGTTTCATGATTACATAGTAATGTATGTTTTTACTGTTTTTCTTGTTTTTGTTGTTGTTGTTGTTGATATCTTATGCACACTGCGTACGTAGTTACTGAGCTCTAATAACTTAATTAGTTATATTATTTATTTTTACAATGATAGACAGGGTGTCAGAAGTAAAAAGAGCGAGAGAGGCCAGAACAAGTGAAGAGATAAAAAAGACAAGCAAATGCCTTTCCAGAGGCAGCAAAAACATGAAAATTAAATAAATAAATTAAACCAGTCAAAATGGGGGAAAAAAAAATTGCGATAAAAAATAATAAAAGCTAGGTATGTAAAAAAAAACGAAGTATGCGTGTGTGTGTTTCTACACGAGAAATGTCTGTAATGCTATCATCATTACACCATAAGTCAAGTATCATGCTTCTGCCGTCGCTGTTGCTGCTGCTGCTGCTCCTCCTCCTCCTGCATTTACTACTATTACTATTACTTTAGAACCGTTGCCGCTACTCCTCTTTACATTTCACTTCATTGCTATCATCAACATGCCCTCATTACTCATCATCGTTTCAGTTTAAGTGTTCCACGAAAGAAGGCCTATCTCTTCTGCTTTATATAACTATGAATTTTTGCTTTCGAGTGCTCCTAGTGTTTTTTATTACAACTTCTGTTAATGATGGTCTTTTTTACAATATTTTCTGGTTGGTTTTTTTACTTTTTGTTTTTTTGTTTTTTTTTTCTCTCTGACTTTGTTGGCAACATATACTTGCAAAACTGTATACATATATATGTAGCGTAAAATCTGTATTAAATATAATTTATCTGAAAAGGAGAAAAAATCCAATTATATTTATTAAGCAGATATTATACAAAAATAAAAAAAAAAAAAATTAAAAAAAATAAAAAAAAAATTTAAAAAAAAAACCATAAGAGCAGTTGAGATTTGTTTTTTTTTTGTTAGTGAAGAACTTAGAAGCAAATTAAACGAGAAGTGATATTCTGGAAATCCTTAAGGATGTTTTAGACACTTAGCAAATAAACTAATTAATTAAAAAATATTATCCACAATATAAAAATTAGTTTAAAACATTTTTTTTTAAGTCAAACAACTACAGACTTAAAGCTTCAATCGTATGTTGGCTTTTTTACCATTTAAGGGGAATGTTTGTATGCTATAATTACTTATAAGAGAGTTTAAAAAAAAAACTAAATATATTCGCTTTATTTTATAATATAAAGCGGAGCAAAAATAATTGGGTAAAAAGACTAATGAGATTTTTAATGTTTTCCTCCCTTAACATAAGGAGACATAACATGTGTTACGGTATCAGCCAAAAAAAAAAAAAAAACAAAAAAGGATAATTAACACATCACTCAATAAGTTCGTAACATGACGTATAAATGTCTCTACTATTGATTGACAAGACTGTACGACTTTTGGACAATGCTAAATTTCAAAGGAAAGTTGCTAAAATTTCATGCATTACAGTTGTTCTAGTGACGCAACTTCTGTAACTTTTAAAATAGAGGAAAAGTCGAAGCTTTATAGATGAAATGTTGTTTCTTCATGAGAAAGAATACCGCTCACAATCAGCATTAGCTTAAAAGATATCATAGCGACTCTTGCCACTCCAAACCATCAATTTATGGGTGGCTTGCTACTTGTAAGCACAGGTCTGTGTAGATGAATGGTGCTGAACGCTCTTCTCTAGCCGACCAAATTCGGCAGTTGATTCAGAAAACATAAGAGAAGTGCATAAAATCGTTTTGGAAGGTATCGAAAAGTGAAATTGCGTGAGACAGGTAACGCCTCAACAATATCGAAAGGCAGCCCATCTATCATTTTGCATGAATACTTGTCCATGAGAAGGAAATACTACCTAAAACTCATAGTCAATCGACATCTATATGTCACGCTATGAACTTATTGAGTGATCTATCATTTCCTACTAAATGTTTATTCATTATTACAACTGACTGTATAGGATGGAGATAAATCTATCCAGCTAGATCGTGTGAGAGACTTAGACATATTGGATATAACTATCCTATCAAAAATCGAAATATATGTAAAAATAAATGCGCAGACGGTGACTGAATTATAGACTAAATGGCATAGCTTCACGGCATGAAGAGGACTTAGGATTCGCATCTGGTTAATTAATTATATCCTAAACCACTTGCGATAAAGGGTATATTAACTTAGTGCGATCGTATGTAACCGGCAGAACAGCTTAAGATGGACCCACCTTTTATTAGACCAATCGATTCAGAATCATAATCTGTCTTCTTTACAACGCTTTACGTACATGTTACGGTATGTTAAGTCTATGCGAACGTATTACGCAGAAGGTAGGTAACACCCAGGATAACTTATGTCGACCCCGATCGTTTCAGACGTGTTTTCTCTATTCAATTAAGATTCTCTGTCCGTCTGTCTGGGACTTGTCGATGTGTTTCTTGTGTCGCGAAAAGATTGCAATTTTTGGGATATTTTCACGAAATTTGTGCACTAATGTGTGTTGAGCGCACGATGAACGCTATTGAAAAAGATTTAGAATCGGACCACTTTTATTACTACTCTTGCACTAATGTTTATATAGAAATACATGGTAATTTTTATGAGATCATTACTTGGATCATCTCTGATGTAGCCATTCTTTCAAAAAGTAAATGCTTTATGTAGTGAAAAGTCATCTGCATTTTTGTATGTTGTGATGAAAATTTCATCATAACAAAAGCTTGACGAAACAGTTAACTCTAGCAAATTTGTACCACGTACGTCTATGTAAAGGTTCCGATGAAAAATGAGCATCAAATTTACGGCAACAAATGCTTAACACTTAAGTCTTTCAAACGAAACCAGATGAGGAACAATAAGATTTGTAACGAGAAAGTCCGATTTCCCCAAGTTGATGTTCAAGCCTCTTTTTCGCCTATAGGGGCTCCCATGAACACTTTCGATTTTATGCGGAGACAGGGTATAATTTACCACGAAAATATGTGAAGAATTTCTAGAAGAAAACTAAAGTAGTGTAGACTATTTAATGACCGGTAGTAGGGTCGCTTGCAATTGTGCAAATCGCAAACAAATAAACGGAGTAATGTCAAATTTGCGGATTGGAAGTTTATGTCATTAATATGAATACGAGGTTGGTTGAAGACGCCATTTGGCAGGTCATGGGTCTTGGGAATTATTGCTTTGCGTTGATTTATTGTTTTTTTATTATTAATAAAGTTTTCCAGTTTACTTTAAAGCAATGATTTTAATTAAATTTCAATGAATTTCCCGTGACTTTGTAAGCATAATAGGTGCGAACGAAAAATTATCCCTGATTGCAATTAAAAAATGAACGAAAAACTTTTCAGTTTATTTCACTTATTAAACTCAAATTATATTTTCTAATAAAAAATTTTAAAATAATTAATTATATTTCGCTCATGAATTGTCATCATCACCGAGGAGATAATATGTAAATTTCGAGAAATGAAACTTTCGCCAAAGATTATCACATCCATAGAAAGTACGAATAGAAGGAGAAAACAAAAAGAATGTTAAATTTTAACAAATTTCTACCAGATCCATATGCTTGAACGTTTCCTTCTCGCTCGGTGACGGTTTCATATGAATCCTTTTCTTGTTTGTTTTTTTTTTTTTTTTTTTTTTTTTAAGGATGCGTGCTTTACTTGTGTGCTTTCAGGNCAAATTTCTACCAGATCCATATGCTTGAACGTTTTATACTCGCTTGTTTATTGTTTTTTATGAATCCTTTTTTTTTTTTTTTTTTTTTTTTTTTTTTCTTTGTTAAGGATGCGTGCTTTACTTGTGTGCTTTCAGGGCTCGTCATTTTATGGCTTTAACCGCAATTCTTGTTTGTAAAAAGAAAAAAGGAAAATACAATTCCCTGTTGCTGTTGTTGGCATGGTATCCGTAAACGATGCATAAAACGGCGCAGGCTTAGGTACGGCAAACATATGCGTATCCATCCACCGCTCAAGTAGACATTAACCTAATAGCTTCTTACAATTTCACATAATTTATAGTTTTTGATTTCCTTTTCCTTTTTCTTTTTTTTTTTTTTTTCTTAAGTACACAGTAGTTGATACTAAGAAAGACAAAAAAAAAAAAAAAAATAAATAAAAATAAAAACAAAGTTTTTCGTTATAAAATATATTGTATGTGAAGTGATATGATTACAAAGTTTACTATTAAATACTTAATTAACTTTGAACAGCGCACATAACAGAACGTTTGACTGCAAAAATCTTGTACACGACATAGTAACACATTTAAGTTTACCAGTTAGCCTTATACATAAAGAGAAATTTTGATTGAAAAATAGAGAACTTTTTTTGATTTATATGTTGAAGCATGCTTTAAAAGCGTTGTCAGGAACGTGTGGAAAACTGTGCTTGAAACTTTGTGAAGTAATTATCTTCTATGAAAGCAATATATTCAACACGCATGCAAATTGCTCCTCTCGATGTTACAGAAGCAAAAAAAATGCATTCCTATACAAATCATAATCATATCTGAATAAGTCGTATTATTCCCAAGTCCATTCTCCAGAAAAAAAAAAAAAAAAAAAGGTTTATCTATAGACTTTTATCTTAAGGCAATTTGTAACTCAGAAATAAAACATACGCTCATAGAATACATTCATGTAATAAAAAAGACAGCAAGGCAACAAGTTTTAAGGTAAGTGGATTAAAATCACTTTCAAAATGAACGGCTCTCAAATATATGAGAATAGTTAGGAAAAAAAAAACATCACGCTTTTGTTTTATCCGGTTTTATCATTTTCCTATTGTCAGAACAATCTCGAAAACAATTTTTCGAAATGCGGCGTTTTAGTTAATAATAGAATACAGCTCAGATCGTGATAGGTGTTCGCCTTTTCTGAGCACATTTTTTTTGTTTTTTTTTTGTGTTACCCACAAAAGCCATTATTAAGAAATTAACTTTGCAAAGCAACAATTGACTAACGATAATATAACAAAAGTGTGTGCAACAATATAATTACGAACCATGTAAAATATACACATAAGCAAAACACTTAAAATTTGCAAAATATTTGAAAGTCTATTATTAGGTGATTCCGTAAATCGAACAATTTCCTCAATTCCCTTAAACCTCGGTCGGAGACCATCGCAGTGTCCGTCGAAGCACGTTGAAGACGTTCGCTATTTTCACTCTCAGCATTATTTTTCTTAATTTTAATAATCACATGCGCTTGCTGACTTTAGCAAAAGAGGACCGATTAGCTTAATATGGATAGCAGGTGTAAAAGTGAATCATTATCGAATATTTTATTGAAAGGAAAAGCGATTAGTAAAAAATATTTTATTTAAAGTTTAGTCCATTGCTGATTAGGCAATTTATCCAACCTTTCTAATAGAGTATGTGACGAATGATGTGACGAAAGCATAATCGATGCTTTGTGGTTACTTACCCAGGCGAGCGTCAATGGTTTGGCCATCTACGTAAGAATTGAAAGTCTTCTCGGTCAAGCAATCAGTAATCGCTTAAAATGATTATTAAAGAAGAGAACTAACGTCGTTTAAGTTTTTTAAGAGTATAATAATCGCAAGTCAGCGATCGAAACGGTTTTGTAACGTCCAAGAGCGAAACTATTACTTTGAAGACCTTGAACCTTGTTTTGAAAGATTAACAGAGGAGCGCAGGTACTACGACATCTTTTCGTCTTTTCTTTCAAACAACCAACGAGAATCTTAATCAACATATATCAACGAACTCTTCATAACGTCCGCCCGAATCGCCTAATCGTTTAAAAGAATACAAATAAAGGCGCTCTTCGTTACCACTGTGTGTTCGGAACGAGTTTGCTCTTGTCCGATGAGTTTCTTAGAGCCTTTTTAAAGTATTAAGAACAATGCGGAAAGAATGGGGAAAGAGGCAATTTTTGTTGGCGTCATTGGCGCGATATACAGGAGGTGGCTCGCTTTGAGTTTTCTTAGCGATAGAGAAAAAAAAAGAAAAAACGACGGATGATATTTCAGCAAATCAATGTTGTAGTTAGAATGTTGAATGCGCGTGCATCCAAGAGGTTCGAGGGAAATTCCACCCACCTTATATAGCCCCTCTAATCCATAATTATGTAAATCTTAATCTTGCCTTTAAAGTTCACAACACACATCTACGATTTATTTAATCGACTAGACATCACTAGAACTTAAGTTTTAAGAAATTTCAAAACTTATCTAAGGCTTTTAAAATGTTTCGATAACAAGAACTATTCGAAGTACGCTTCGAGGTAGTTTTGATGGCAATTCCCTAAAAAAAAAAAACTAACGCCTGAGTGGCCGAGTAGGCAAGTGACGTCGACTAACAAGAAATCTTAAGTGCGGTAGAGTTTCCAACAGAGCCGATAGATAGACAGATAGCCTTAGATGCTAGTGTTTTAAGTTTTTTAATTTTACGATTCATTACTTTGGCTACATTAATTAGAATAATAATAACAATAATAATAAAAAATATTTTAGAATTTTGCGAAAGCCATTCGTAAAATCGCTATTAGCAAAATTTGTTTTACTGATGTGACTTTTCGCTTTCTAAGGTCATATCAATATCAATATTAATCGGGCGTAGTGTGTGGTTGCGCTGTGGAAAGAGTTATTTAAAAATTTCTCTTATGAAATTCATTTAATGCCCGCCACGCCGGCACCGCAGTGAAGCAGTGCACAATCCAGAGTCTTGTAAAAGAAACTTTCATAATCTCTGTAATTTTTTGAACACATATTGGTGTACATATTTGGAATTCTATTGTTTTATATTTGGTCTGCAGTTTTTAATTAAATATTTGAGGTAGAGAATTTTTACAAAAATTTTATTTCATTCTTTTTACTTTGTTTTTGTTTTGCTTCTTTTTTTTTTTTATTATTACTATACTTTCAAAATCTAACAACAACGTGAACAAAAGCAACAACAACAGGAACAAAATTGGGTCAACATGAGTTGGTTGGTTTTATTCCAAGTGTTTTCGTTTTGTTGTATTTTACGGTTGCCTGATGACATTTTAAAAGTGCACTTGTTTGTCTGCAGCGTTCAAGAAAAAATTCCCTCAACACATTGACTTAAATAAATGGATTTTATTACTGCTTACCCATGCACTCATACAGAGACATATGCGTGCATGCATGCATGCATGTATTTATCTATCTATCTATATATCTATATATACATGTGTGTGCGTGTGTGTGTAAAAGTAAATAAAATTCTGTTTTACAGAGTTTATAAAGTAATCGAGAAATAGTAGAAAAAACAATTCAAAAAGAAACGAATTTTTTTTTTTTTTTTTTTTGACGAAAATTTAATGTGAGAGAATGGGTGGCAGCAAAAGCTGACATATATGCTCAAGTGCTTGCATATGCAGGAACAACAATCACTATGCAATAACTGGATATTTGCTGGAAACGTATACATAATATTCGGAATTTATAATAATGGACTCTTTCGTCGGGTGAACACGGTGGTAGTGGTAGTGGTAGTGTGTGTGTGTGTGTGTGTGTGTGTGTGTGTGTGTGTGTGTGTGTATGCTCTCAAGTACTTATGGGTCCAACTAGGCTGTCATGCGTTCGGGGATTAATTAAGTTTATGAATATTCAACAGCAATTATACATTAACAAAAATAACAATAACAATAACAACAACAACAACAACAACAACAATAACAATTTCTGTTATTTTTGTTTTTCTCTCTTGTGTTTCTTCTTTTTTTTTTTTGCTTCTTTATACAAATATCGAATAAAACAAGTAACAGTATTCGGGGCAATTCACACAATGACACATATATTGTAGAGTATTGTATATATAGACCTTAAGGCAAATTACTGATGGCCATGAAAGCATTATGTTAACACAATAACACAGAGAGACATTCGCAGTAATATGGTGCGTATATTGTTCGCAACGTTAGTGTGAAATTATTTATTATTTAAACGTATCTCGCAAATATTATTGTAACTGGTGTTGAATGGTGCATCAGGATGACTGAATGAAACGAAACGAAACGAAAATAAAGGAATAAACAAAAGTTTAAACGGAAATCAGCTCATTGAAATTTGTAAAGATTAAAACAAACAAGACAAGCAGGCAAACCAACTGAAAAAATTTCCTGTTCAAAGGATATCATCATGGAGTATTACGTGTAATGAGTTTAATTAACATGACATCTCATATGTAAATTATGTTCTGTTTTATCGTTTTATCAGTCGCTGTGTTTGATATCACATCCCTTGCTTTCTCTCCCTCTCTCTCTCTCTCTCACTCACCGTATGTGTCTTCTTAATATTAAATCCTTCTTAATTTGCACATAAAATTATCTGTTGAATAATATGCAAACGCTTAACGGACTCTACGCGGAAAAAGCGAATGTATATTTTTCTGTAATTAATTTTAATATTATAATGGCAACTATTCTTCTTACCACTGAATTAATTTTATTATTTATTTTAAAAAACACCTTTTTTTTTTTTATATTTTCTCTTTCAATTCAAAGAGATCAATAAACGTTAGAGATATTGTCCTACTCAGCTTCAAAATTTGGAAACGTTGATGTCGTGTAAATTTTCCAAATATATTGTAGTATGTTATGTAATGGTAATAAACAGAATGATTGAAGAACGAATGTTTCTTATAAGAAAATAAACTTGCATTTGTTTATTTTTTTAAGGTAGAACAACTTTAGCAGAAAGCTGCAACGCTCTCAGTATATACCTCTACAACTGCCCCCACAAACAAGTAGGAAATATGATACACTTACCATGGCACTGACTGAAAAGTTATATAGAGTTGATTAAGTAACGCAGATAGACGACGCACTTTACTCTCGACTGAAAGACAACATAATTATTACGAATGATTCCATTTTTCGATTTTTGTAGCTGCCACTGGTGCTTGTCCTCTGCACGCTATAGAAGGCGGCATATTCCGGCGCTGTTGTATTTAGCGTCTAAGAAACATTGCGGACTGCAAATGTTTGTTTGACAGATGTTCGAACGTAACGTAATTGTGTGTCCGCACCGCCATGCAGATCGACTAATTATGTGTGAACACATTGGCATATGCCATTATCTATCACTAAGTAATAGAACATCATTGTGTCCCGTATTTATCTGTCAAGCGAGTCAGCATATACCCGAACGTTGGAAGATAAATGTAGATGAGGCATAGTCGTTAATATATTTACTTCTTATTAGATATTGGGGCGAGAGTTTGCGTAATTACCAATTGTTGGTCGACGGAGATGATGAGTTTGTTCGCCACGCAGATGAATCGTCTATGTCACATGTAGAGCAATATGCTCAGTATTTACCGTTGTTTTATGACGGCGGCGATTGTGGGATTTCTTGTCTTTTAAGTTAATACACATTAACATGACTTTGCGAGAACAATTGTTCAGATATGTGACATCGAAAGATCAAAGGGCATCGTCTGCCATGTTTATCCCGCACACAACTCAATCCATATTGAGGTACACTGTCAGTAAATTATAGGGGTAATGCATTGGTCTTTACTAAAGCATTATCTGTAACACTAATAGAAGTTTACGTTTCCTTGCTATTTACCTGCGACCAAGCTTTTTTACCATTCTACTACGTACGCAATAAAGCAACAAGGAATAATTCCCAAGGTATAATCAGAATTAGTCCACTTATGCGCCGAGCTCAGCTTTTGTCAATTGGTGCAACATATACGATAGATAGTTCCAGCAGGTGTATCTCTCTGTTACCAAAGGTTAAATGATTTATCTATCACCTAATTGAGCCAATGCGCGCTGAAATATAAGCAATATATAGCGCACCATATAGCGCAGATATAAATACTTGCCATAGATATCTATGAGCATAAATAGACTGCAGGATTTAAGATAAACCGCCACCATCTGTTTTTGAACTACAAATTTTTATATAAACTCTGAAATACCAACAACTTCAATCTCGCCCTTTCCATAGGTGCCCCTTTACATCTTTTTAGTATCTTCAATAAATATCGCGTATGGTGATGATGTGATTGATTTTCTCATTTTTAATGGATAATAAAAAAATTCATATCCGGACAATTAAAGACATGTTCGCAGATAGCGCCAAAGTCACGCATGCTACGCACCGATAATTGAAATTGCTTTAAAATGAGAGAAAAAAACAAGTAAGAACATTATAGTCGCACTTTAGATACCCTACACCACTTCACATAGTACACTTACGCACTCGTTTTCGTAATAAGACGCGACCATTTACACATTATTTTCGTGTAAAGGCATACTTCCCATGAAAGCCTGCATATCGGTGGATTCCCAAAACATCACATGGTGCGATAAAAATTCAACAAACTTAATTAATTTCCCAAAAATTTTACTATTTTTTAGTTTCCATCATGGAAAACGAGAAATTATGCGTTCTCTCCATACAAGCGCTCGTTTTTCATAGCAACCCCTCTATATGTTAGGGCCTAAAAAATAGATCTATTTGATCAAAATTCTCTCCTATTGATTTTTTTACCAAACTGCTACTATAGACCGATTTTCATCCCAAAATATTAAAAATAAAACCTTTTTCTGAAGAGCTTACGATTCATGCGAAATCTTATAAGGAGTGGGGTCCAAGAAATCGAACCATGTGGCGTAAATTCTATTTATGTCAAATTACTATCATGAAAAAATTTTCACTGTAAACCGTTAAACCGTAGTATCCAAAAAATAGACCTCCGTGCTCCAAATTCGGTTAACAACTTAAGAAACTTTCTCCATGAAATATTGGAAAATAGATTTTTTACCTTTTCAGTTTTCGTAGGAACGGTTACATGAGATGGCGTTCAAAAAATTGCCCCAACAAAAGCAAATTTTTTGTACCAATTTAGAATATCAAAATACTATTAGCCAGCGACTTTTGTGGGGAAATTTTGAAAATTGCAAAATTTTGTTAGTGAATTACTTTTTAAAATAAGGTGGCAATGGTTGAAAAAGTGGACCGATCCAAAGGATTTTCAATGGCGTCCGTCCTTCGGCTAAAGCAGCAAATTTTATCAAAATATATCAGACTTGGAACCTATAGATTGAACACAATAATACATGGACCGACATAAGACCGACCGGCGAATATGCAGACTTACGGACGGAGAAGCTAAGTTAGTCTCAAAATCACACTAACAGGTGGCCATATTTTAAACCTTCCTGGGTGTTACGTACGTCCGAACAAACTTAATATGTTCTGTGGCACAAGTGGTGTAGGGTATAATGAATCAAATAGTTTTTCAATACTTTTGACAAGAGCTAACTAGAAAATGGTTGCATATGAAAATATGTTACAGTCAACCAGAGACCATACATTTACAATATAATGAATTTTTAAAGGTCTCCCATTGTTCAAACTGGTGACAAAAAAAGGGGGCATGTAGTATCGAGAGTTTTTAAATTAGTGTCCCCAATGTCCAAATATTTTGAAAATTGCTTTTTTATTTTATTTAAATGCAAATGCAACAAACTCTAAGCTCTTTTTATATCTTTGAAAATAAATAAACGAAAATGCGTATAAATCTGAAGACATTTTAATTAAATAAAATATTTATTTTCATATTAGTATGAAACTAAGTTCGTTATGGATATATGGATAAAATTCTACCAAACCAATTTTCACCATAAACATAAAGATTCAGTTTTCGTAGGAACGACTATATAGAAACGGATTCAAACCATTGCCCCAGCCGAACCAAATTTTTCATATCAATCTAGAATGTCGAAGTAGTTGATCAAGAAGCTCCCTCGAGAAATTTTCAAAATTGCAATTTTTTCCTTATAACGGCTTTTCAAACTAAGACGTTATTTAGCGAGCGGTCGGAAAAGTGGACCGATCCGAACCGCTTTCAATAGCGTCCGTCCTTGGATCAAAACACGTCAGTGCACCAAAATTCATCATGTGTCAAAAGCTGTCACCTGTAAGTTGAACAGACGTACGAACACATGAACCGACTTAAGACAGACAAACAAGCTAAGCTCAATTCAGGAAGTGATTCCAACTCGTTTGATATTATAAAATGTGGATCGATTTGGTCCTTCTGGGTGTCAGGAACGTCCGGACAGACTTAATATGCCCAGTATCATAAGTGCTGTGGTTATGGAAAGGATGTTTTTTATACAAACTCTCAAATTGGTCGGTGGGATATTATTCAACGGGTGCGATGGCCTTTGTCTAAAATACCGATAAGTAAATTACTACCCAACTCGAATAAATCATTTTCAAGTGCATATATTTCTTATACGTTATTAGCGTTGTGGGTCTATGGGTAAAACCAATAAGAAATTTTTTATTTTCATTCACGTATATATATATATGTAGAAGAAGATATGATGACCTCTTTTTTATGTGCTATTTGGCACTGCATAGCAAAAGTTTGTTTTTATTGAAGTAATTTTTCATATATATATGCATATGTACGCGTGCGTATGTGTACACTTGTATGTTTTTTTTTTTTAAAGGTGAAAGACGCACTTCACAAAGTACGTATACAACAACATGCAACAAAGTTATGGGTATGGAATCCATAGCTACACTCAGACCACAAACTATACAAAGTTACCTGTTAAAAAAATGTCATGAGACTTTTACTATAAAAAGCTATAAAAAACAAAAAAGTAAAAAGAAAAAAAAAGAAGGAGGAAAAGAATAAAAGAAAGAAAAAAGAAAACAAAAAGAAAGTTAAAAGTGAAAGATGCACACACTTACGCATCGCTATACACTTGTACTTGCACACATATATATATATATATATATATATATATGTATGCGCACTTACGACAAAGAAGCGACCATAAAATATAGAATGTGAACAATTTTTTATAGTAAAGCATAGTGAGAGAGAGGAAGTTATTGCGGTTAAAATATTTCATTTCACAAATTCGCACATACATATATGCATATATGTATATAGGTGTGCATATGCGGGAGACAAATGCTTTTAACAACTATTTCGTATTTCGAATGCTTTCTATTCTGTTCTGGTTTGCATTTCACGTTAACTGTCGAAAACAATCGTAAAACGACAAATTCTTTAAGCAGCTAAAAATAAAGTAAAGACATAAACATAAAATAAGCACCGCAAGTAAGTAAAAAGAAAAAAAAAAAACAAAAAAAAAAACAAAACCAACTTTATACCAAGAACCATAGAATCGTTGTAAGGTCAGAATATAAAATAAATTTGTGCTTTTCCTCTAATAGATACAAGCGACTTTAGATCCAAAATGCTTATATTTGTCGGTTTGCCAAAAAACAAAAAAGCGAAAAAAAACGGAAAAAAAGTTGAAAAAAAAAAAAACTGACAATTACACTAAAAGTGGTTGCTCTGCGTTTTTAGAATTTCATGCTTTATACTTTCGTGTCATAGTTGCGTCACCTAATGTTCATTATTTTGGTGCGTGCGAAAAACCAGTTTTTTAGTTTGTTAAGTTTTTGCTTAATTTGTTTCATTCTGCCATTGTTCGTGGTTTTGCTTAACGCATTTGAAGTCAAATAAAAAAACTTATGTAAGTTATCCACATTCCTCGTTTCTAATGATGTCGGTCATTAACTAATGAAACTCTTGCATTTGCTTTGCACTCTCTCTCGCTATCTATCTCTATCTCTCTCTCGCTGCGCATAAGATATATTCAAATCGCATTCACATTTAAATATTTGTGTTTTCGCATTTTTCATTTTCTCAACGCTTTTCACTATTACGGATTCATCCTCTTTCCTGTTAGCGATAGCGATTGGTCGCTAAGAGTACAGATACCGGTTAAAGTTATTTTCAATTTCAATGCTATTGCCATCACTAGGGATTCCAAACATAAAAAGCAGCAAAGATTACGTACAGTATATAACTGTAACGTTGTCTTGCTATTCCCATCTAGCGTCACTCTCCTCTAATTATTAGGTGCTTGCACGTATTTTTAACGTTATTTCACTCGCAAAAGCTATTTATTGGGAAAAATTGGCAAAATATATTTTGATCAAATTACTTTCCATCATCTTCTACAACATTCTCTCATCTTTTTGGTAAGTTGGCTACACGGTAACGAAGGAACGCTGTTTGATTTGGCAGTGACCTAATCGTTGATCCATTGCCGCATTTCTTCAGCATTTCGAAACCGCTTAGCGGCCAAGCCATGCTGCATCGATGTGAATAAGTGATCATACCAGAGGGCGTTATGTCTGGTGAATAGGCTGAGTGTGGCAGAAAATCCCATTCCAACTCCAATAATGTATTCTTGATAAACTCCTATAATGAGCGGCCGATCGTTGTCATGCAAGACGATGACTTTGCGTATGTCAGCCCCTATCGCTGATCTTTTTTGCAGAAACGCTTCGTTCAGTTCGTACAATTGATGTCGGGAGATATCTGCAGTAAAAGTTTCATTCGGTTTTATCAACTCGCAATACACTACACCTCGTTGATCCCATCATATGCAGAAGCCATTTCTTGCTGCGCTTGGGATTGGATTAGCTTTTCATCGCCAGTCACAATATGCTTGCCTGGCAAGTAATGAAAACGCGATATTGAAACCGTTCGAAATTGCATTTTCAGTCAATTCGCATGGTGACCATTTTCTGTCCTTTTCGATTTTCCCCATCGCATGTAAATGTCTGGAAACCGCTCCAAAGTTGTTTGAGATTTTGAGCTGCGTTTTCGTCCAATAGGTCTTACGAGTCTTTGGCATTTTTTTTATATTCCAGCCCTCCCTTTCTCATTGACGTCAAAATCATCACTTTTAAAGCATTGAAACCCAAACCCGCAATCGACATAAGACGGAGCCGCCTCACCATACACACTTCTACAAGCGTTTGATGAAATTCGGTAGCAGATTTCTTCACATCAAACAACAAAAACAATGAATGTCGAAAACGCAATTTTGATCACTCCATTATCAGCTACTGCACCATGACTATATACACTAAATAGCTGAATAATAGCAAATAGAAAATTGCTGTTTTATGGAGCGAAAGTTTAGAATCATCGAATGTAACCGTTGTGTACTTTATTATCATTTTCATCAATAGATATAGCTGATCAAAATATATGCAAGCATTTACTTTTATTTAGATTGGATTACCTGAAGGTTGCATCCATTTATGTTTATGTAAATTTTACTTTTCCTATTAAGTCTCACGGTTGTTCTTGGATCTCAAGACAAGCGAGATCAAGTTTGCTTTCTACAACCACTTGAGTTCTCATCGATAATTTCATCGTTGGCAACAGGACGATTAGAGCACAGGAAAGAGAAACCCAATTAGAGCTGGAGACGAATTATTTCATCGGTGTGCTCGCGGTAGCTAACATCATATCCTACTTTTCTTAGGACTATACGATAACTTTGTAACGAACAACGAGTAAGGAAATATTAGAAAAAAAAGCTTTGCTTGAGCAATAACACAGAATGTAGGTATGAGTATTGTTGCATTTAGTAATGTAGAGGAAGGTGTTTAGTAAAACACCTTTAATGACTAAACAGAGCTAAGCTGCATTTTTATGTCTTTCTTGTAATACGAGCCTGGCTGAGGTTCATAACAGAATGAGAGAAGAAATCTTTTATTTAAAACATAAGATTGCAATACTTACAGCAAACTATTTTCAAACCATACCTGAAAGAGAAGAGAAACGAGTTATTTGAATATTATGTGAAAATTCATGTAAATTTAATTTTTAGTTATGGAACAAAAAGATAAAACACAAGAGTTTTTAGAACTTTTTTATTATTAAAAAAAGTTGTAGATTAAACGAAGATTTTATTTTTCCTTTTATTTCTTTTTAATTTTTTTATTTCATTATTATTATTATTTTTATATTTTTTTTTTCTCCTAACAATATGAGTTAAAATTCACTACAGCTGTTAGAGTTACAAACATTTAGCCGTAAGCTATTTAAGTTTTCAATGAATTATTAAAAAGAAAGGAGAAAAAATAAAGTTTAAAATATAAACTATTAAATCTAAGAACAATATGAACAGTGAATATAACTTGGATTAAAGTTTAAAAGAGACCAGAGGCTCACCCGAAAAAAATCTTATAAAAAAAGAATAATATAATTAAAATAGGTTAGCGTTATAAAGAAACAAGTGAGAAAATTATATTCGGTCGGGACCGAACCTTTTACACGCACCATCGTTTACCCAAAAAAAAGACCAAATAAGTAAAAGAACAAAACTCTCATGCTCTATAATACGGAGTAGGCGCAGTTGATTTCTTCTATTTTCAAAATAAAAGTTTTTGCCGCACAGGCATGTGGGCGTTATAGGCGTGTCTTTTGCAAATTTGTAGGCGATATCTTGATTTTCGCTAACGGGAGAATGTTTACCACAAATACTACAACGTTGCGCAAACAGACATAGGGACAGACGAACACACGGACATGGTTAGGTGCATTCTGCGCGTTATAAAGGTATTGAGGAAATAATTCAACTTTGATACCACACTAATATTGAGTAGGCGTGGTCAATTTTTTCTATTTTTGTGCACAAATGCTACAGCATCGCCCATAGAATATGCCTTCACGTTTTTGTGCACTTGTACGCTACAGTTTAAAAATAATGAGCCAAAAAAACCAATAAAACCAATTTTTTATACCTTTTGACAAACAAAAGTATTCTCATTTTACATACTACTGTAGACGGGTCCTACGACCGATTAGGTTCATTTTCAATACCCTACTGTGTGCAAGAACTTCCAATCCTGTTGCCATATTTGGAGTCAATAGTTTCATTTTCGCGGCCAGAAGAATGTTTACATTAGACAGACGGACAGACGGATATGCTTAAATCGATTTAGAATTTGACGATGAGCAAGAACGAATACACTTTGTGGGGTCTCTGATGCTTTCTTCTTGGCGTTGCAAACGTTTTGACAAAATGAATATACCTCTCATCCTTCGGTGATGGGTATAAAAACAAACAATGTGTGTGAATATAAATCATAATTAAATGATGCTTAATGTGATTAAAGCACATGCACACATATTCGTTAACTATATGCTAATTATGATTTAAAAATTTTCTCTGTAATTAAAATATAAATTCAAAATATGATATAAAAAAAAAATGAAAAAAAAATGTATATTAAATTGAAAAAACATATAAATACGATAAGCGGCATATTGGTGTAAAGCGTTGATTTGAAAAAAATTACTGATAAAAAACGCTTCACATACTATTTGAAGTAGACCTGGGACGTCTCTCATTTTAGTGGCATTCAGTTAGTTATTGATTTCGACGGTGGCGATGGATTACTTTACGCAACAACATTTTATTGAGCCGTGAATAGATAAACCGATGCGTACTGCAATTACTGCGCTGTCGATAAAAATCTTTCGGAACTTTTTTAATAACGCAGTTTTTAAGGGAAGTTGTGGGCAAACCGCAGCAAATTTCAAATCCGATCCGTTAAATTCATTTCTAAATTAAGTGAGTGAAGTTTTCTACTCCAAGACAGGGTCCGAGATTGACGATTACAACAACTTGAAAACAGGATTAAAAAATACACATGCATACATATGTATACATATGCATATATATATTATGTTTGCATTATATATTATATATAATATCTATATACTGTTTATTTTTTATTTTATATTATCTAACATATGGTATGTATTGTGTATATACATAAATAGGTATGTAATAATATGTGTGTAATATATTGCGTATTGCAAAGCTAAATAGTTAAGAAGCAAAACTATTAAGTCAGCATAATCGGGTTCAATTCCCAATGCCCCAGACCATACTTTATTCACACTTGCTTTTTTGGTCGTAGCTACGGTTTGTGCTCGATCGGTAAGGGCATAACACTTATCGATACATACCAGCAAACACCTCCCAGGCTGCAGCCACCTCCTTCTTTATTCTTCACTTCTTTCTGACCATCACCGTGTTATACTTATAGTGACCATCCCCTGGGTAATTGGTCGCAGAAAAAAGAATATATCTATGTATAGATGTAACGCAAGGCGGGCTTGCCTGCTTATTCAAATATATATTTATATATATTTTACATACAATACATATGTGTATATATGGTTTTAGTTTTATCCCATTAGAGCGCACATAACATGCTTTTCCGCAACTTTGCGCTAGTGGAAGAGCAATATTTCCTGTTCAATACCAAAGAAAATGCTATTGAATCTTGGGGTGTGAGAAAGCATCGAAGAGTTAGTAGCAGAGTAGTATATCGAAACCACAAAATGCTAAGAAGCAAGTCACGCAACAAACACCTACAAGGACGATAAAGCCGGCTATCCATGACACCCCAACGCCCTCATCACCGTTAGGGGGATCAAGTAGGCGCAACGTATAATAAAATAGAAAAATTGATGCGTGCCAAAACTCGCGATGAGGTATTTCAACACAATGAGTCTCACTTGACTACACTGAACTGCATTATCCTATTTTATTGCTATATCCAGCGGAAATATTGCTCTTTATAATTAAGATTAATTTTAATCGATAGCTTATTGTATGCCCCAGCAAGGCTTCAAAATAGTTCATTCGGCACGGAATGTCAAAAAAATAAGAAAAGTTGATGACTATGCACAGCGTCTTGGATGAAATATCTTATGCCATTCTTTCCAATAAGAGTTCAAGTTTCTTTTATTCTTTCTTAAAACTGAATTGTAGTCGCAATGGTAAACGTAGCGAAGCAGTGAACTAATTAATGCTGAAGTTACGTTCGATTTCCGATGTCGGACTTACTCATTAAACTGCAGTTGTTTCAAACGTAAAATACTCATAAAGCACGCGTTTATTTGTGTGAGGCGGTTTTTTTTTCATTTCTACACTCAATCGATCCAACAATGCTTCTACATTGATCCGTTGTGCCTTTTCAAAATAGTCGATGCACAAAATACCATGCGAGTCCCAAAATGCAAAGACCACAATATTGTCAGCTGACTTTTGGGTTTTTTAGTCACTTTAGGCAACGTTCACCGGCTGCTGGCCACTCAACTGACGATCTATTTCATTCAGTGGATCCATCGTCACATACCGTTGCAGGAAATGCTTTTTGTCTGGTTTGAGCAGCTCCAGAGATAGCTCTTTATCAGAAAGCCTCTTGCTGCCCTTCAGGTGTTGCTTACCTCATGCAACTGCAGTTTTCGGTCTTCCAAAATGTCGCTGTGCACTTAGTTTACGTTTTCGAGAGCAATTGCCGGATTCGCTCAGCCAACGCAGAGCGCTCAGCTTTACCGGTATTTGTACGACCACGTTTAAGTTCAGCAGATACAGTCAATAACACTTGATTTCTTTGGTGCAGTGTATCCACAAAACTGATCAACGGATTGCCTGGCCTTAACAGTGTTTTCACCCATATTAAGTCAGCATACGGAATTCCTTTTATCCATTGTTTCGACAACTACTAAGCTAAGGTCATTAAAATTATGGTAAGCAGTAAACTCATAGCCATAATATAATGAAATATTGACACGTCTCGTATAAAATCTGACTCTGACTTAAAATCCAAACAGATTTGATATAGTTTTTCGTGCATTTTTCATAGATCGAATGATAAACTGTATGAAATATATATTTGTATATATGATACTGTTTATGTAGATGTGTAGATGTGAATTTATTAAATTAATGTGAAACTATGTTGCGCAGCATGGGTTAATGCTAGAGATAATTTATATTTATTTTAATTTCATAATTTTTCATTTATAATTTCATGGAAAATGTAATTTTTTATTTATTTATTTATTTTTATTTTTATTTTTTTGTTTTTTTGTTTTTTGCAACAACGTAGATGTATGTACACAATAACTATTATGTAAAAAGAATTAAAATGGATAAATTAAATTTTAGTTTAGTTATATTCTATTTCATTTTTCTCGTTTTGCGGTTTTCAATCCTAAATGATTTTCAAAACTCTTCCTTCCTTTTAAAAAGTGTTGATTAGTAAATGGACTTGATTGCATTGTTTTCCGTCAAAAAAAAAAAGAGAAAAAAAGAAAAAAAAAGAAAAGAGAAATGAAAATTATCCTTCTGATAATGATGATGATGATAATCATGATGTTAATAATATGCAAAAACTGAACAATAACTGTTAGCACGATGTTAAACAATACTCAGTTGTTTTTAGTATTGCACGCAAATCTGTATAGAAAACAGACTTCGTCGAGCAGGCATTGTTTCAATTAAAAAAAATATAAAATAGACAACAATAACAATTGAAAAGAAAAAAATCTCTAACAATAGTCAAACGAATTGTGAACACAACAGACATACAAATAAACAATAAAATTCTTTAAAGTAAAAAACGAATAGTAATGGAAGGCATGAAAAGTTCTTTTCGATTCCAATTTCATACATGCAAGATTATAAAGGGCTAAGTTAAGTGCATATCGTGCTCGCGCATAGATATTATGGCATTAAATTTTAAGAAAGAAAAACACGGCCCACGAGAGATTTTGCATTGATTAGTAGAAGGAAATGCACTAATGCTGGCCTCATTTATTATCATATTATTGCAGGGAGGTCGGTTCATGGATATCGGGAGGCTATAAATCAATATTGCCACACTTTTTCAAATTCACTTTAAGAAATATTGCCCCAAAACTTCTACTTATTATAATCTTTTCCGATTTAACTAATTTCTTGAATTTTAAGTTTTGATTTTTTTTTTTTTTTGTCGTTTGCAGTCCATCCATACTTCTGCTTGCATTCCATTATATATTAAGTGTACTGAGCAATGACTTTTTCAAAATATATTTTCTTTTTGAAGCGATTAACTTATGCATATTTGGGTTAAAATTCTCAGTTACTTAGCAACGTTGAAGATGATAATCAAGTTTACATCTTAGCAAATATAATGCTTATGGCACATAATGCTTGTTGGCTTTAATTGCAGCAAGTCAAGTAGTAAGAATGATTTCGGTAAAATACTTTGCTAATATTTATACGTAGATTGTTACTCTAACGCTAGTTTAATCCTCTCAATATTTCCGTAGAATATGTTATAGTATCGAAGGGAACGGTTGTAAAATCGGGCTATGCCCCTCTCATCTCGGAAAATTAACTTTTTCTAGTTCATTGTATACTTAAAACCAAATTCATTTAGTGTGAATGCCTCGAAAAAAACCGTAGTCGTAACAAAAAAATGTGCGCAAGTTTGAAATATTAACGCTACGGTGTGCATAGTTAACATCTAATAGCAGGGCTCGTGTTATATCAAATATTTACACCAGACTATCGTTATAATAACCTTGAAGAAATTTCTGTAAATATTTGCTTTGTATAGTGAAAAACATTTTATTAAAGTCCGCTTTATTCAATATTTCGATGGCAGACACGTCCACTTTAACCCATTGTCGAAAGCCGACATATATGTAATAACAGTTGTAGGTATATATACCCGACACCGGTTACTTTCTGAACATAGAAGTGTAAAGCGATCAAGCCGCTTGCTTGTTCTCCTTTACATGAACTTCGGACGATCGTAAAATAGGAGATAAAATTTGAAATTTTCATTTCTGGCTTAGATCCAATCATTAGTATTAAGAGAGTTCTCTGTCGTCGGTTCGTAAATAGATTCTAAATGGGAACTGAACAAATGTTAAAAAGATGCTAACAAATTTTAATTTAATAAATAAATCGCAAACTCTGTCTCCGTAGAATTTGACAGAGACCCAGAAGCATTGATGTACACAAATATTTGGTAGAGCTGAGGCGTATCCACATTGATCCACATTGATAGACATCTCCTTTTATGATATGCCCGAGGGCATGTCTCTCTTTATTTGTATTTGCTGTGCTTGCTATACGCAATTTAAGATACCATCGTAGAGGTTGATTCTTTGGTTTACGTTTTCGCTTTTTTACGTTTGAGTTTGTGATATGCGTTCAAGATTCGAGTTATTTACAATAACCATCCACTTATTAAGCATAGATACAGAACAGCACATTAAGGCAAACAGCGAATACGGGCGAAAATAATGAGAGACATTTCTCATTAGACGGCCTGTTTGCTTTATGCCGACGTACATTTCAAAATTAATATTTCAATCGAATAGTAAATAAATATATATATACATATGCTCTTTATCGATTTGTTCATATTTTGTATCCAGTTTAGATTAACCAGTTAAGCTCCTCTCCTTGAAATATGTGCATCTAAATAGTGGCCGCACAAATTGAGGGGTCACGAGAATACTCGTAATAGGCGGATTATGTGTAATATGAAATTGGATTGGAACGAAACAACAGGACAAAATGACAAATATTCTAAAATATTAGGGGGACGGGGAAATAATATCGTTTTTCTACTTTAAATTCAAACAGAAAAAAAGGTTTTATTTTTAATCAACGTTTCGTCATTTAGTGAGCAAAATGTTCAATGCCGAATCGAGAAAAATCATTTGGGTTTTGAACAAAATATTTGGAGATGGCGTTTTGGACATTAGTCGAAGAAGTTTCAAGATTTTTCCACTTAGAAGATGTTGTGGCGATCGGGATAAATGAAAATTCATTCCATTGCGCACAGTAACGGTCTTATATCGCAATTTATCTCCCCAGAATGATCCCGCAAATACTCCATCAAACACCATAACGCCTTTTTGGGGTGTAAATTTGGCTGATTCAAAGAAAGCCACTGTCTTTTGCATTTTGGATTATCAGAGGGGACCTATTTTTCATCTCCAGTGATCAAGCGGTCAAAAAACTCTTCTGCATTGTGACGCTGCAGCAATAAGTTGCATGTGATGGATCGATTAGCTTTGGTTTTTTTTTTTTTTTGAGCAGATTGCGCCTGTCCTAAGCACTTGCCTTGCTTGTTTGCTGCAAATGTTTTTGGATGGTCGACGCAGGTTCGTTTGTTTGACAATTCCTCGATTATCTGACATGGATTGGCTTTCATTCCCGCCCTTAACATGCCATTGTCTAAACGTGTTGGTCTATCTGATCTCTACGCTTCGCGAAGATCGAAATCACCAGATTTGAATTTAGAAAATTTTAAAGTGGCTTTTGCACGCCTTTGACGTGCACAATGAGCTGATAAATGTCTAACGAATATCGATATCTGCAGAAACGACATTACTTTCCGGTCCTTATATTACGTTCCTATGGCAAATACCTATTCATAATGATAAAATTTTATAAGAAAATCCAACAAGGACGGATGGACGGATCATGACATATGTATTCGTCATAATGCAAAGCTTTGCACTTTTTTCGTGACGTGTTAGGAAAAACAAAAAAACAAAAATTTAATAATATGCAGGTGTATACATTTCAAAGTATACAAGAGAAATGTCTTCCGTATTCTTTAACCCCTTGACGCCGTTGGCCACGTATGTGGAAATTTCAATTTTTATAATTAAAAAAACAGTAAAAATTTGATTGTAAAGGTTTTTGGCGATTCTTGTTTTCTTAATTTTATTTTATTTTCGTTTTCGTGTCAATGTGAAATGAATAAACCGCAATAATACAAATAATTAAATCGTTTCTTTTCGCCGTCCTCTAGGAGAGATTAAAAGTTAGACAGAACCGTGGCAGTTCTCATACAAGTCCCTCCTGCTGTACCGCTACAGGTTATGAATTTGCATTTACAATAACAAACACACAAACGCCCATTAAAAGCCATTTTCCTTAAATCGCTTGTGAAGGAAATTGCCTGTCGACTTAAACACAAGAAAACACAATTTTTTTTCTTTTTCTTTTTCTAAATGTAAGTTTTGCTTTATATGCAAAAAAAAAGGGGGCGACACTTACTAGAGGTTCTTATATATTTTCGACTAGCAATAAGTTTTTGCTATACTTCTAGCCTGCGGTACAAATTGTACTGGCTTTGAGCAATTTTACCTGGTCTGCTAATCTGTAATGGCCGCTTACACTTGCTAGGTTATTTTAGGCGCACAGAATGCCTGTAATGCGGCTCTGTAACCATGTTGGGAAAAGCAAGTTTTAGAACCCTTTAAAACTTCGCCACAAGCCAAACATAAATTGTTTTCTTCTGCTTGTTCTGCATTTCTATCTCTTTCCCATTAGTTTATAAAACACGTGTTCTTTCATTTCTTCTGGTTTTGCGAATAAAAATAAAAACAAAGAAGAATATAGAGACTTTTTCAGTTAACCTATTTTTACCGGGTACGACATGCGGATTAGTTGCGTGGGAATACAATTTGAAATATTATCCACCACTCGCGATTAATGCATTCATTATCTTAATGTAGGCCGACGATGTCAAACTGTTCTCCTCCTGCAAGTGAGCATCTTTCATATCTATTTCAACTCTTATTAGGAACATTTGAACGCATGCCGTTCGCGTCAAGTCAAAAGATGAAGAAAAATCTTTCGCTTTAATGAAAAAATTCTTTTGTAACTGAGACGCACATAAAAACTGAAAAACATTGATTCCTTCCTCTCTTAATCTTTCGAATTACAGACTTTGTTTCAATTTGCGCAATGAACTCTCACTGTGTAAAGCTTTATCGGTAGTAGGCCTTATTAAGCTTTGCTTTAAGCAAAATTCAATGATCCATAAAAATTCAAAGAAATTATTCGTCAACTTACTAAGCATACACTAGACGATGACTTATTTGTATTGTTCTCTTCCTATTCCTTTTACACTTGCTTTCCTTCTTGCTTTTCGCACCAAAAACCCTGAGCGCTTGCCTCAATACCCTCTTATCAAAATAGATTGTTGCTGTGGCTTTGCCTTTACTGCAGAAACGTAAGCATTTCCCTTTTGGTAAAGCTATTCAAACAGCTTTTCCGTCCTCGAAGCTGAGCGATTGTGTATAAAGTTGAATACGATTTAACCCATTCAGTGTTCCTTTATATAAATTTAAATAAATCTTTCACCCTACTTTGACTTTATTGGATTCGTTTTATCACATCGCTCAGTAACTCTATGGTCCTCTATGGCATTACTGTTCACATAGCCAATATTCGAACGAACAATACGTTTACAGATGACTGTAGTGTTAGTGACGCTACTCTTGTTACTCGGTTGTTCGGAACGTTATTTTGATTTTTTTCCCCTATTAGAGAACTTAATTTTACTTCGCACGTATGCCGCATAATCATTGCGTATTTTGACAGCTGATATGGCAAGGCGTGCTTTTGAAATATGAAAGCAAGTAAAATATTATCCGACATCTATGGAGAAGATGCGTTGATAGAAAGCCAATGCCCAAATTGACAATTTTCACCTTAAAGTTGCGCCACGTTCTGGAAGGCCAGTTGCGACTGATAACGACAAAATAAAGGCATTCGTTGATGGAAACGGTTGAATAAAAGTTCGTGAGATCACTGAGAGGTTACATTTATCGAACTGGACCGTTCACGATGATCTGAAACGTAAATATAAAGAAATGGTGCTTATGTTGACCCAAAAAAAAAGAAGAAATTCCGAACAACCCAATATTTTCAAATCGTTGCTTTTTGATGAGAAGCCATTGGCTTGAAAGATGTTATGGCGACTCTGGTCTATCGAAGAAATAAATTTTTGGCTGTTTTGTTCATCTCGAACACAGTCGTATGGATACAAATGTTTCTGAACGCTTTGCTCGAGCGAATTCGGTGGTTGCTCTAGAAGGCACAAAAAACTGCATAAAATCATGTTAAAGGATGGAAAAGTGAATTTGCCGAATACTTAATGATATCCGAAGGCGGTACATATACTAGTTTGCATGAACATCCGTCAATGAGAAAATTCCGTTCGAAGCGAGTGCCGCCTTTGCTACCTTTCGATAGCAACTTGCTGATGATTCAGGGCCCGGTTGGAACAATTTGGGTGAAATAAAAGACTATCTTTTCATGCGAAATGTGACAATGAATGAAACATGGATTCATCGCTGCACTCCAGAGTTAAGTCGGAACTCAAATGAGTGGACGACAACCGTGGAAATCATCCGAAGCGACCATGAGTGTAACTTGTAGACTCATCACAGTTAGAATGTCAAGAAACTTTGATACGTCATGTTTCTAGGTCTATTCCTTTCAGGGCTTATATTAAGACTTTTAAATTAAATTTTCGCATAAGATCCGGCGCTATTATAGGTTGTTTCCTATATCAGATTTATATGCACTTGGACTCTACCAAAAGCATTCATGTCTTATTTTCTCTTATTTCCATTTCTTATTTCGCTCTTACGTAAGACTTGTTTAATAAGTTCATAGTTTAAACTAATAGTTTTGAGTTCATCTTTAGTGATTAACTGATTTATTTCTTGCACCTGAGATATATAGTTGAAGATGAATAAATAAGTAAATCCGCTTATTAAAAAGTAGTTTTGCAAAAATAATTCAAAAAAGGAAAAAAAACATAACATCATGAAATTAAATTTTCAAAACACAATGTTTATTATGCATTTTGAAAGAAATGTTTATGTTTTGTGCATAAGTTAGTAGCGATGGCAATATTCAAGAAAATGAACCATCGAGAACCTACAATATATTGCAAATCGTAATGAAAGTTTGGAGGACACAGTGCTAATAGCTCGTAACTTTCCCCGAGTAGCTTGCAGATTCAAAGCGATCGCAAAGAAGTGAAACCGACCGACATTTATTTAAATTTTATGCTTTGCTATGTGTTTTCACTTTTTCCGAAATAAAAATAGAATCGAAAAAACGGTTTATTTGCTTTCATATTTAAATGGGATTTCAACTTTTTACCCACCAAGAGCATGATCTGAGAATTAACTTCTTAAACTTAAAAAATTATAATTTATTTCACCAAAAGGAAAAGAAGAAGAAAAGACCTATTAAATAATGTTCGTTCGTCGAATAAATATAACTTTTTACAAGTCCTAAAAGGGTTCATTATTATTGAAAAAGTACAAACGGTTATTAACTAAACCCTTTGCCTTTTTTTCTTTGTCCTCTCATTTACTCCCGTTTATTTCATTTTTTGCAATAGCGGTGTCCCCGGGAATGGAACTAATAAGTGCAGGTGGAAAGTATAATACAAGAAAAAGGGAGAAAAAATAAGCTACGAAATCATTATGGTGTAAGAACAAAAGGGAGAAAAATGAATGCAGAGGGTGAGAGGGGGTTTCGTTAAAACAAAAACGAAAAGTACCTTAATATGTGAAATGAATGTCTGTGAATGATGTATATAGATATGAGAAGGGTTCGTGTGGATATGCATGCGTTTTATACAAAAAAAAAACAAAAAAAAAAATGATAATAATAATCAAAATAAGTGGAAAACTTTAGCAGCCTTAAGCGAATCTTGGATACCCAGTAATGATAGTAAAGTCAATAGACGAAAATCATTGAATATATTCTTAATAAGCAAATTCGTCTACGATCCAGACGCGACACCAAACCAATCAGAGACAAGGACCAGAAATAAATTGATACATACTTAAATAAGTATTTAAGAGCAACATGCACGCAATATATAGTTTGAAAGTTGTTGAAGAAGAGAAAATTCTTTGAAATTTTCATTTTCATTTACGCCTCGTTAAGGTTTTTCTTCCCTTTTTAATTGTAAATGTTGGCTATCTTTTCACTTTATCTGTTGCGTTTTCCAAAATGTTATGCTTTTTAAGGCTTATATCAGGCACCGACGGACGGACCTTTAAAAATTATTTGTATCTTGTTACATGTCTTCAGCATATAATTTGCAAGTTAGGAATGAAATGACAAAATAACTATACCTCCATCCTCAGATGATGGTAAAAAAGGCAAAAAAAAAAAAGAAAAAAATAGAAAAGCATACAGACAATAACACAGATGCGACTGACTGGAAATACATGTAATAATAACGGTGATGACGGAGATGATGATGATAATGATGATGATGGCACCTTTTGGTGTGAAATGAGAATGACACTCTTTTTCTTTGTTAGCTTTAGTAGGTAAATACGGTAAACACCTACACGTTATTATATATCTATGTATATATATATACATAGACATATGCATATATGTCTATATATGTATGCAATCTCTTAACACCATCTTTCTTGCTACGCTATATATATCTACACCAAGAAGAGATATGTAACTATAGAAATATTTACACAAAGTAAAAACTAGGTGCAGTGATATAAATATATATATATATATATATATATATATATATATATATATATATACATATATATATAAATATACATTTCCACATAGTTTTGAATTTGTCATTTTATATGTACATATACATACATAATTTTGCATGTATTCAAATGTGTATGTGTGTATGTGAAATTAGGGTGTCGGATTATTATAACTACGTATTATGTAACTGTGCATCTGTGAAACATGAAACAAAAACAAAAAAAGTGAAAGAAAAAAAATTGTTATAACATAATGAGTCTGTTGTGTATGCATATATATATATATATATATATATATATATATATATATATGTATGTATATATATATTTCTAAAGACAACGTATGCGTGTATATGTATTGATAAACAAATGTAAGGTGTAGTTAAGTAAGTACATTGTACATCGCTTTTATATACATATGCGTATGGTGTGGTAAGTTGACAATTATAGTTACATGTGTTCTTTAGTAAAGCTTTTGTTACATATGTGTACACACGTATATATAAATAGTTTGCAGTTTATCTATCTCGTATATAAAAACGCCTGTGTATTGCATGTCATTGTGAATGTATTTAAAATTATTTAGATTAAACTGTTGCTTAATATGGTTGAGTAAAAAATTTATGTTACGTTAATAATGTAAAACAATGCGAAAAAATGTTATATATTTTTTATATAATAGAGTACTACTACGTTCTAAATTGAAGCTACGAAAATGAATTAATTTGGTTTATAGCATGTGTTTAAGTGCAGGCAGGAATCTTTCGTATTGATACTGCAAACCGAGGAGTAGCCGAGTAGGCGAGAATCGTGACTATCAAGGCAGCTATAGTGAGTAAACGCATAACACTTATCGATTGGGCATACAGACCCACTAGACTACAGCCACGGCCTCCCTATTTCTTTTCAAACCTTGTCTTTCCTCACTTCTTTCTGAAGGTCAGCGCGTTACGCGAACCGTTAACATTCTCTGAGTGATTCGATTTATACAAACTAAAAAAAAAAAACACTGAGGATGGGAGAAATTTATGCCGATATTTCAAGAAAGCATTCATCGGCATATAATGTAAATATATGCTGAACCTGCCTCGAAAACATATATATTTTCAATGCGTTCGATAGTTTTTTCCCCAAATTTTCAAAAAGACCGAGAAACTTCGCAAAGCTGCAAAATGACATACCAGCTGGTTGTCTTGCCAGTAACGAAGGGCCGGTTCCTTTACGCGGCCAGACATTACAGTTGTTAAGTTCAATTATGCCTGCAAAGATCGAACCTCAAGGTATTATGTGGAGTTTTACGTTCGAAATTTATTTGATTTACGGTACAGATGTACATATCACCAGATAAGTTTCTTTAACGTTTCATAACGAAAATGATGTTAAATATTGTCTACTACCTATCATCAGCACAATTTTAATTTCTACGATACTATCAGCTTTCTATTCACTTTGGAGAAAACATTTCTTTGCAGTCATTTCACGTTTGAAATTCGCTCACATTTTGATTGATTTGTCGTTGTCGTCGCTTATAAGTCCCCGCATAATGGCAATTAAAACTCAAGCGAAAAGAATTGAAAATGTTAAGTTGAAGCCTTCGAAAAAAGTAGTGCAACTACCTATTAAGATATCTGCAAGTACGAAATCCTCGAACCGCGATAATACCCAAGCATTAGTTATGATAACTTCGCTATAATGGCTACATAGGTAATGTGTTTCGCTTGCTTTATCAGCAACGGCGGTTAATGTCGGAAATACAATTACCAGTTCACGCTTTATTTGCAAGGAGTGACACAGAATTTTATATTTGATGTGTTTCTGAAAGCACTTTATTTCACTTCACGACACCTCATATGTTGTCAGGGTGGACAAGCAGAATGTCAACTATAAGCAATATTTACTAAAAGTTCGCAACAAAATTGTTAATGTACTTAATGTACATCTTTACCCCGTGACGGATGCACTTTCTACATGTACGCGCTCGAAACGTTTTTCACACTAAGCAAATATTAAGAAAGAAAAAAAATCTCCGTTGCTTACTTAAAGTTGATTTCTTTCCTAATATTAAGGCACTTAACATGTACAACAAATCATTTAAATATTTATTAAGTACGCATATAAAAATAAAGTTAAAGTAGAACGTGAGAATTTTGTAAATCTTTTGTTATCAAATGCATATCTACATTTTAAATCTATCTATCTGCGGCATATACACTTTTTATAATTTGGTTGAACTTTGGAGACATTTTCGAAAAAAAAAAAACTCTTTCCATTTTTTTAAATAAGCCATACGGGGTCTACACGAATGACCACGTGACGATTTCACATGTAGATATGTAACACCAAGAGCACATACGACACACACACACACACACACATATATATACATATATATATATATATATATATGTATATATATATATATATATGTATGTAGCATATGAAAGATAGCCCCGTTGCCTCTATTAAAAAGGCAAACACGTAAATGCTACGTGAATCACAAGGGAATGTACCCGAAAAACAAAAAAAGCAACAAATTTATAAAATAAATAAACTGAATAATCATAACAACTACAAAACTATATATGCATACTTGTGTATGAAAATGGTAAATAATAACAATCATAAGGAGGCAGAGAGGGACAAATAAGTGATGTCATAAGAAGAGCAGGCCTTTAAACATGAAAATGTTGTTATTGCTGCTGCTGCTCTATCTGTGTTACCAATGTAACGATACAATTTAATGCCGTACGTAGTACATATTACAATTATGCCACACACACACACACACACACACACACACACACACACACACAAAACACATTTACAAATGTTTTCGTATAAACCGAAATAAAAGGTATGTTCAAGTAAAGATCCATACAGTGTTGCATTCTAGATTTTTTGCTTTTATTTTTGATCTTCTTTCAAAATCGCAGCAAAAAGCTCGTCAAGCACGTGTTTTGAAATGTGTGAGCTACTTTACTACTTTACTGTAATTGTGTTAAATTATTTAGAGATATTGTCTCCATTCCTTCTTTACAAGATTGTTATTCTCCGCACATGGTATAGTGATACCATTCTGTTCAGATAAGCACTGGAATTGAATTGAATATGATTTGTTCGTTTTTTTTTTATTATCCTTGAAGAAGCTTTGACTTTGAACACAATTTCAATGACTTTCTGAGAAGATGTGTTTAAAACTTTAGACTTCACAATCGTAGATGAAAGTACACAGAGTTAGGTATTTTCCTTATAATACCTGATCAAGCTATAAAAAAAAAAAAACTTTTCAGAACATTTAAGATGTAAAAATTGATAAGATCCATATGGGAAGTAAGTAATTGAGCAAGAAGCAGTTTGAAGATCTATGCTTGTGCAATGATAATCCGGAAATTATTTAGGATTACACGGTTCCGCTTATGAATTTCGCTCTTCGAAAGGCGCATGTATTTTTTTTGAGTTTGTAAAGCCTTTCGAAAATAGGAAACGAAAAGCGAAAACGAAAGCGTTTACTGCTTTTGGAAAATGAAAAAAGTTGGTATTTCTATGTTGAGCGAATCAAATTTAAACCTAAGGTTTCTATTTATAAACACGTAAAAGCATTATAATCAAGCAAGGTCGCCTAGGTAGGGTGCACAACTTCGTCCAATGCAATTCTTGATTTATGTTCGTAATGAAATATTCTTCATTGGAGCTTTTACAAGGAAGTGGGCCTGAATGCAATTAATCTTCACCTCTCTTTTCTCTCTTTTAATAAAGTACTTAAAATAGACTTTGTTGCTTTGCTTTTCATGAGAATTCTTATATGATTTGAGGCCAAGGAATAAGCCTGGAAAATTTCCAAGTACAAAATTAATGCAATTAACTTAATAAGAATTAATGTCAAATTACATTGCTATGATAGACCAATTTTCATTTTCACATATTAAAAATTCGACAGTTTTCGCTATAAGCATGGCGCTCCCTCCATAAGCATGGCCATCCGAACCAAATTTTTCATGCCATTTTAATAGGCCGAGATATTAACACTTAACAATTTATGTCGAGCAATTAATTTTATAAATTGCAAATTTTTTCATTCTACAACTTTTTGCAAAATAAGATGTGATACGAAGAGAAGTCATAAATACGGTCCGACCAAGTACGTTTTCGAGCCATAGATGTCATTCGCGAACTAAAACACGTCTGTGAGCCAAGTAGTTGGGCAAAATATCTAAATTGTAACTTGTAGACTAAGCACAAATTTATGTTACATGGACCGACCTTAGACGGACATACAGACAGATAGAACAGACAAAAGTGTTTGCAAGTGTTTCGTATAATAATTCTATATCGTTTGACATGCACGTGGGTTTTAAGTTAATTCATTAGAGTATTACAGGCATTTGCACGAATGTAATGCACTGTGTATAACACGTAGTGCAATACAGGGTATAAATAGAATAAGGATCGCCACATTTAAGCGCCAGTAATTAGATCTGAAAAAAAACCTCAAACGGTTTTTAAATCAAAGCATACTTCAATCCCCAGTCATAATGTATGATTAGGAAGAGTTTATTGAACAAACCCGAAGGTTGTTGTGTGCAACTCATAAAAACGCCTCACGATATTAGTTTTCATAGACGCAAATTGCGAAACCTTATCGAATGTTTTTGGCAGCACATTCTCAAGAATCTTTGTAGCTTAGATAATCTGTTTTATTTGTTTGCTTTTATGGCAATTATGGCCGACCTTTACCCTTCTTCCAATTGGCTTCAGGGATTTACGTACGAAGCAAGGCTTAGTGAAAAATAATCTAAGAAAAACAAAAAAAAAGAGCTAATTGATTTTTATTGATAGGAGGCGGCGGAGACAACCGTTGAAGGAGTCGTAAAGGTTTCTTACCAACAGACACGCAAAAGGACTAAACTATTAGTAAAGAACGCCTATAGCGTATATGTGTTTCTAACTTATTAAGATTTGAAATTATAAATCTAACGACTGTAAGCAGCCTGGAGGTCGCATATGAAATTCGCCTTAAATTGAACACATTTTACTTTGTCATATAAAATTTCATAAATAATGAAAACTCATATGAACTGACTACCGATTCCATTGTAATTAGAAGGTCACGTTAGGCAAACAGTTAAACTTTAGTAATAAAAATATTTTCGAAATAAATTTTTTATTTTCATATATATATTTTTATTTACTTTTTTACTGAGATATTTTAACATGTACTATAGGTTAATATGTAATGGTTGTTGTTATTGTTTGGTGAGATTGTACTTTACTTTATGCTATTATACCGCGTTGGCATGACACACGCAATATCTGTTCAAGGTAATAACATTCTAATATACAAGCAAGCATCAGAAGCAGAAATTGAAAAAAGAAGAAGAAGAAGAAAAAAACGAGTAGTTGACAAGTGACGAAATTGGGCAGGAAAGCAACCGTGGAAAACACTCAAAATAACCTGATTTTAGATCATTAATTAAGGCGGTGACAAGCAATGCTCACAAATGAGAAAATGTACCCGATGCACGTGCATACACACATAAACAAAAATAAGAGAAAATATGATGAAACACTCAAGGATATAAAATGCAATTAAAACCAAAAAGGAAAAAAAGCATTAATTAAAAAAGATATGCAAGGACATCATTATTGACAAAATAAGAGGACAAATGTATTAAAATCAAAGGTAAATATTTCTCTTTTTTTCGAATTCGACGGCATAATTACCGACATTATATTTTGCATGCAATCTAGGGAAATAAAATAGAACGAATTTAAAAACTAAGCTTTGATTTTTCCGAGATAAAATATTTATTTCTCATTTCATAGAAGGAGAAATAGCAGTCATGGAAACGAAAACGGTACTATTCGGGATTTCGGATGAGCACTTTTTAAACATTTGCAAACACTTAATATCCGTTTAGTAACGGTAGTAATCTACTATAAGAGTGCGACATTTACCTGCACGGTTTAGCATGTTAATCGCACCAGCAGTGCAATGTAGTTGAACTAACAGCAACATAATGTATGAAGGAGATTATTATCTCGGACAGAGAACATTGAAGACTAAACCTCTCATTTTCGGAATTATTTCTTCTTTGTTAAAGGAATCTATGACTGGTTTCAATTGATGTCTAAATCTAGCTTGACGGCAATGGTAATGAAGCGTTTAAGACAGAGTTTGTTGACTTAGATGATATTTTAAAATCGTAATTGGAATCTGAGCAGACGGGCGGATGGACAGACATATATATATATATATATATATATATTTTAACATGCTGAAACCACCAGAGACAATGGACATTGACAAAATTGGGTATGCTGTATACGGCGTAAGCTTTCAAAACGGCATACCACGGAATACGTTCCCTCTATATTCCAAGCAGAAGTTCGTACAATGCCATCGCATGTGCTTCCACATCCCTGAGAGGGCAATGCAAAAGAGAGTTGATCTACATTTACTCCAACGGCCAAACCGCCTTAAAGATCCTGAAAGGACAAACAAAAGTATCTAGGCTCGTGTTTGGAGTGCCTCCAAATCTCGAATACACCGAGCCATTCGGGTATTGAACGCAACGAAAGGGGAGTCTCTCTAGCTAGCTTGGAACCCAAGGAACAGTGACAGATCCGGGACAATTCTGTTCCGTATCAAGATGATAGATTTAGAGGCCGCTATAGCAACGGGTAGAGAAAAAATCGGATTGCCATTGGAAGCAAAACGTAGAACAACGGCAAGCGAAAAAGTTTATACGATCTCCTGGTAGAGCACACAAGCTGGAGGAGTTAAGAAAGAGCGACCTACGTTTGGTCACCGATTTTTACACGAGTCGAAACGCGCTCAGGTATCATTTGAAAAACATGAATATCTCTGATACCGATTCACGTGGATTTTGCCAAGGAAATGGCACGACACCACGTGTTTGGCGAGCACTTAATAGTGCCAGACACTGTATGATGGGTCAAACGAAAGAAGGCGACCAAACTTATAAGAACCGTAAAACTGAAGGGCGAAATGAATATATCTTTCCGGTCATAATACGTATTTCCCATACAGCACTAATACTAACTAAGCACTCAGAGAATGCGATAGTTAAGAAAGATTGCAACCTACGGTCGTCATTGCAGACAAAATTAAGTAGACGTGGGACGTGACACTTTCTTAAATTCTTGTTTAGATTGTCAGATTTTTGCTTGACGATGAGAGTGAGAAAGACGTACATGCCTCGACACTGCTTTTCATGCCGTTCGAACGTACTCTGTTATAAACGCTTGCGTTCGTTCACAAAAAGTATTAGTCAAACAGTAGGTTACATAAGTTGATTGCCTATTTTATAAATATATTTTGGGGATTCGAATTGAACGACGGGATATCTGTTTACCGTCTTTCTTATCATAATCTCGAAATGAACGAAGTCCGTACGATAATGCGTAATCTAATCGTCCATCGCGAATATATACACATTCCTTTAGGTTTCCGTCTTTAATGAGAAGAAAAACGAGAAAGGGATAACCATTTGAAGAGCTTCGCTTTATGTAGAGCGAGTATTGTGTATACGATAGACTTTAAAAATTTGAATCGCTATTAGCAATGTTCCGTGAGACCAGTTAAAGGCTTTCCTTTAATCATAAATTTTAATCTTGAATAATTTGCATATACATATATATATATATATATGTAATCAAATGAATTATTTTTCAGATTTAAAATTTTTAGAATAAAAAATTCTTAAATTTTATCTTTGTGTATGTGCATAATATTATTTTATTATGCTATGCAGACATGAGTCATAAACGATTCGTAAGAGTAAGTGCGTGTATTACTGCATGCATGTGCCTGCGCGTGTGTGCCTATGTGTGTTTACGTGCTAAAGTGTTTATATATGCGTCTGTTTAGGTTGGTAAAGAGGTTTTCTGGTCTACTGTTATACACAGAAGTATAATTTACATTAATATTCAACAGTTAACAGCCACATGAATAGATGTGCTCCAACTATGCCACTATACAGAGAAACCATAACCAGATACTACTATAATCTACAAGCTTTTTGCTCACTTATCTCTAATTTTACTCAGACGCATACAAACATGCATACGCACACACGCTTATATATATATATATATATATATATATATATATATATATATACATACATACATGCATACGTAGCTAGAAGTGTATACATATGTTTATATACATCAATACTTCAGTGCACTCTATTCCACATAAGCAAATAGTAAGGCAAAAGTATTTGAAGGTAAAAGTTCCATATCTGCACACCGCACAATTCCTCAAACCCGATACAAATTTTAAACAAAAGAAAGTCCATTAATGCAAGCATATATAGAAAATGCTTATAGGGAAAATGAGACCAAATAAATTTTCTACAGAGTTATAAAAAAGAATTAGAAAAAAAAAAGAAACGCCTGCCTCCCTCCAGCACACTAAAAAATAAGTTATGCTTAAGGTCAAAACTATTAGATTTCATTTGACAGCAGAGGTATGCTCATATGCAAAGGTATAAAATGTTGATATACACAGTACATACATGTATATGCTGCCCTGCTGTAGTTGACCGCCTTATAATTACTACATATCTACAAACTAACTGTGCATAAGGATGGTTGATGTGCTAAATGCTCCTCTTTCGAAGTTGATATCTCGAATTCTCTGCTGACAAAGCTACCGTGTAATAACGTGTAATGTCACTTTGTGAGCAGTAAATTTGTGGAGTGATTTTGATTCTTTAGCTTTTGGCAACTATTACTGGAGTTAAGAAAGAGTCGCTTAGAAATCGATCCCACTTCAAATATATTCAAATTGAAGCAACGAGAGTCATTCGAATGATTATTGAAAATTTTTGTGGAGTAACACAAAAGGTACTCAGCATTTTACGAATTTTGAGACAATGATTAGGTTAAAGCTTAGCAGTGATTCATTTCAGCTTATTAAGCAGTGTCCTTATGAATTGATTTGAATTTAATAACTGAGGAAAGTATTATGCTAACCGGCTTCAATGGTTGACAAATGCTTGACAATGAAAAACATCTCTCTTTGGCAAATTACATGAAAAGATAACTTTGTTTCGTTTCAGTTACGAAAATCATTACCGTTATATAAATGTTTACAGAACGGCTTTTTAAATTATTTAAAGGGCACTAAAATGTCGCTAAAGGAATAGGTAAAAGGGAAAAGGTAAAGAGCAAGACGATGTGAAATCCTTCCCCTTATTCAAATATTTATTACATTGCGCAAATAAAACTTCTCATATTTACCTCGAAAGTACATCATTCTTATCAACAACACATGCAACGGAACCGAATACAGATATCCACACAACTCGTTGTAAAAGAAGACCACAAGTTCTTCGAAGCAACTTAACTGGCTTGTGTTAACGCGGCTAAGTTAAATTAGCGAATCATTCAATTTTTTGCTGTGCTGATTACACCGTTATTTCGCAATCATGCCGTTCACATCCTTTTTAAGTGTAACACTTGAGAGATACTCCTATTATTTAATTGATTTCCTAGATTGTCTTTCGATTTTGCAATTTTTGTCATGGAAGCTAATTAATCCTTGGCTTAAGCTATATGACCAGTGTCAAGTTTGAAAGTGAATCAGATGCGCCCACGAAATTCATAATAAACGGAATTTTAAAATACTTCGAACGGTGCCCTATAAGCAATAACAGAAGTTGCTTTATATTTTGATATAAATATCACATCACGCAATAAGTCTCCGGTTTGACACAGATATGACAATATTGATATGGTATGGCATGACAGACCCATATTTTTTCTGAATCGTACCTATATTCAAACGACACATGCCAAAATTTCATGATATTTCGACCACTAGTTTGCAAGGTACAGTTGTTTAGTGGAACACTTTGAACGGCTTTCGCCGGTTATTGTCCACGCGTCGGAAGTGTAATGATAGCAATTGTTACATATCAGATGAAAAAATCCTTTTCATTCCCTCTTTGCAGGGCCATTAACAAGTTGCTCTCGGAAGCGAATAAAGTGGGCGGCATCCATTTCGAATATAGCTTTTTCATGGACAAAGGTTCATGTAAAATAATGCGTACACTGTCCTCTGCTATTATTACAGCGACAGCTATCTCACGCAACTTCACTTTTCTCTCCATCAAAACGATTTTATGTAGTTCTTTTATGTTTTCTAGAACAACTTGACTAGAGATCGGCCAGTGCTTTCAGCTTATTTAACTTGATTATCTAAAGCCTCGAAATTGTCGAGAAGTTCATAAATAAAAATCAAACTTGCTATTACGTATTACATGATGGGTAGTAATTTTGTTCTTACATATGGAACACTCATAAATAAACAGTAAAGATTCTATATGTTAGCATTAAATTGGACTCCGCACTCCTGTCGCTATATACAGAAACAATTGTTGTTCCTTGCGTTGTGAAATTAACGATTCACTTTCACTTCAGAAATATAGGTTTATCTTAAATGTTGACTTTTTCATAGAATTAATAAATGGTCTTATTGCCAACTCGCCAACTTTATTAAATAACATGAACTTTAATGTTTTCGGGTCGTCTATCTAGCAACTTTTCTTCCGTCCATTAATCTTAGTCCCATTGCCTCAATGCAGATGTAAATTATGAACACGTTTAGGGTCGCTTGCGAGCATGCCTACAATTTAATCGGATTCGGTAAATACCGTGAATCGCTTAATACTCATGTCTTGCCCATGTCGCACTACATCTACCGTGTCTTGCCCTGATCGATTGCTAAGCTTTTGCATATATGCGTTGATTCAGCGATATGTTCATATCTCTGGACCATTTTGGCTGCAGATATGCTTCTGGACTGGATGCTTATACGCTTTCCCTCTGCTTTTATATATATTTCTGCTTTAAAGTTCTTACTCTACGTCTATTGAAAAATTCATTAGCATTTTAATTACAATCTTATAGTTTAAACGTAATCTTAAGGATTGTCTAATGGTTTACTTACGACCGAGTTTCAAAGACATTAAATGTAATAAGATCCCAAATTGTTAATTGTTGTTTGTTGTTTCTAGAGTAACTAACGTTACAAAAATTTAAAGACAACATCTTTTTCTCTTTTATATGTAATTTTGAGTAGATACTACACAACTGCGTTGAAAATGAGAATGATTCGTTCGATGCGTTCCAGGTAGAAAAATTAATTGAGGTCAATAATGGGAGATGCTTAATTTTTTTACTTAAAATTTTGTTGGTGACTTTAAGATCTTCTAAGGAATACAACATTTTTTCATTTTTCTTAATTTTCTTCTTTTTTTTTTTTTGTTTTTTTTTTTATTCATCTAAAACGGTGGCCATTCATAATTCAACCTAATGGGACAACGTAGCTTTTTTTAGTTGGTTTGCCTCCTTTAAGATGTTTCATGCAATCTTGGAAACTTTTAAAAATTTATGCTTAAATAAGTTGCAACGATTTTCTTCTATATTATAAAATTTACACAAATCCAAAACAAGATATCACAGTTAGCATCTAAAAGAACCGCAAACTCTAAAACTAATGCTTACACTTTAGTTTTATATAAACCGCATTGAAACCACTTGTGCTATCACCCACTCACAAAGACAGTATGATTTCATTATTACTATGAAATAACTATATATACATACATATATATATAAGTGCATCTTTACCAAGGAGTCAACAAGAACTGACTTGCTTGTCGTATTGCGGTAAGGAAGGATATGGTGGTTGTATAACGTTTGCTAATCTCAACGCTATGGCAAAAAAAAAAAAAAAGACAAAAAAAACTTATGGGAGTTAATGCGTGGAAGACTACAGTCCTACAAACTCTTAATAAATGACAGAAAATGTTCATGAAAGTTGAAAAACCGCCACAGAGAACACTCACTGAGGCAAAGGGAATTTTTCAAAGGTATGCGAACAAGAGAAAGAGCATAAGAATTTTTCAAATTATGAAATTTTTTGGAGTTCTATATACGCACACTTTACTAGCCTGCATGTAGGGTGAAAATGCAATGAATATAATGGACAATGCAACACAAAACAACGTCATATCCTATTGAAAAAAAAAAAAGTTTCTATAATCGACGTACTATTGTGATGTTTAACGAAATCTTGGCCCAACTTGAATAATGAATAGTTTGCAAGCAATGAAATAGGCTTTAAGCAAATATCATTCATAATTCGTGCATAATTAATAACATGTATGTGTGCCAAAAAACACTCTCGCCGAGCGTCAGAGACACAGCTTGCAACAGAGACAGACAGAGATTTTGACAACGACATGTAATACTTATGTTTTAGTCCAGAACAACATTATCGCGCAGCGACGGGCATTGTGTTTTATAGCCCGCGTAATCCTCTACCTTATTGAGACGAGGAAATTGTAAAATATTTATGGCAAATAAAATTTTTCATGCAACGTTCAACTGTTCATTTGTGAGCAAACGTAAATTGAAATTGACGCACGTACATTCCAGTCATCGCGCACGAATTTTCATGAAAAGTTTGAACGATTACGAAACTCAAGGGTTAAAGCCTGGGCTCTTTTATGAAAGTCGAGAGATGTGAGATATAGATCCACATCGGTCTACAGTCTTGGGAATAGCAAATTCGTGTATATTTTATACGTAAAAAATCAGATAACAAGACAATCCAATGACCAGAGAAATGAAAGATATATTCCCGGCGAATGGCTGTTGAACTCAATCTCATTACAGTGAGATGGAAAAATTCCAGAATGAATCTACTTCTGCCTTTCGAGACAAAGTTGTAATCGTCAATTCCAAGTTAATTAGGCGCCAATGATTAAATTGATTTCGTCATTTGTCATCCATGCTCTGCGTACCTATATATAGGAAGCAAATTCTATGTGTATGCATAAGTTCGATGAAGGACATACGAACAAAAGAAAAAAACAAAACGAATTGTTTATTAGCTCTTTAGCTGAGAAGTCACACATCGAAGTTTGTGTTTGTGTGTGCGATTACCTAATTTAAGGACCAACTTATTACACAGAAGCGTCTCATGATAACTTTCATAAAAGAGTTGAACTTCATTTTAATCCCTATTTGTTCATTCATTCATTTGTTTAAACGATTACTCAAAATTCAGTTTTACAACGATTTTTGATGATTCTTATTCTACTTACATAGAATCCAAAAAAAAAAAAGAAAAAAAAAATTGAAAAAAGAACGATTTTTTTTTTTTTTTTTTTNAAAAAAAAAATTGAAAAAAGAACGATTTTTTTTTTTTTTTTTTCTTTTGCTTGACTTAACTACACAATAGCAATAATTTATTCTGAATAGTTAAATAAAGAAAATTAAGAAAATTTTTAAATGCATAGAAATACGAAAAGAACAACAAAAAGACAACAACAACTATCAACTAGAAGCAGGCATAGCCAGGCGGTAAGTCAGCCCGTCAGGCTGTCAGTTCCACACCCAAGCCGGCAACGTATCAAATGACAAGAGCAAAAGCAAAATATCTCTTCTGACTAAAGAAACACAAGTAAAAATTTTTTGTTTTCTGTGCAATACACAGCGCTTGACGGCTCGATGACATTTAAGCTTTCATCACAATACCATGTAGACGGCAATAATAGTAATCGTAGTTTAGAGCTGAATGCAGACAAGAAGAAGTTGACGAAAATGAACAAGAAGACAGAAAAACAAAAAAAAGAAATGACAAAGCAATGCAACAACAAGAAAAAAAAAGAAAAAGAAAAGCAGGAAAGAGGAACGAAAAAAAAAAAAAGGAAAAAGGCAAGGAAGAGTCCAGGACGGTGAAAAACAATACAGTAGCAATAATGACTTAGCTAAAAGTCTTCTTTTTTTATATATGTATATATGTATATATCCACCATTGAAGCGAGCGTCCTGTGCTAGGATATTAATTTTATCGGTATGTTTGTAACAGTCAATAACAAGCAAGCATTAAAGGTTCTATCAAAGGTGCATCTTCTTAATCAAAAATCAGATTCTGGCATAAATTAACTGCATATCTCTCTCTGCTTTCGAATATGCCGTCTATTTTTATACGCCCATGATTGAAGAATGTGGCTCAACACAAAGGCCATTTTTTTTGTTTTTTAAGTGAAGCTTCTTTCATCAAGAAAAAAAACAACAACATTTTTTAACCATAAAGCAGGTAGTTTTAAAAACCGCAAACATCCCAATCTACCCAACGTACACCTGACATCAGTCATCTCTTTAAAATTTCGTATGATTTTTTTTATAAATATGTCAAAATGTAGCTGGGAGGCACACACTCGTAATTAAAGAAAATTTTCTTGAGACGAGGAGTATCCAAGATTCGTCCTGTTGCGCGAGCATCACTTTTATACTCTTTTCTATGCATCTGGCGAACTGTCTTTGACTATTCGTATGTACAAGTTTTGCTCTGAACAATAATAAATTTGGCCGGTGATGTTTAACTTTTTTCTTCTTCGCATTTTTGTATTTTTTTATGTGTATCTGATACAATAGGAAGAGATAGATATTGCGATAAATAAGAAGAAACAAAAGGGTTTAAATAAGGATTTTTCCTCTTTTTGTTTTTACGCAATCGGCAGAAGAGGCTAAAAGCATATCAATCATGGCATTTTTGAGATCCATAAGTCTGAGTACTAAATTAGAAATTTAAAAAAGTAGAGAAAGTGCTGAAGTTCGTTAGTTTCTGAAGAAAGAAAAACTATTTAAGCATGGGGTCGAAAAAAAAGAAATTCACAGCTGAAGGGAAAAAAAGTGCGGTAAGACTAAGGAGGCGTTGTGATCATCAAAATGGACAGAATGGTCTTTAAAGTAACTGCGGTATAAATTCACCAAGTCATCAAAATCGAATAACCGACACTGACGTTGTGTCTTTCTCTCTCTCTCTCTCTCGACTTTTGACCGACTAAAGTCGTACACAATGCTTCCAAAAGCGCGCATAAATCGATAATAAACTGCTTGAAATAAAGAAATACTTCATATAAAATATTTATTTTATTGCTTTGATTCAGATACCGCCTGTCCGCCTAGACTCTCTGAGCCCTTTCTCCAATCGGCAAAAATTATTATTAATCAAAATAGCGTAAGTGAATGCCATTGCACATGTGACTGGAAAGATATTTTTTATCTATATCACTATATATATATATATATATATATATATATAATATATATATATATATATTCACTTAGGACTGGAAGGTGTCCAAGTTTCGATGTTAAGCCAAAAAAATGTAACATCGTTCTTTGCTTATATTCTTATATTGCACATCTTAGTTTTTTCTTCATTTTCTTGATGGCCATTATTGCATAAACGTTTCCTCTCTATATTTACTCGTTTTCTTTCTCTCTATCCTTTGCGAAGACCGCATCAAATAGCCTTTAATTTGTCATTCATTTGTAATTTGTCTGACAAAATAATTACTACGAATTTCGAGCTGCTCAGCGTAGCAGCGTAAAATGCAAGTGCGTACCGTAATGACAGCACATTCCTGTAGTGTGTCCTTTTGAATTTTTGCAAATGTTTAAATTTTGTTGTTGTAAATGTGTCATTTCATTTGTATAATTAGACCAAAGTTGAGGCTTTATTTATACTCAATAGACACTTGTCGTGAACTAAATACAGAGTAAAACTTTCCGCATTTAAATCTTATTGCAGCAGATGCAAAAGAAATAAAAAAAAGTGCAAGATAAGTATAGTTTTTCTAAAACTGTGCTAGACAAGCTGCAAGCTGAAATAAGTGTTAAATTTTCTTTCATTTCACTAAGCACTAATGCAGTTGACGACGTTGACTGAAATCTTACAGAAAATCTTATTTAAAAATTTAAAATTTTCTTTCTTTTTTTTTTCTTTTTTGCTTTTATAAGTAAGTTTTCCTTGTATATAATAAAACACCAAACTTTCGTTCAAGGCAAGTGAATATTTTGTAGAAATCTACTTAACAACATTAAAACTAAGTGAAGAAAGAACGATTTTTAAAATGGTTCCAGGACACATTTCTACTTACTTTGCAAACATCATATAATAAAATACGATTGGCGTAACGCAGCGAAAGTATAAAGGAATTAAACGTCGGCATTACAATAGGAAGTACAAGGAGGTAGTGAACTTTAAAGCAATGAGCGAGCAGTCTCTTCTTCAGTAGAGTCGAATAGGTTTGCAAGTCTCGCTGAACAAATATTCTCTTGAGAAATGCATCTTTCTTTGCAGTATGACTTCTTTCAGTGATTGCACTGAAATATACGGTCTGGAGTCAACTTTTCTTTCAAACTTGATCTCTAGACTGGCATGTCCAAGATTTCAGTTTTTTTATCCTAATTTTGTTGATAGCGAGGATTTTAGCGATACACGAAAAAACATACGAATATTCCTAAAGCGATTCAAAATCTTATTCTCTTCAATGATCATGGGTTAGGGGTATGTATGAGTCTTCTAATGATCGGTGTAAACGACGATTAAATTTTCAGGACTTTCTTAAAATGCTCTGATTTTTATACTTATCACCGAAGGATGAGAGATATATTCATTTCGTCAAAACGAAGCAACCTTCACCGACCCCACAAAGTAAATGTATATATGTTTTTGATCAGCATCAAATTCTGAATCGACTTAAGCATGTACGTCCGTCTGTCCATTCGTATATTATCTGCTGTAAACCTTCTCCTGACCGCAAAAATGAAGCTATCGACTGCAAATTTGGCAGAAACATTAAAAGTTCTTGCACATAGGTTGGTATTGAAAATGGGCCAAATCAGTCGTAGGACACGCCCACAGTACCACGTAAGTTGACAACAACTCTTTTCTTTAAAAGGAGCAAAAAATTAGTTTTTTTCTCATTACTCATAAACTATAGACGTTTGTACACAAATATATTCTACCGTCGATACTGAGCATCTCTACAAAAATTGGAAAAAATGGACCACGCCTGCAAGGCGTAGAAACAAAATTCACATGAAATGTATACCTTCTTAGACAGTTTCAAATTTGGAAGGCACTCAAATACGCCCATTTGCTCGCATGTCCATCTGTCCGTCTGCTCGTGTGTATCGCTAGCAAATATTCTTCCATTAACGAAAATGAAGATATCGCTCACAAATTTGTAAAAGCATTTGGAAGTGAATTAGACTTTTTAAAGGACAAGCCGGCAACGTCCCTACGCCTGTGCGAAAAAAACTCTTATTTTGAAATTACATAAAATCAGTCTCATCCACTCCATGTTATATAACATGAAAATTTAGTTGGTATTTTATTTTATGTGGTTTCTAGGGTAACGGTCATGAGTATGAGACATTCGGTCACGACCAAATATAATTTTCTTATTTGTTTGATATTCCGTTCGGTTTTTGAATAGCGAACAGTGCAAATCAGTCAATTGTTTTTGGTAGTGTTTGATTATAACCGTTCTAACAGACTTTAGCAGCTAGTAATAGATTACAGTTTTCCGGTTCTACCAAAGGCAGAAAGAACACCGTCTATCTGGCAAAGCTCTTCACTTTTATGCCTCAGATTCTCAAAATAGGTCCACTTTTCCAATATCCAATTAGGATACTATGCAAAAAAAAAAAAAAAAACGGTCGTCAATGGTTAAATTTTGCTCTCATATTTACATACGCAATAGACGTACAAAGTTTTTACTGCGTTAGGGTGCGGATAGCAAACAAATTACAATAATTACAATACTTCCGAAATATTGAATTTGTTTGATTTGCTTTCTGCGGTGCATCTCGTTCCTAACACGCCAGAATGACCTAAATACCGGGTGCAGACTCTTGCCCAAACCGATTGCAGCATCTACCAAATGTGCTGCTTGAGAGATTATAATTGAAATCAGCTTGCCATCTGTATAGAGACAGTTTTTTTAAACAAGTTTTTTTTATTCTGTCTAAAATTTTATAAAAATGTCAATTTTTTATTTAGGACAAGAAAAAATTTTTAAATTAATCGAGATGCATATACGTACGCTATGTACGTGTATACAGCAATTTCATATCAACACCTATACTACAGTGAACTGCATATATAAATCTGTCGAACGATATTTTAGCATCGCCAGTAGAAAACTGATCATATGTACCATAATACAAATATACATGTGAATATCTATCGAAGGAACTAAGCGGGAATATGTGTATATGACGCAGCAGTTTGCATAGCTTCAGACATATGAGATGTGTTCGCTATGTGTGAAAACAAATTGTATAATAGAAAGAATTTTTTCAATAAATAAGTATAGATAGATGTATACATGTATATATATATATAAATATATATGCATGCACTGTGCGAACAACAGAAACAAAATGAATAATAGTAACGAAGTATTCTCCTCGTTGTCACTATGTTGTAGGTTTTGCTTTTATAACATTAAAAATCGAAATATAAAATCTCTTGCACTCAACTATGCACCTATACATACATAGATAGCATCCATTCGTACCACAAAAAGCAACACAAAGGAGTGCATTTTTTTATATCGCAAGTAGTACCCGTCCACGATATACACATACATACAGACTTTATCACAGTATCCTGCATGAAGTTGCATTCATAATGGGGATTTCAAATAATTTTGATTATCTAACTCTTAAACTGCGTCGTGCTGTGCAATTAGAAAATGTTTATGCAAATACAATTGTGCTGATAAAACAGTGCAACACATGCAATTTCCTTTTTTTTTCTGCATTTCCATTCTCTCTGTGCTTTCATGTGTTCAGAATGAATATAAACTAAACAAGTAGGAACATTATATGTGGTGAAGACCGAATCTTGTATACCCAGCACCATTCATTCCATCACATCAATACCGTATAGCATTACTATTGCAAGTTAGTTATTATTACTAGAGTAGTGTTAAAAAGTTTTAGGTGACTTGGTAACTGGTGCTCACTGGTACTTATAACTCTGTGTAGGCGTGGTCGATTTTTCCATTTTCACACGTGCATAGCAGAATGCTTCAAAAAATAATTCGAAAAAATTTTAACCTGCTATCCTGCATAACTCATAAGTAGTAAGCGAAAAAATAATAAATAAATAAATTTTTTTTTTTTTTTTTTGCTTAAAGGACCAGAGATTCCTGCAATCTACGCTTTATTGTGCATATGTCTTTTAAACGAGTTAATCGATTTTCAATATCGATCTGCGTGTCTATGCTTATACCATAGTTGAGCTCGATATCTGATTTTTTGCGATCGGGAGAGTGCCAACAACACACAGACCGACAGACATTGATCAAGAATATATATGCATTATAGGGTGTCGGAAACTTCATTTTGGATGTTGTAAACATTATGACAAAATGAATGTAGTTAGTCCCCTTCTTCCTTCCCTTGGAAGTATAAAAAAACAAAAAAAAAAAAAAATACAAAATTATACGATGTTTTGTTTAGTGGATACCTAACCAGTAATCCACTGTTATATCTAATTTCGGAAAATTTATGCACAGCTAACTTTATTATTCCATCTGTAATTCAGACATGAAAATATGTACAAAGTTATACGGATCAAGGTACATGGATCAGGTTTCTAAAGGATTTGCTAACGTTTATCCTCCGATTCGAGAATGTCTACCTTAATAAAAGCACCGCACATGCTTTCCGTAAGTTTTAAAATTAATAAAAAAATGTATACAAACAAATTTAAAAGGTTTCACACTCTATTGGAATATTGGAACTGATTTATTTAAAGCTTGGATTGTACATGCGAACCATTTTCTTTTATCCTTTTTTTTCTTCATTTTTGACGTCATATCATAAGATTTGTTTAGTTGATTTTGACGTTTCAACTTGGAATTAAAAGAGTGTATATCTCAGACATTTTGATCGAAATTTTCTCAAAATACACGAAAGTGCACTCGACGATGATACAAATTTATCGGGTAGATGTCGCTTTTAGAAACTGAACATAACTGCGAGTAGTTGCGCGATGAGTAGAAGAAGTGGAAATTTGCGATATTTGCTGCTGGCAAAAAAAAAAAAACCGAGTAATTTATAATGCAATCCCGTGATGGGTACCCTTTATGACAAAAATGTACAAAAAAAAAAGAAGATTTTGTTAGGTTTATTCGATAGTTAAAATAAAAGAGATTTCTCTTAGTTCTCGTCTGTTTATATCTAATTTTCGCTTACGCCTTTTTCATTGTTTTCATTTTTCATTTAATGTAGGTTTTAACGTTGGCACGTGTTTACAAAGGCGGAACCAAAATTTTCCTCTTATCGCACAGAAACACGTAACATTTACACAATAATGCAAAAAAACACATAACTGAGTGTTATGTTGTGCAATATTTCACTGAACGAATTCAACCGATTTCGGTTGTACATGTTCTTACGATATACACGTGTTGGATAAAGAAGAGAGAAGTTTTCCTTTCTATTTTCGTATCTAAATTCTTTTAGGTTTTGTGTGCTGCCATTACCTTAAGAAAGTATAAAACCGCCATCAACAACAAGAGCAACAACAAGCAAAATATAACGGCAGCAACACTGCATTGACTTTGAAAATTTATTTACTCGACTTTCATATGCATGCATCATGCCAAGCAGTCAGGTAAGGCAATCCAAGTGAAAAAAGCCAAGAATATTAAAGCATCCACAATATTTACAGTTTCTTTATAGTTTGCTGTTTATCACAGGCACACACACACACAAACGCATTTATATCTACGTATTCTTTCTTCTTGTTTTTTGTTTTTTTTTTCTTTTTTTGAATGCAACACCAACATAGCATGTCTCCTAAACTAAAAGGCGCTTTCGTCGTTCCAACTGCAGAGAGAGAGAGAGAAAAGTAAAATTCTATTTTATAAACCTTAAATTCACTTGAGCTTCTAAGATTACCGCAAACATGTTGTCTGACGTGTGTTGTTCATTGCTTACAGCTACCTACCTACCTATCTACCTAAGTGAAAAACAGAAATGAGGGAAGAGACAGAGATAAAATGTATGCGAGAGAGAGTGTTTGCTTCTTTTTCCTTTTTTTTTTTTTGTTTTTTGTTTTTTTTTTATTCTCTATCTCGGAAATTTTTAATTAAGCTTAAAATATTGCAAATTAGTAAGTTTAACGTGTTGTTTACCATACGAAATTTGTACAACACATTCACACCGGCATTAACCAACACTGACACAACTACCGGAATAAATAAATGACTTTTTTTTTTTTTTTTTTAATAGACGGTCGATTTCTGGCAAAATTAAATGAATTGAAACTTTTGCCAAAATAAATGTATATGAAGAATGGGGAATAGCAGTAGCGTAAAATTAATTAGCATTAAAAGATTAAAAAAGAAAAGAGAAGGAAACACAGTTGTTTTTTTTTTTTTTGTTCCATACACTAATGAAGAATAACTTGACGTTCTTTGTAAACTAAGTAGTGCTCTTAATTTGTTAAATTCTGAAGATATATAGGCAATCAAGAACTATTTTGATTCGTTTCGTAGAGATCTTTATTTCAGACTATATACGTGAATATTGGTGAGGTAAGGTAAATACAAACACCGCAGAGTCACTCAAACCGCAAATCAAAATTAAGCCCTCGAAGAAAATGCTTTTAAGATATCAATAAATCAGCCGGTCCGGCGAACTAAGTAACGGATATCTCAGGTCAACAACGAGGAGCATATAAACAGAAGGGTGTGGTCATTTACAATCTCACCGGTTTCAGGCACAGTCCATATTCTGTACTCCTATTGTGCATTGATTTCTGCGATCATCATTTTTTTGGATCACACGGACGTGATTTTGCAGTTATTTGCAAAAAGTAAAAGATAATTCGTGAGTGCGTTTCAAACTAATCCTGAGTTTAAATATTTCAAATGCATATAAACACAATATATATACAAACGACGGTCAAGAACAAAAATTCCGTCAATATACTAAAAAATAAAATTAAATATATGTACGAATGCATTCGGTGGGTATCGCATACCGTACTGCATCGATCTTAAGCCATGTTTTTCTTTCTTCTAACAATCAATTCTTTCTTTAAACAATAGGCCATAAAACAAAGATCAGTGCTGCTAAACTTGCCTGCTCTATTGAAGACTTGCTTTTTAATTGTCACGAATGTTTGGATCGATTCAACGGTTTTTTTAAAGTTGGAATACAAAACAGGGAACACAAGAGCTATGATTTAAAAAGAATCGACAAGGCTTTTGCCATTTACCCGGGGGATTAACGGCTCGACTTAGCAATTATTTGAACCTAACGTGACGGAGCTGAGCAAGAAGAGTAAGCCAGCAAATACTTTCGAAATCGTAATCGTGTTTTAATTGTAAAGAGAAGAACAAGCAGACATTGCTAAATCTATTTTGCTATTCGTTCTGATCAAGAATATTTCGACTTTTCAGCCACCAGAAATCCAAAGATGCGACAGCATGTGAAGTTCGATAGATAATTACAGTGAGTCTAGTACAACCTCAATGTTCTTATTATATAACATTCTAACGAGACTCGCCTCATTCAATTTATTAAATACAAACCCCTTCCATATGTGGTTGATGGCACATTTGGCCGCAATATTTAACAAATCTGATGCAATATATTCCGCATGCGATTTATTTAATGACAATTAATTCCGTATCGAGCACCAACAAAAAAGAAGATACAATCCTCCCTGTCCGGATCTCTTAAAAATCATTCATTACTGTTGGTAATAAAACAATACTAAGATCATTTATATAATCGTAGGTTTTCTTTTTCTTTTGCGTATTCCGTAAAAGGTTTCTGAACTTGGGAGAAATTTTTTATGAAAAAAAGTTTTAAAATCGAACTACAATTTAGGAAACGACGAGTAAAACTCATAAACCGACTTGGCTGACTATAAAATCGACGCTAAAGCCCAAAATCGATATAAAAATACTTAATAGAGGAGCACTTTCTGGCGGTGTGATCGGTCACTAGTCATAAAAGAGAACAACTTTCATCCTCCTTATAGTTGTTTTAGTTTTGTGTCGACTTTGGTATTCCGAACGCATGATAATCCTAAGAAAACGATCCAATATCAGTTTTATTATAAAACAGAACCGTTAAGTCGCACAAACAACGCAGAATTAAATGACTTGTGTGTGTAATGTTGCTCAGAATAGGGCCGTGCGAACATATTTGAACTAAATGTTTAATCGAATCGCGTAATCGTGGTTCCAAAGTTGCAAGCAGGCAAACAGATAGACGTAGAAATCTTTAAATAGTGATGCTGGAGGATGTTTTCTTTTCAAGAGCTTTTCACAATTATTTTATAGTTTGTACGATTGTCCATAGCTTATAAATATCATATATTCCTATCTTGGATTTCGTATCTCGTGCAATGTATTAAGAGATGTTTCCATATGTATTTGTCTACGAACAAGACTTAACACGTTCGCGGACAGGGGAAATTTGAATGATTTGCAAAAAATGGCTGTCAGCTTACTTTGAAATGCGTTCGGGTAGATTTTCAAAGATTACTTAAGGATAGATCGATATGCGATAGCATTCATGAAAAAGTAGATAAAATTTTTTAACCGGAATCACGAGAGCACTATGGCATTTGTATAAGAGAAAACATGAGAAAAAAGAGACAATGAGAGAATGTTCTCTCTTTCTGGTGTGCAGAACGTTACAAATTTAAAGGCGCTTGAAGTAAACAGAGGAGAGATAAAATGAAAAATCAGTTAATCAATGTAATCAGTTAATGCAAGTACAGTAATTGAGGAAATCCAGGCTTATATAAAATTGAATTCGCACCCGCGAACGTGTTAAGTACCGTTTAATGGCAATAATTTATTGAGAACTCTCTCAGTTCTCCGATAAGCTTAGTGGTAGAAATCAAAAGAGCACTTTCTTCAGTTGCACACAAACGCACACAAACACACATACACACACGTTAACATTTAGATTTCTTTCGATCTGCGGCTTATTGCGATTTCAATGCGGAATTGTTAACGTTACAGAATCGTGCGGCAAACTTAGCATAACACCGCAAGCCAGCGGTGAATATTTATAGAGATAATAATGATAAAATAGAATGAAAACGACAACAATTTGTGAAATGAAATTCCCATCAATTACGTTTGTGCGCTTACCTTTTCAGAGTAATTTATACATATATATATATATACATATATATATATATATATATATACATATATATATATTTTCTTTTCCTCTGCGATTCCTCTGTTGGCTTCGCTATGAGACTCTTTATAGCGTAGCGTAATGTGATCATCAATCAAAGCGATTCGTTTGTAAGATGTTGTAAGCAAAACATTTTATTCCTTTAATTTCTTTATTTTTTATTTATATTTCGCTCGAAATTAAAAACAGCCACGCATTAGCAAGGAACTCAACATGACTACGGAATTTTGGATGTTGGGGAGGGCGGGTAAATTGCGTTTAGGAAATTGTTATCAAAAGAAATCACCAGCAGCGAGTATCACCGTCGCTAACATTTGAGATAATGAAACGCGAAATTTTCGGGTTTTTTATTACAAATGTCACGTGTCGAAAAGTGAAAGGGCAGCAAGCTGACTTTAACTGATGCGCTGACTTATGTAAAAGCTCGCGCGCCTTAACGTTTATTAATTGACGACACAGAAAACGCGATTAATACGTTTCTTTATTATTTCTTTTGAAATTTGTTTCTTCGAAAACAAAACATAGCATAACAAAATAAACACTTATATGTATGTTTGTAAAAATGTACGCAAATCTCTATCGTATTAATGTTCCTGGAATTCCAATGCAATTGTTTATGATGAAATAGCCGTGCGATAGCGATTACGAATCGAACTTTAAGAGTGTTTTATAACATCTTTGCCCGGATTTATGTAAAAATATTTTTTTTTTTTTTTTTTTTTTTTTTTTTTTTACTGCACGATTTTCACTTTTACGTTTCGTCTTTTTTATTTTTTTCTTTTTATTTTTTTTAAATTTTATTTTTCAATTTTCTTTCAATATTTTTTTTCTCTTTTAATTTATTTTTGGGTTACATTTGTAAATATAATTTTGAACGTCAATACGATTTAAATTTGATTTTTATTCACATATATATATGTAATGTATATGTATATATATATAAATATATATATATATACATATATATACATATGTATATATGAATATAATTATTGTTTACGTGGAATAAGGATAAGATAAAAGGAGTCGGAGACAGACGAGAGTGAGAGAAAGAGAGAGATTAAGATTAAGATGGAAGGATAATGGATAGAGAAACAGTGATAAGAGGACTGGAAGTTATTTACACACAATTATTAGGAATTTTTAATTTGATTAGTTACATTTTCTTGGTATTTGCATATTTGTCTTTTTACTTAACCGATTTATATGGTAATTCGATATTTTGCAATTTGGATTGGATTCTTTGTTTATTCGAGTTAATTTATTTCACGCCGAAAGAGAATTCAAGGATCATCTGTAAAGAAATAAAAGACAATTTCTTTATATAATTTTCATATCTAAAAATATTTATGTTGGGAAAAAATTTGCCGACACCCATAGGAAACATAGAAAACATAGATTATATATAAAAAAGTATCAATGTACGTGGAGAGCACGTGAACAATAATTTATTGTGTATGCAAAACACACAAACGTATAAAATTCAACTTTACCCTTAGCGATATGCGGACAAAGCTCTTCGAAATAAATTATGTTGTATTCCTGACTATGTTAGCTTAGCGAAGAAAAGCCTGCACTAAAAATTATATCGAGCTATGTATCGAATTTCATGGACGAAAGCAATTGCATTAGAGAGACTCTTCCAAAAACATCTCCAGTATTAGAAAAAAACTACATTTCACGGTCTTTTTCGTGAATACCTAAAATATTTTGTACCTCCCTATGATGTTTTATAAATATGTGGTAAGGAAGAGCTCTTGACATTCTAGAGTTGTATTTTTCCCCAGGAAAAATTGCTTCGTACCGATATGAAGCACTACTAAATTGTCTCTAAACACTGGCTTCGTACTCAATGCCGCCATACGTATATGCGCATATATAGGTATATGCGTATATATAAACATACCCCAATATACATGCATTCACACATACATACGTACATATATGTATATAAGCGAGATAACTCTTTCGTATTTTACTATCGACAAATACTTTGGATGGATGGTTTGGCAAAGAAGATCGCCTTTCTCGGCGGCAACGACATTTTCTGGTCCACGCTGGAGAGTAACCTACATTTAACCACTTTAAAATTCCAATGGAACGGCGTCGACCATTCTACTGTTGCGGAACACATCGAATATCTACATATAGATATTCGAGATATCTAGATATCTGATATCCAGACTCACCGGTTGTTTTAAGTGAGATAAACTTGAATCTTTCTTTCTAACCATTCTTGTGTGTCAATCAACAATCGTAGCAGAACTGAATAAGAAAAAAGCATCTGTTTTTGCAGAATTCCATTTTATTCGTCAACATAATCTGTTTCAAAGCTGGTGCAATCAGTTCAACGCTTTTCTAAAATTTCGATGAGGAGACCACAATTATCTGATCATTTGATCGCAACCTTTTCCGCTGAATCGTCATTTAAAGATTTTAATAAAGATACTTGTCCTGTGGACCAAACTGGGGAGATGCGGTGAATGAAACAGTAATCCTTCTATCGCTGAAAGGTGTTGTTTCAACGTATGCCCTTCAGGCCTTTTCATTGACTTGAAATTGAAATGAAATTTTAGTAAGCACCGTTTGCTGGTTGACACCTTCTAAAATTTATAGTCATTTTTTATTGATTTATTAACGTATGCGTTAATTGCGAGCGCGTTTGCAGTCCTTTGCATAAATCTAACTGCATCAACTGTTATTCAATATTAAAATCGCACTGTTTAAATATCATCGCCCGATATGATTCATTAGTAAACTTAACTTATGTTATTCATAGTTTTATTCGATTATTATTCAATGTCACGTTGACGATACGAGATAGTAAGGACAACGTTTACGTCCTTAGTGACTTAAATGCAATAAATGCAATGAGTCATAAGCGTATACTACGATTACTTACAAATGAATATTTGTGTTATTTGATCTTCGTTCTCTAGGTACACGAACTTTGGAAAATGTGAATACAAAGTTATAGAGCAATGGTCGCACCAAATCATCGGCAACTCTGTCTACATCTTTGCAAACAAATTATTAGGCGTCTTTAGAGTTTAAAGGCTGACATCGTCATTATACTCGTGACAAGTGAAATCGATTCATCCATTGCTTTACTCTATCTTTAAATTCTATAACTTTGTCTAGAATAAGACTTGACATATTATCATATACGTGAGACATTTTCACTGTCGATCGAGCGTTGAATGTCGATAATTCTTTTAAAATCAAACAAAACTTTATTTCATCTTTCTTAGGATATGGCCTACGATAGGGGATATTATTATAAGAGATTTTTCGTTTGAGCATGCGGTGAATGTGTGTGATGCCAAAATAGCGATTCGGATTAGAACTTCGAAACTTCGCTAAAACAGTTCTTAAATCCGATTGCCACAAGAGCAGTGCAGTGAGAGACGTGGACGACGTAAAGTGTCTGAAATTCGTGCTTGAAATTTTCAATTGTTTGTCATTTATTGTGAGAACTGTTCCGGTTTGTTTATTTCCTTCTAAGCGGAAAATTCAACCCTCTAAATAACGAGAATCTAGATTTCTTAGATTAGAAAAAGGAAACCGAGTTTATTAACTTGTTCGTATACACTATTGCGCTTTAACGTCTTAAAACTTAAATTTTTGTCTTTCATATTTCTTCCTTTTCTTCTTCCATGCCTTCAAGGTATGGAGGAGTAAAAGAAACAAACCTCAGAGTTAAGTTGTAAATTCTCAGCAAATTAGCCAAAGGCAGTTGCTAAGTGTTTTCGTGTCTACTTACTCTACTATTATTATTTTTTTTTTTACTTTTTTTCGCTCTGCTTTCAAAGGAAGTGCTTGCAATTTACTTTCCCGTGAACAGAAAATTTCTTATCATTTTCCTTTTCTTTAACGTAAGTGAAAAGTAAAAAAAGAAAATGGTTTTAATCACTTTCAAACACTCGGCTTATGCCAAGAAATATTTTATATAAATTACACTAGAAAGGAATAAAACAACAACAAGTAAAACAGTGATATAAGACGAGCACCTTATTGGACACACACCAAAATACTACATAAATATGAAAATCGAGCATATTTCTTAATGGGTTTCGATGAAGAGAAAAGAATTTTCTTTCTCACATCACCGACCGATGTTTGTAGTGAACTTCGCATTATTTCCTCTATCGCAAGTTGCCGGAGTGGTGACTATTCCGACTACATACTTCTAACCAGCAAAGAATGGAAAAAACTTCCATCATAATGACAGGATAACTCAGCATGGGTGGGGAATTGCCAGCCGTAATAAATTCGTACCTAGAAGAATATGTAAAAACTTTGCATTCTATGCCGGGATTATCTTGCAGCCACGCTTCTGGGCGAATAGACTTCATTTCGTATCAAAACGGACTATGTTTAGTTTAAAGTTTTTATCTCAATTGTAGAGACGTTTTTAGAATCCGCACCTCACTTTGATCAAGAACATACACGTTATGATGACCATATATGGGATATACAAGTGAATTAACATAATTGGCACACCCTTATTACCGTGGACAATGGATTGGATATAAAAATGCAAAAAAAAAAAGAAACATTTTTTAAAATTTCCAACAACTCACCTAACATGCATCATTTGCATTTCAAATGAGTGTTAATAATAAAGAATTAATGCATAAAATTAAGTAAAGAGAGGAAAATGAAAACGAACATAAACCAAATACGCGCACTAACAATAAAACTTCAAAGGTCAACTATGGACACTTAAATGGACATGTGTATGGATAAAATCGCGCTTATTCTGTATGTAAACACACGCATACACGTACAAATAAAATGTTCGAAAATTATTATTAAATCCCACTTTCCAATAATGAACGCACAAATGCACGCAATAACAAAAGAGATCCTTTGCAGTCTATTACTTTTAAGCGAGATCGAAATATGAGATTCGTCCCTTTTTAGTGGAAAACATTACTGTGTTTACGTATTTATCAGAGAATCTAAGAAATATTCGAATCGAATAAAAAGTAGGCTTGTTTGAGATTTTTGCGCATAATCGCTATTAATCTCTTTTATACCCATCACCGAGTCATTTTGCCAACGCCTTTGCAACGCCCAGAAGGAAGCTTCGGAGACCGCCAAAGGTATATATATTCTTGATCAGCATCAAATTGTGAATCGATTTAAATACGTCTGTCTCTCTGTCTGGGTGTCTATCCGTCTGTGCAATGTCCACTGTAAACATTCGCCTGGCCGCAAAAATTACGCTGTCGACTTCAAATTTGACAGAAACAGTGGAAGTTTTTACACGCAGGTTCGTATTGAAAATTAGCCAAATCGGTCAAAGGACACACCCACAGGATCAAGTAAGCTTAGAGCCGTTGGTTTTTTAAAAGGAATAAAAAATTGCATTTTTGCTCATGGCTCAATGCTGTTGGCAATGCTGTCTTTGAGATCTATGAAGAGTTTCATGCGTGAGTGAGTTTCCGATTTTTACTGTCTGTGACTTAATGATTTCTGACTACTTGGAGGTCATGCGATCCATTATTACGGGAAACGAGAGTTGGACCTATGTTTGCATATATGTATATATAAGTAAGGATTAATATCTCTACTAATGCACGGAAACCACTTTCTAAATCGATTTAAGTTTGTCTGTCGTATGTTTGTGTTCGGCTTTCAGACGGCAAGTAAAAACTGACGCGCTTTGGCTTAAAGGTAGACCCTATTGAAAATGGATTACATCAGGCTGCTCTTACACCCATTCCCTATATAGCGCGTTATCTTGAAAAAGCTATTAACCGAAAAGGATTGTAATTTTAAAAATTTTTTAAATTTAAATTATAACTAAATCGATGTGTAAAACATTGCTCGAAAAGATTTTGAAGCATTAAACGCTCGTCTTTATGAAAAGTACGCCTTTATATGGCAAAAATGCGTAAAATATTTAACATTAGAATTACGGAGCCCGTAAGTCAGAGGATTTTATCATCGACAAAGTTTCCAGATTTTCATCTATAATTTTGATCCCATATATCCCAGATACTTGTCGTCAGAACCAACTACTTGTTCAATGCGAAACTGGTCTGGATCGGTTTGCTAGTGCGCCGACAACTAACGGTTAAAGAAGTCAACCAGTACATATGTCTCGTTTTCTGTGCATTTAACCGCTCTTTTGACTCTCTAACTTTACCTATGTGAATATTACAATATGATCTACCAAAAATTATGTCTACTTGTATTCTCTTGTCGCAATTGTAATTGCAGTAATGAACACAATCGCGCCTGAAAGTAAACCGCTTCCCCAGTGTCCCTTGGACAAGACTGAAAAGGAATGCTTATGAATGCAAATACTGGCAAATGCGATTACGCAAAAGCGTACGCATGTCTACTTCTTGAACTCTATCTTAGCTATGGGCTCTCATGGAAAGTAAGCTCGGAGGTATGGTAAGAAAATCTACAGTTCTCTCTCTCTTTCTCTCTCGCTCGCTCTCTCTCTCTCTCTCTCTACTCTGAAAAGGAAGAGAATAAAAACATTTTTGATAAGAAAATAAAGTTTCTTTAAAAATGGAGCATGTTTTAGTCCCATTCGCGTATAAGGATTCAAGGTATTATTTATCACGAAACTAATTAAAGAATTGCATGGGGCAAAATGTTATAGGATTGTAAGATTAGTCAGCCTCGCTCCCCTATAAATTTCCTATTTATTTTATTTACCTTACATGATTAGCCTTGAGGTCGGAAATTCGATTATGGAATGAGAAATTCATACATAGTTGAAGATGATGAAAAATAACATTTTATATATCGCATCCAAAATCTCTCACCCCAAGTTGTCCATAGTGTTTAAAAATGATGCTTCGTTATTAATAGAAAAACAAACTTTCAAAAATTACGATCTCGTTAAAATCACTACTTTTTATTTAAAAAGGCTGACGCAGCAAATTCAAGTTACATTAAAATACAAACTTATAGAGGCCTCTAGAGTAATAAAAAAAAAAAAAAAAAAAAATTAATTTGTCTCATAACTTAGATGGTATTATGACTTAACATATATGAATAAAATTGAATTTTTTTTTTGTCTGCTTGCATTTACATGTACAAATGGACATCTCTAACTCAGTTGCCGTAAAGCACTTTGCAGCATTGGATGGTGTTTTAAACATCTGTTAAAACTGATTTCTTTTAAAACTTTTCAATAACAAAAAATTGAATGAATTATAAAATTGTTAAAAAAGAAACTCTCAACATATTTGAAGGTCGTGTGCTAGTTTTAACGCTCTCACTGTTTAGCTACAACTCTACCACTACTACTACTACTACTACTACTACTACTACTACTACTACTACTACTACTACTACTACTATTAGTACTACTACCAATCATGAAAGTGATAAAATGGTAAATTTAGATAAAATGCTTTTAAACTATCCAAATATGCTCGCACATATGTACATACGCACGTACACACATAATAAATATTTGAGCTTAAAAGTAGAAGTAGCGTTACTTCGTAACATTCACTCTGTGCAATAAATCAACTGAACAAATATATAAATTTGGGGCTTCCTAAAAATTCAACGCTTCTTAAGCTGGTTCTAATCTATATATATATATTATCATATATATATATTATCATTTACACGCACATTATGTAAATATGTGTATTAAGAGATTTTTCACAAAATCAAGTCCCTTTTTTTCATTGCTTTAACGGATGCTATCGTTCTTCAAATCACACAAATCGCCAGAAAATATTTATTATTTGTAAGAAAATTTTTCTTCCTTAATGTTCCCAATTCTTCTTCAAGCGTCCTGGAAAGAACCCTTTAATCAAATAAATCCCAGCTGAACAGATAAAGTTTATGATTTCTAACTTCTCCAATACACTAATAAATGTCTTATGGCAGTGTTTTGGTGCATTAAAAAGAAAAATACATCAGAGTATCTTCGATGAGACGGCCTTTAAATGGATATAAGGCTTAGAGAAGTGCAAGTGCATCTCTCAAGAAGTTCGAAGTTTTTGGTGAAAGTGTCGATCGTAATCATGAGTTCGCTTATCGATTATAGATTTTCTGACCGTTTCCTCTGTCATTTCTTAACACATAAAACGTAATATATGCTATTCTCTTTTTGATAGCACAAGCAGCAGGCTTTAAGTCGTCAAGAGAAAAGAATGGGGAAAAATATTCGAAAATGGAAAGACAGTTTTATGGTCCTAGGATTGTACACTAGTTTTTAAAATCAATAAAAAAAAAAAAAATATCTATAAAAAGTGCGAGTTGCAAGTTGAACAGAACAGACATAAGACGGATAAGCAGACAGACGAGGAGACAAGTATCATTTTCCGAATCGATGGGTATAAGAAGAGTCGGTTCTACCTTCAGCCCCTTCTGGATGTTACATACGTCCACACAATCCTCATATACCCTGTACTAGAAGTGCTATAAATCTGTTGATTTTCGAAAAACTTTTCGGGTCAAGAAGCGGTAATGGGAATGCTGATATTGTTACCTTTGACGTCCCTAAGTCAATAAACTTAGCATTAGGCAACACAAGCAAGATGGAAAAGCAGAAGAAGAGAATGAAGAGAGGGGAGCAGGAAAACTACAAGAACAGACTTAATTGAAATAAATTGAAAGCAATTCCCTAGAGTTTCAAGTAATCTTTCGCTACACATCGTTGAGTCATTTCTATTCCAGGAAAAATTAGATTTTCCTTCGATGAGTTGACTTTACAGGGCATAGAAAGGTGGTGACGCTTTTTTAAGCCTTTAAGTGTTTTTTATGTTTCGTTTCTTGACTTGCTGAGTGATAATTAGAATGAGAATTGAAAATCAAAAAACGCCTTAATTTATTTACTACAAGAGGAAGTTTTTTGTCCGATTGAACAGAAATCATTATAATATGAGACTATAGTCGAAATGTTATTGGATACGAGAACACTGGTTTGCTCGATAGGCTTCCTCTAGCTCTGTTTGTCGAACACTGAAATATTTGATATCTTAAAGAAAGCGCTCCCAAAACAGTTTGTATTTTATTTCCATTTTCGCAATCGTAATCTAGAAAATCGGGTAATCACCGTCAAAAGATCGAAGGTGTAACAATTTCTCGCCTAACGATAAAGGTGACGATGAAAACGTTGCGAGTAGATACGATAATTTGCGCTTCATCTGTCCAGTGCAAATTGATAAAACTTTCAAAGGTTCAAAAGTTTACACCGAAAGCCGAAACTCGATATATATCGCGAAGTTTTAGGCCCGCGAATAAAATTTTAAATTAAAAGCTTGTAGATAAATTAATATTTTTAATAATGAATCGAACGCTGTTTATGCTGTTTATGGCTGAGTGCATTAAGAATTAGAAAAAAAAAAAATAATAATGCAATTAATAGGTTAATTAACAAATAATGAACAAAATTAAACGAATTAAACCAAAAAAAAAACAACAAAATCTATATTTAGATTACATTCATAGATTTTTTTCCAAGATTCTCTCAAAAGCATGTTTTTTCATATAAGAAAAAAAAATTGTTTTTAAAATTTTTCAAGATATTAAACCTTTTCATCGAGACACCATACCGTAATTATTTTTATTTGACTAAAAAATAAATTACCAAACAAGTTCTTAAGCTCAAGAAATACTAAACGAACTTGACCAACTTCTTATAAAAAGAAACCAGTTTTGAATTCGTAGGGTAATCAACTGCTATGTAAATCTATTATTATTGAAGGAAACAAGGAGAAATAGAAATAAAAGCGCATAAGAACAAATATTCCGCTCCAAAAGGAGAAATCTTCTCTTTATCAGACCCGGCGAACACAGATGTTTTTTTATGCTTTGTTTTTCGCAAAGTCTGAGATAAAAATACGAAAATCCAGATATATTTATTCATTTCTTTTTTTTACCGACCACTGTAAGATGGGCGTATACTCATTTTGTTTTCTTCCATAATGTATGTAACACCCAAGAGGAAGCTTCGGAGACACTATGAAGTGCATATATTCTTGATCAGCATGAAATTCTAAGTGGTTTTAGCCAGGTCTGTCCGTCTGTGCGTCTGTGTGGCGTGTGTTGTTGTCACTCTCCTGGTCCCAAAAATGAAGATATCGACTTCAAATTTTATAGAAACATTGGAAGTTTCTGCATGCAGGTTGGTATTGAAAGTGGGCTAAATCGGACCCACCGGAAGCGCGTAGAAGAGCGTAAACTGAACACAACTTCATTTTTTTTAACAAAAATTTTTTGATTTTTGCTCGTTACTCGAAAATTATAAAAGTTAGGAGGGTAAAATCTTCACATTTACTTTACGAAGCACTCTACCCCTTACGTGCAGAAATGAAAAAGATCCGCTATGCCCACACAAAGTTACAAGTGATTAAGTTCTGTTTTTTTTTCACTTTTTTGACGCTTTATGCTTATTTCTCATACGGCAAACAAGACCGAATGTATAAAACGATTTTGTACGCACCTTAAATGAAGATATATATCTGCCTAAAAAGGGGTTAATTTTGGAGCGTATGTGATACGCAACGCGACTAATTTTTTCTTAATAATACTAGCGACATGGGTATGAAATAAAAGCAGTTGGTGACTAGGATGCGAAAAGTATAGTGGTGGGCAGGCGAGACTCGGCTCCCGCCGAATATAACTTTCTTACTTGTTTCTTTTTTTTTTTTCTTAAGTGTGAATCAGTTCTACAAAAATAGAATAATTAAAACTTGCATTCACTTTTGTTGCCAATTTGGAATAGGTATCATGTAACATATATTTCTTTTTATCGAAACCACGCCGTGGTATGATTTTCTTTGAAAATACGTGGTACGATCGGGTTTAAAATTGAAAGGAAACTAAAAAACTCCTCCTTTTTTTACCATTACTATGATTTTTTTAATAAATGAAAAAAAAATTGTGCATTAAGTCGCTGTAAAGCAATTTACGCAGACAGAGTGACCAACTTCATTTCCACAGTTGTTCCACATATGCATATGTGTACAAATAAATAAATTTTTTCTCTCGAAACTAATTGAAGCTAACAATTCCAGTGTTCTGATTGATGTGTGTGTGTGTGCGATTGTGATTTATTGAAAAAAATTGAATTGCAATAAATTAAATTTGTACAAATATTTCCTTGTTAAGAGATATTTGCGAGAAAATTTCTTTCTATTCCAAAGAATTATGTAAAATTAATTTCACTGTACACAGAGAGATAAAAAAATGTTCAATTAATTTTTATTTTTTCAACACAATGCAAAACAAGTGAACATATTTTACACACATATACATCTATATATATATATATATATATATATACAGATACATCTATATACAGATATATATATATATATATATATTTACAAATAGATAGATAGTACGTGCTTTTACTAGCAGAATTTTTTGAAAAAAATTCCATTTATTTGTATTACGTATTGCGTGCTGAGTACACATTCGTATATATTTGAAACGTTATCAATAATTTTTAATCTGCTTTTACAAAACAAAACGAAATCGTCTTGATGCGAGTTTTGTATACCTAGCATTTAGCAATCAAGGGCACTTCATAAGGAAATTCAATATTTTATAAAAGAGTTTTTTCTTAACAAAAATATTGATGTACAAATAGCAGAATAGGCCGATAAGGATAATAAATTAGGGAAATATTTTACTTCTCTTGTTGCAGGCATTTTTTTTTTTTGAATGAATGAATGAACGAATGAATCTTTTTAAACTCCGAATAACTTGCAAGAACAATCAAATGTAAACAAATTTGTTTATAAAATAATTTTACAAACGTTTGCTAAGCTTTTTCAAGCCTTGTTATGGTATAGAAGCACGTGCCTTGGAGGCTCATTCGCTGCACACATTCCCGATTAGCTTTGCAAATGCGAGATGAAGTCTGCCGGTTTTTACTTTATGAATTTAGTGTCGCTGCTTTATCACCAGATTTACTACGTGAACTAATATGACCTTTTTGCAGTTTTGACCTTCGCAAAGAGGATTGCAAAGGATATTTTTATTTGTATGGAGAGGCCTTTGTTTACGTGGTCAGTTTTTCGAGTCGCAAAAATGAACATAGGTATTTGAAATTTGGGACAGACATTTCTTGATCAATTAAAAATGTGCGGGTGAGAAATACGCACGCTCGCAATAGGAAGGAAACAGAAGCAATCTCGGGAAACTGACGAAATTTTTTTCATATTTTTCCTCATAACTTTTGATTCCGTTAGAGAAATTTTGCGATAACTTAGATGTTCCGCGAAGTCACTTGCGTTTTCAGTTCCAAAATGATGTCGATCCGGTTATTAATATAGCCACGACTGATCAGTAGATTTAAATTTCACACTATTTCCCATTTATCCAAACACGTATTAGCGTCTTCTCCACTCAATTGCAAATAAATAGGAACTGGATCGCTAGTATGATCGCGAGTTTGGATTAAAAGAACAACAAATTCCTCATAATCCGATATTTTTAAGCTCATGATTGCTCAATAAATAGGTTGTAAGTGATGATACAACTAACTGTCAAACGAAACTGAGATATTTTTTATATATATCTTTGTGCACAGCTTTATAAAAAGCCAAGCAAGATGTGGCGAAGGTATTGAAAAAGCTCTTTCCTGTTTCACTTGTACACTTTAATTACGGTAATTTAAAATACATTTCTAATTATTTAATAAATTTAGATGAAAATATTCTTCTTCTTCTATTACGAAATGCGTTTAGATAAATGTTTTCGGAGTATTATATATAACACCGAGTATATTAAAAAAGATGTAATTAAAATCTTCTCAATTAATGGAAATTTCTTTTACATATATGTATATATATATATATATATATATATATATATATAATGCGTATATAAATAATTATTCTCATATTTATATAATAATAATAAAATTATAGGTAATAAAAGAACCTAAAGCCACTTTTTATGAACACAAAATTAAGAAAAAATAATTAAAATAGAGTGTAAGTCAGTTAAGATCGCTTACGACATATCCTACTTCTTATTGTAAAACAATCATTCGATTCATAACTTTCATGAAATTTATATAAAGATGATGTTTTCCGCTTATGAAGATTAAATCAATTACCTGATCTTTTTACCCTACGCTAGTTGTGGTTCAAGGTTTATTAGATTACTGGGGTCGTATGTAACACGCAGAAGGTGTTAAGATAGACCCACCTTTTTTTATTACACCGATCGATTCAGAATTATAATCTGAATTTCTCTAAGCTTGTCTGTCCGTGTGTTGTGTGTCCATGTAAATGTCTGTTCAAGCTACAGGTTGCAATTGTTGAGATATTTTGATGAAATTTATTACGATGATCATAGAGAGGTCGTTGCCTAACAAAACTACAATAAGGAAATAAGCAAAGAAAAGAGCGATAACTTTTTTAATTCGAAATGCTTCCCCAATGTCTGTTATCATTTACATCGCACCCACTTTACGATAAAAGATAAGTTCAAAAAGCAACAAAATTGCGTGTTATCAAGAACACTTGAATATGAATAAATCCAAATTTTCGCAGAAGGGATGACTGTAAGCAAATGCAGACAACAAAAGCTGTATTAATATTTGCATAAATATTTTAAAAGAATAATTCTTGCATTATTTTGAAAATGTAAATCATAATATCGGACAACAAGGATAATAAAAGACTGCACATTAAAGCAATTGAGAGAAAAAAAAAAGAAATCCTTCTAAATTATACACATACCCGTCTATGCTTAAACGCGTTAATCGTTTGAAAATTCGAAAAGTCATTCAGTTAATGCAATGATGATAATGCATTCACATGATATATGAGAAACAATTATATGAAAATTTTAATTCAATCGAGTGCATTTTCAATAATAAGCCGACATAATCTTTAAAAACAATCAAAGACATATTAAATTTCATATAATAATTCTGCAAATTAAAATCTGGTTTTGATTACAGCAGAAAAAAAATGAAACAAATAAGAAACTTTACGCATTCCTAAGACAAAACATAAAACATTAAACCGACTCTTAAATAACATTCATCCACAATTATATAAATAACACATTCATAATAAGTACTGCACTCATTATTAACACTACGAACCAAATCCTAATCAACAGTCTGTGTAAAGTAGTTTTTGAAATCATCACAGGGCTATGGATAAAACGGACAGAGAAAGGAGGAAACTTTTTCTGTTACAAAACCGAGAGAAAATTTATTGCACCGTCAATGTGTGCAGGGTAGAGAAAATAAATATGTATGTATGTGTTAAGCATAACGCTTGTTAGCAATAATAAGAAATATAAAGAACATAACTAACGACAAAACCATAAAGAATATTATGTGAATTTAATCTGACTTTGACCAACTAAACGAATAGAACAAGAGCAGCAAAAACAGTAAGAGCAACAAATAAAGTATAATTCCGTCTGCTTTGTAAATGAGTCCATTTATTCGTTCAAGCATTCAGGCGTCCCTCAATCTCTTTGTCAAAGAGCAATTTACAAAGCAATAATAATAATAACAATAATAATAATAAGAAAAAAAAACAAAAAGAAGAAACCAGTAAGAAGACAATAATGAAAAGAAGATGAAAAAGAAGGAAAAAAGCTATGAATAATGATGATTGTAATGAAAACATAAATAATATTGTGGTGTAAATGTGAAAAACACAACTAAACTCTACAATCCATACGCACGTTATACTCGCACTCGTATGTGCAGGTTTAACATAAAGCAAAAGGTATATGCAAGCCTGCAGAATATATCTACATACATACATACATACATACATATATATATATATATATATATATATATATATATATATATATTATAGGTAGTCCGGAAACTTCTGGCGGTTTTCACTGTCAAATAAAATAATTTTTTTCTTATCTAAGTAATAAGTTTGTTGTTTTGGATGAATTCAGTTCTTCTGCAATCTCACCAAGTGCCATGTGTCGATCAGTTTCAATCATAACCTTTAATGGGTCGTCATCAGTGGTATTTGGTTTACGAAAACGCGGTAAAACTTTCCACAACGCAATTTCACGAACCAATTTTGTCAAGTGTGTTCTGCTGCAGCATTAGTTCCCTACTCCATGTACTTTTGCAGCTCTTTTATTCTTTTTGATATAAAAAAGTAAAATATGTCCCATATGCCCACGTCTTACTTACGTCTCACTACTATAAGACAACCGATCACTGCCGAAAGCCTGCTTTACATAATTATTATACACACATACACACATAAATATATATACTTTTAATCCTAACTGTCTATCGAGCTACGTGAAAAAAGTTATTTCAATCTGTGTCGGGGAAGCCAAAAAGAAATGTCCGGACCACCTATTCTACATTGTATACATAGTTGGCAAGGCATTTATCTCGACTTCTCGTTGTCAACTGAGCTTTGATTTAATTCTGCTTCTAAGGCTCCATGAGAGCAGCTCGAAATGCATGGAGATGCAGCTTTCAACTTAGATACTACATTTCTCATTCTTGGACAGTAAGAAATTGTAAAAAGCGAAGTCCTTAACACAATCTTGCAGTCAATGCGAAAATCTGGTTTTTATTGAACCTAAAGTTGTTTAAGTAAAAGTTAAATTTTTGTGGGTGATTATGGTTATGCAACGTCTTCTCTTTAATTATGACTTGAAATTCAGAACAAGATAACTAAGACATAAATTATGTTTAGAAGAAAAATATGTCTATAGAATGATGTTTATTTGTTTATCTTTTTTCAAATATTGCCTTTTACGCGTATTCCTTTCGAAGCAATTAATTTCCCAAAGTGAATTCACTTCTTTGTATACCTCAGTAATTTTCTTCATCTTATCGGAATGGAAAAGTAAAATTTTATTAAAAATCTATGACTTTGCTTTTTTTGTATTTAAAATTCACTTTAACACGGTTGTCAGCCTAAGTTGAATGTGATTATTACATAAGACAAGAAATAATGAAAAGAAAAACTCAATTATATGATTATTATATGAATTAAAATATCTCGTCTATAAATGCTTTTTTGCCAACCTAATAAATATTTATACCTAAAGACAAACGTATGCATATAAATTTAATATGACACTTATATAAAATGATACAAAAATTCAGGGTGAAGACGGCCATGACAAAGAAATCATACGAATACATATGATAGAGAGAGAGAAAGAGAGAACAGAAATCAACCAGACCTTCACAATAAACTCTAAATTAGAAACGTAAGAATTGTGAAGAAAAAAATGTTGAATGTCATCAATAAATTATAATAAAGAATGCACTGCACACTCGGTACACAATCAAATATGTTATTATTGTAAATACGCACACACAGTGGGTAGATGAAAAAAAAGAGCAAAATCCTTATCGTCTTTAACATTCTATTAGTATTTGAGAATTTAATTAAATACCATTTTAATGATTTCTCGATTAATGTGACAAATTATTCTTTTACTTACTATTATAAGTTTTTTTTTTTTTTTTTTTTTTTTTTTTTTTTTTTTTTTTTTAAATAAATGGTAAAGTTTACAGCCACACTATATGTATATATATATATATATGTAAAATAATTATTGCATATGCATACATATGCTGACCATTCTATGTGTGGTTATAAAAATTGATTAACATAAAAATTAAATTGACTTTGTTAAGGTTATTGAAAGTTTGTTGACTTCATTTAATTATTTTTTGTTTTTTTGTTTTTGTTTTCTCATTTTGGTTTTATTTGTTGCGTTCTTATTTAATGATAAATTTCCTTTTAAAATTATATGGTCACACTTAAGTGCCCTTTCAATTAACCGCAAATTATATTTAATTCTAATAGTAGATCAGAAACATATACTCACACAAATCAAACCTTTGTTACGCGGACTCCGATTTGTTTTATTCGTTTGTTTACTAAAATCCAGCTTAAATTATTCCGCGAAAAAAAAAAACAAAATAATTGAAAATAAAAAAATGCAACGCTTGTACATTCAAACAAACTGGCACTTGGCTGGCTAACTAACTAACTAATCCCGAACATGATTTCAGTGATTCGGGGAACTTTTGTCACTTCAGCTGAAATCAAGCGAAAAATCATTCAATCAATATGAAATCGCAAGTGATAGTGAAATTGACCGAATCCACACTTTACTCGAACAGAAAAATACAGTTTACTGATAAGAAGATGACAATTGATAATAAGAGCATTATTGTGTTTTCGCTTGTGTAGAGAGAAATCTAAAAAGAAAGCAAAATGATAAGCACACTACCCATTTAGAAGGTGTGACACAACGAATCAGTTATTGCGGGAGAGGTACAATATGAGCCTAGCAAAATCTTAACCTCTTAATGTCAGATCATTGGAGACATCGGCCTGTGTATGTGTATATGTTCTCAATACTAATAGAAGTTCTACACGCTTCATTAGTGTCTATTTTTCCAGTGGATCTTGGTCAGGTTATATGGTGTGAATCAATATGTCAAACATCGGAATTGGTCCTACACACTACCGATCATTAACTCGAACGTTTTTCTTATTATTATTTTTTTTTTTTTTTTTTGGGATTTAACTTTAGCTAATATAGCACTGCCGTTCGAAGGGAGTGAGGCCGCTCAAACTAACGAAGTCTGACGAAGTAGATAAGGGTTTTAACAAATCTTTTTCGGCGGTTAGAAGGATAGGTAATGGAATAATAATGTTTACTGAGGGGAAGCCATGCCTAACTTCAAGTATTGAAAACAAAAACAAATTATTTTAAAAATTTTATTAAACAGATAGCAACATCGGTGTCATTCTCGTGAGACAGTTTCAATTGAAGGCGCTGTGCGACTCCGATCTATTTTAATGCAAATTCGATTTTCAAAAGAAGAAAACAAATCCTTTAGCCCGCATGTCCACAGGTAGAGAATAACGGAGGGAATTTTAAAAATTTTGATTCTTACATATGAGAGGCGCGTGCTTTAATGAAAAAATATATTTTTTAAAAAAAAGAGAAGACACTTTTTTATTAAGAAAATATCTTTGAATTCGCAATATCGCAACTATTTTACGTGATGTTCTGCAAAGTGTTATTTTAAAAATACTGCCAAGCATTCAAATGAAAAAAATGAAAAATGTAGAAGTTCTTCGATAGGCCGCTTTCTCAAAAGACATGTCTTAAGAAAAATGCATACAATTATGTCAAAAAAAAAATAAAAAAATATTTAACATTTTTCCACGCCATTGAAACATTGCCTCGTTATGTCATCGTTGTGTTCATATCTTGGAAGATAACTACATAAGTGATATCGTTAAATGTTTGGTGGCTGCATCGAGGTCATAGTTCACTTATGCATTAAACTCCAACGTTTTCCCAACATTTACAAATCAGATAAATCACGTAAAGATGTCGGCAGTTATCGACTTACTAGTCCCTAGAGCTCTCCAAGCAAAGTTCTTTGAAAGCGTTATTAGAAGCAATTTCTTGGAAAAATATTATTCCAAGAGAATAATTTGGTATTAGAAGTCAGCATAATAGCGCTCACAAGAGAAATTTCAGACTAAACAATCCATTGGTTTAGTTCTTCTTGACGCTTTCGCTTCCCTTTGGCATAATGATATGGTCTTTAGAATGGTACCTTTTGGTTTTCTTTCTCTTCTGTTTTTCTCTTTAATATAACCAAACGCTCGGGGCATGTCGCTGATACGCATAACACGGTGGTGTTGGTTAGATAGAACTCAAAAAAAAAGGAGGAGGACGTATAGGGCTGTTTTCTACCTCTCGAAGTTAAATTGATCCAAAGCTTTTTAGTTGAAAGGTAGTTCTCTCGTTTCATTTTAAATTGATCTGTTGATTGCCTATCTATTCCCGCAGGTCTTCCCCCAATATCCGGTTCAGAGTCCAATTATGTATTCAAATCTCTCTCCTCTCTGACTCTCTTTCCAAAACTTAGTAATTGTCATGTTGTTTTACACGCCGATTGGATCAGGATGGACTCATTGAATGAACTTGGTTAAGTTGCAAATTGCAGTTACCATGATATCTATTATAGCTATCGAGAGAAGAAAGCCTTGCTTTCTTACTTCGTCTGCTTTGAAATTCTTTTTGCTGGTCGTGCATCAGCATATCAAAAACATGAACAGAAGGAAATTGTAAATATATGCCTCCATAATATGAGGTAACTGCGTCCTAATTATACGACAAGAATTTGCAATTAATCCCCCAAAAAAACAAAATAAAGTTATGCTAAGTTCCCCGTTAGCAACTTTTCTACTAAGAAGCTGCATAAACTAACAAATGTGGAATCATTATAAACAAATATTAAGAAATTGCGTAAAAAAATGCATAGCCACTTGTCACTTATCTAACGCAAGTCTTCTAAATCATATTTTTGTTCGCCGTAACACATAACCTAATCTTCTTTGGGGATTTTCGCTCGCTATATACATCACATACATTGTATTAATTCGAATATGCTTTTCTTTCTTTCTCCTTGCACTTGCAATGACATAGGATTAAGCAAATATCTAATATTCTTAAATACGTGTGCAAATAGTTCATGTTCATTTACTCTTTCTACAATAGAACTAAACTTACGCTTCAACGCCCCACATGCAACGTATATCATCTAAACAAAACTGTGAAGGCAGGCAGAGGGATACACTGCTCGTCCCTTAAATAGTTAATTTCGTTTTTTTTTTCCTCGTTTTTTCATTTTTCTCCTCTTTTCATTACTGGCCACATACATGTCTTATGTAAATTAAAACGATATGTTTGTAGGTCGAAATTAGTCACTTAACAATTTCAATGCAGTGTAAACGTTAGTGATTTCAAGTGAACTGATTTTGCCTCTAATCTCTCTCGGCGTAAACGCTTCGTTACGCTATTTCTATCTCTATTTCTATTACTTTAGACCACATTTTTATATACTGCATCACTTAAGGTACAGGATATACCGGGGACCACCGTTTATTAATAAATCGTACGCTCACCTACACTTATTAACGGAGAGCTCAAAGATTGCAGATTAAACCATAGTTTATGGTCACCTTATGTCAATGCTCTCATCATTATTTTCAAAATTTTATGAATCAATGAGACACTCAATGGAAAATGGAAATTTTTGCATTTTTTTAACTCATCTATAAAGAAAAAAGTTCAATGTCGGAAAATATTATCTAGAGCCAAGTCAAGGAGATACGAGTGCGATTGCGATGTAAAGGAAGGGAAGAGTTTAGCATCGTCTGCGTACATCAACATATAATATAGCGATGGTGTCAAATAGTTACCTTGAGAGACAACTGACACCACGATATAGAAATCCATTAGAGGTAATGGAATTGTAAAGAACCCTAAGCGATTTATTAGGAAGATAAGTGCTTATCCATTTTAGTAAATATGAAGGAAAACATGATGACAGCAGTTTAAAGAGGCAGTAACTCTTGACTAAAACAGTCAAAGGCTGTACTTCAGCCTGTACGGCCACTAGAGAATACATGAAAACATGACAAGTAGATTATAAAAGATTCGTTATATAACAATCAATCTCTCTATTTGACGAGCAACTATTCGGACAAACACCCAACTTGGCAATGTCTTCACGAGATATCTAACTCTACCTCCATCTCTATTTGTGCAGGTGAATACAAAGGCTACTCCTCGAACACGACGAGAAAACGCTAGTTTTTAGAGGGAGATTACAAATATTTGATATAACACAAAAGAGCCTCTTTCCGTCTAATATAATGAACGCATCCAATGCGTTCTTCCGCTACATGTCATTAAAAACAAATAAAGTTGCTTGACAATCTGACATATAGACATAACTTGACGCCCTGTTGACTTAGTAAGAAGCCTACTTTCATTAGTTTGATAGAAGGTAAAAAGCAGGTCAGTAAAGTAAGTATTTGAAATCTTAAGAAATCAATATATGTCCGTCTGTCTACACTTTTCGGCATTACTATTATGTACCTATCTATCTCATAATTTTATAATCTTAGTGAAATTATCATTCAACGTTAGTGTAAATGAAGAAGCATTTAAATTTACGTTTGATCGATTGTTCATAGCAAGTAGCAAGCATCATAGTATGCGATAAAGATAGCAAAAAGGTAGCAAAAATCATTGCTTAATGAATTGTTCTATGATCTGCTTACTCATTTTATATGTGCATGTATGACGCCTTACCATAGGAAATGTTACTTCATATCAACAAAGAGACGCAATATGTTCGCAACAAGTCGTGATATATTCGATTTAGTCCAGAGCGCAAACACCAAATTTTGTGATGGTACGTAATGGAGTTCCTGGCATTCGACGTATCCAACAAGTGTTTTTACGCTTACCATTTGGTTACTCAGTTTCCTAAAGCGATTGTAATAAAATCTAATAAACATATGCAAAGGTAGCAAAGTGCACACCCGTGCAATGCGGTTAAAAACAAACATTCAACCTTTCAATAAGCTTCCAGAGGAGAGATAAAAGATTTTCACTTAACAAGCTTTGACGTTTAAGTCGAGCATATCGAAAGGAACGATGAGACAAACACGCATTGAAAGAAATTGTTGATCTTTTTTTTTTTGCTGTGATTGCAATTCGAAATTACAAATCGTAAATGGGACTGCAATACACAAATGGGCATGGCTAAAAAACTCCACTATTCAGAGTACTTGCTTTTCAATGTTCAATCAACATATATATATATATATATGATAAAAATATATTTGAAAAATTTCATTTGTCTATTAATTTTGAAAACGCTATGGTAGTTCAAGGTTTGCTATTAAATACCCTACATCACACTACAGTTATTCATGTAACGCCTTTTCAAAATAAGTCCTTATGTGTGGTCGAAGTGGTCAAAAAAGTGTTCCGATCTGTTCCGAGATAAACAATATTGGTATATCAAAATTCATCAAAATATCTTGAAAGTTACGACCTGTAGATTGAACCACAAAAAAAAAAAAACAAAAAACACGGACACACGAACAGGTAGGCTAAGTTCAATTCAGAAAATAATTTGGAATCGCTCGGTACAATAACAGGTAAAGTCTGTCTTAAGTCCTTCTAAATATTTTATATACCCGCACAAACTGTTATACCACAAGCAGTATAAGTTATCTTGAACTGAACAAACTATAGTGGAAAAGTTGAAGAAGATGTTCTTTTGGCAACAATTTTCTTGACGCTAATCGTGATGTTAAATATAATTTCTTAACATCTTAAGTAAGAAAAGAAGTTTTTTAATTAAAAAAATCTCTAATGATTTCATGTAATTTTTTATTTTTATTTTATTTTTTTTTTTTACGTTAAAATTCTATCAATTGTGCAGTTAATTATGTATAAATGTGAAAAAAAATTTTCGCTTCGCGAAACAGGATTAATTGTATTATGTCTACTGTTCGGTTTGTTGTCCGTCCATCCATCCATGAATCTTACGATAACTGTTTGCACTTTAAACGATACTAAAAACTGTAAAGGAAAACTGAATGCAAAAAATTAAAATTTAAAAACATATGCACTTGATCGTCATCGACAGATGGACTTGAAAATTGATTAGTTTACCTAACCACAAATAAACGAAATTTTACACCAAAACAGAAAGTCATTTTATATTCTCGTTAATAATTTAGAAGGAACACCTGAAATTCTTCTAAAATTTGTTAAGAAATATTTAACACAACTGTTTTACATTTGAATGAAATAAGTTTTTGAATCAGTTTCTCATAAACCAAATATTTACGAAAGAGCAGCCTTCGCATCATACTTCATCAACACTTTACGTGACTTTTTAATATACCACAATATCTTGACGTATTTTTTCAATATTTCGTTACATATATGGCGTTCAGCTTTAGAGTGTCCATTAATCCTTTTCATTATCTGATCATATTTATCTATTAATTAGATCTCGCATCAAGATTAATTTTAGAAACGATGAGTTTGAACGGCGGCAAAACGACCAAATGCTTCATTCCCTTAAAAGCTCTTTTCAAAGAAGGCGTTTTAATTACGACTAAGTATTTTGGAATTTTCAACTTTCTCTAATTATTGAAAATAACTTTTCAAGGGAAAGGAAAAGAAGACTGCTTTTTATCTGTGCAGCAGAAAGTTTAAAAACTGAAAAAGGATGAGCTCGCTTTCGTATTAAGTAAAAGTACGTTTCTGCTTAATAAAAACAAAAAAAGACCAAAAAGAAAAAAACTGATAAATTTGATTCTAATCTTACCACGATGTGTCTTTAAGTCACATTTAAACTTTGAATTTAATTTTTTTACTTACTTCATATTGCATTTCCCAGTAGTTTTAATTTATTTTATTAATCTTTTACTTTATTATTATTAATTGGCACAAAGTATTTGTAAATTTGGAGTCAGTCGCGATGGGAAAATTAACTATTTTCACCAAATATGAAATGTGAGGCACAATGTGGCTGACAGTCGCATAGACAAAAAGTAAGCCCATAGCTTAGACAGGAAGTATCCAAATGACGAAAAATTTTGTGGCAGTGAGGCGTTTCAATTAACCTCACGATTTTCATATGTGACTGGGAGGCACCCCATGGTGCGATTCGTTATGAGAAAACGTGGTAAAATTAGAGTTAACCGAAAAAAAAAACCACAAGACACCATATGATTAGCAAATCAATTTATTAAAGTAAATTTTACAATTTTTCTTCATTTGTTTCATATTTTTAAACTACAAAATTCGTAGCCAAGAGCTGGTTAACAATCGGCTAAAACTTCAATAACGAATACGAAAATTGATACATAAATGCAAGCTGACAATATGATGAAAGAAAATGTACGTCAAAAAAGTGTTCCTGTGTTACGAAAAGAAAGCAAAGGTTCAGATCGTGGCCACAGGGATACTGAACGAGTGGGAGAGAACGTATGCAGCCACTACTACGTGTTATTAACAAGTGGACCGATTCTAACCGAAGCGAAGCTACTTCAACAAGTTGAGCAACGCACTGTTCGATTTCTTGAAGACTTTCGCCTTTGTCCAATGAACAAACTTCAAAACCTACAGAGAACCTTGAAAGATGAGTGATGCACTCTACAAACGTTATAAATATTCTACGAATCGTACAAGAGAATATGCATATCGTTTCATACCAATGGCTTTTGTATCTCTATGTATGAGCGAAAAAGATCTCCATATCGGGACACATGTCTTTAACTACGTTATCGCGTTTCAGAAATTGCGGGACATGAATTCACGTCAACGGAACGTCAGGAATAGAACTTGGAATTTACCTCAGCGGTCGCGAATGTGTTAACTTAACTTAATACAATTTTATAAATTCTCAGCAGAAATTTAATTTAATTTGTTCTTCGCTCTTCGCATTTGTTTCCTATATAACTGAGAACAATTATTAATTTCGTTCCGTGATCTGTAGATCCAAAATATTATTATTGTTATTATTATTAATTTATCTGGAGAAATAAATTTTAAAACTAAAGCCTTAAAGCACTATCAGCGTCATGTTAGTGTAACGATTGCATTGAAAACTCTACCGCTCTTGAGATTTCAATTCACGCGACCATTGAGTTGTTAGTCGAGACTCTTTACCTACTCAGCCACTCAACCAGATTTCAGGCGGATGATTTCATGCCAGAAAAGAGCCTAGCAAGCAATAGTACTTTAAAAAAGCGTACAGCAAAAATCAAGTCAATAAGAAGAAGAAATATTTTTAACACTGACTTCTTTCTTTGTTTTTCCTTTCACTTGCAGCTATTTTATTGAAGAGAATCTTACATATTCCAAAAATTATGTAAGTAAACAAGTCCGGAGCTTAGGAATAACAAGCCACTAAATCTAATTGAATTTGAGTTACTGCCAGTTGGTCAATAAGCGTCAGATTTTCTTCAATTACTATGTTCTACGCTGAGATGACTCTTGTTTTAATTAGCTTGTATTTCTTACGCAATACCAAGGAAAGGACTGAAGTCATTGGATAATTACTTAAATAGATGAACAGAATATACGTATAGATGTATAGACATGTTTCGCTGGCAGATAAGCGTATGCTACGATTGCCCATTTGACTGCACTTACATGTGTACATTTATTTTGCTTTTGATCTTCCAAAGTATTTCGTAAAATCATGTAACAATTCTCTCATCAAATTATCAATCTTTCTTTATATATATATATATATATATATATATATACTTGCATTACTTCATAAGTTATATATATTTTTAATTATGCCCTGCTTTCTGTCCAACTGACTGACAACACTATGCTAACACTCTCGGAATTGGATTTAGCGAAAATTGGATTTTTCTGCAATTGATAAAAGTGTAAATAGAATATATATATATATATAAAAATAAAAGTCCATTTCCTTTTTGTTCAAGAGCATTGTCTAAATTGTTAGCAATATTTTCAAAAGATTCCCACAGAAAATGTGGGCCAGACTTGCGGCTATATTTAAACGAGTGAGTCACTATTTTTATAATCAATCAAGTACAAGTACTAAAGAGTTTTTTTTTTTTCAGTTTTTATGAGAAAAAATATCCATTAATAGTTTCTCTCGTGCGATAAATATTTAACTGAAACAAAAAAAAAAATTACTTGCATATAAAATCTCTACCTAAAAACAATGAGTGAACGATTATATAGTTGTTCGTGTAATAAAAGTAAATAATGGCATAGCAATTTCAATTTCCCAAACTTTTCAAATATATTCCAAGTACAACTTTGAAATAAAAAAAAAAAACACAAAGGAAAGTCTGTTTTCATATTTTTATGTTATAATATAAAAAGAAATCTCCAAAAGGGTTGTCCAACTTATTGAAGCGATATTCAGTTATGAACAGATCTAAAGCCTTAAATCGAATCCAATCGCCATCATAGGCGAATGATAAAATAGATAGATGGAATCTTGTAAAAAATTGGATATTTTTGCAAACAGTGATAGGTAATACGTGAACCTGGTCGAGACCATGAATTTAACCGCTTCCAACAAAGCTAATAGAAAAAAAGAAAACGAAAAAAAGATGGAACAAATTCGAACAAAATTCGAAAGAAATTATTATTATTCGCAACTGAATATCAGAGTAAGCCATGCTTGGAATGTCATCGCCAAGTGTTTGCAAATGGAGTAGTAAATAAGAAGAAGTCTTTGGTGTTTTATGGAGGAAACGAGTCCCTTTTCAATTCCAGCATAGGTTCGCTTGCACACGTTAAACGGACGAGGCTCTTGCATATAACTTGCATCGTATATTATCTTGGAATAAGATCGAATCACTACCAGCAGTGGTCTTTCCTGCCGTACCTGATATTTCCATATTCAAGTCGAACGTTCACAAACACTGCTCCCTTTCTTGACTCCATTCGTTCTATAACTTTTCCTGCTCATCACCCTTCCCGACCGGCAAGTAGAGCGTTCAAGAAATTTTTCAAATTCCTTGGTAAAAATTTTAATTTGAAAATTTATCAAATATCGTATCAAATATTGTTTTTCTTTTCTTTTTTTCATTTAAAAGTCAGCTGAGGCTTATTCAACAAACCTTGCAATCCAAAAGATTAAACTTGAAATAGTAAGAATGTAGGTCGATAGTTGTACAAACTTTTTGCATGAAAATTTTTGCCAACAGTTACTCCCTCGATTTGTCAAACTAAATCGTATTGAATACCTCCGGCCTTTTTAATCAAATATTTAAGAGTGGGCTAACAAGACTACCGAGTACTCCTACCGAGAAAAGTATAAAAGATAGATAATCAGTAGCAAGAATTTTGACAAATATTGACTAACAAGACCAATTGCTCTCATCGAGATTATCACATCGCATAGTCGCAAAATTTTTGCTACAACTTTTCAATGTGATTTTTTTTTCCTTTTTTTGTATATGAATTCAAGTGAAGAAGAAAAAAAGATAACCTTATAGGAAAATATGTAGAAGAAAGAGCAAGACTTTTAAAGGACAACCGCTAGCATAGGGTGACATGCTAATCTCCAATCAGACATTTCACGCTAAGGTCCTTCAGGAAGATATCAAATAAATGATTCTTGTGAACTTTTGTGCTTTTAAAGGGTTACAAATATTTTCCATGTCAACTTTTAAAAGAAGCTTTTTCTTCAAGAAATTTCAGTTGTGTTCAAAATAATTGATTTTAATAGATTGTTTCCCCCTTCTTTTCTCATTACAATAATATATATTTATGCATTTTTTTTTTTTTTTTTTTAAGTTTCCACTTGGACAATGGAATTTGTGTTTTTCAAAATGTGGTTCAAACGAAGTAGAAAACTTCTGTTGCACTTCTGACTTTCCTTGTTTCGCTTAACAACTTTCTTCCATACAAAGTCTTTATGAAACGTTTCTGCCTAATCCAATTACTAAAGTAAATTAAAAATTTAAAAGAAAAATCTTTGGAAATTTCTGAGCAATAATATGTGTTACTTACTTCAAAATTTCTAAGAGCCTTTTAAGCGACCTCACAAGCGACAAGACAATTTTATTTTCAATAATTTCCTGTTTTTTTTTTTATGCCTTTTCTTTGTAATCACGCACAAACAAATCATAGGTATAGTAAAGACAGATCGTCATTAGAGTTTATAGTGTTTCGTTGTGATTATAAACTTCATCTTATTGGCATAATTGCAGCTTCGTAAAGATGTAAAATTAAAAAAAAAAATATATATATATATATATATATATATATAGATAATTGTGCTTGAGACTGATAAACCACTTTTCACCACTTTTTAGAATAGCTTTCGAACATTCCGTACTTAGGCATTTTTATTATTTAACCTTATACAGCAAACTTTTTTTGCAAACTAACATGAAAAGTAAATTCATTACCGAAATATATTCGTTGAGCCAAAGCGTTTTGAGTAAAACAAAAATTTCATTAAAATTCATAAAAACATATGTTTTTAAAGTTAACACTCTAGTAAATATTGTTGCGCCCAAAGTTTGGAATTTTGATGCACATATAATCAAAATTGGTTTGCTGATCGGAACGACAACACTACACAAGTTAGTAAACGTTCCCGGTGAACTACTGAAAAAAAAAAAAAAATCGAATAATAGATAATAAGTGGACCGCGGGATAATTGCAAATTTCCTAAAGTTTTTTTTTTACGAAATTTCATTAATATGGACACGAAAGACTTGTGTTTTCAAATAGATCACGTCTCGCTGCAGCATTGCCTAAGAGTCTATGAAGTGTCAAATTTTTTTCTCATTTTGAAAAAATTGGAAAATATTTTTTAAAAAAGAATTTACTACATTCTCCCTTGATGGTAAGCCACACTTAACAAAATGCCAGGGCTAAGGAACAGATCTCACCAGATTCAAGAGAATAACTCTCAATACAGTTAAGTTAAGACTGCATCACGTCTCAATACATTCAGTTTATTATTTTTGTAGGCAAAGGGTTCTTCTGTACAAATTCACAGTGATATTCCGACATTATTAAAAAAAATAATAATAATAATAATCATAAGAGAAAAAAATGACTGACTGACTGACCTAGATCAAGTTTTCAACTTAATTTGAACAATAAATCACATTGTTACCTCCAAAGTACACAAAATACGAGCGTACACATAGTTACGTAGCAGATGTGATAGACACATGTACGCATACATAAAATCTTAATTGAAAGTTTAAAACACAAAAAACACACAAAAAAAAAAAAGGAAAAACAACAACAAAAAGACTTAAAAGACAAGCGTTATTACCTCTTTTTTTTCGTTGACGGTTTAACAAAGCTGGTTTTTATATTTTTGATTTTGTTTGTGTTTTTGTTGCTATTAAAACCACTTTTTCATAAATTATGTTTTCGAAATATACAAATTTTTCATCACAAGCAATAATTTTTAATAATTTCTATGCACATAGGGAAAAAGGCAAAAAAAAAAAAAAAAAAAAAGAAGACTGATTAAAAAATATATGTGTATATGGAAGAAGAAGAGGAAGAACAAACTAAATTACGAAACTCACGGAACTAACGAAAGCTTTGATGTGCAAAACCGAAGTGTGCAATACCCAAGACGGCAACAACAATAACAACCACAGCATTTACCAAAAATATAAAAAAATTTTTTTCTCGTTTTCTTAAATTTTAAGAAAAACACACACAATTCACAAAAAATAATTAAATAAAATTTATTCGAATTTTTTTTTTTTGTTTCTTTTTTTTTTTTTTTAGTCAATATTATATTTTATAAGCAAAGCATGCACACAATCCGTAAAATACTTAATTTATTTAATATTATAACCCCGTAGTTAGTAAAAGATATGCACAAAGACAATACGTTACGTTCTTAAAAAATATACCGATACTATTATAAAGCGAACAGTTCTTTCGGAGCTTAAAAACCCAAAATTTTGTTTTTCGTGCTTTCTGCGTAAGGATTAAAAAAAAAAAAAATTGCTTTTAATTTAATAAATAACTAAATCTTTTTTATCAATAATAATTACGTACGTTTTCACTTCGAAGAATTATATTTACGTTACTCACGTATATTAAACCGTCTTTATCGCTCAAAATTTTGAAAGCAAATGAAAAATAATCTACATAAAAATCTATTCTATACCAAATTTCTTCACTTTCAATGCTCTCTCTCTCTCTTTCTCTCTCTCACTCTCTCTCGCAAGATTTCTTTGATGTTTGCTGGCATTGTTATTGTAAAACAAGCACTCATTCGCTCTGTTTGCAATGGAATGAGTGGAAATGAGTTTGACTATGCAACTGTGCTCCAACTGTGCCTGAAGTTCAGATTGGATTTTATGTAGACGAATCCACTCACAACACCGTTTGTCTATGATTTTTGTTTTGTTTTACTACACATTCTGTTTTCTATTGTTGTTGATGTTGTTGCGGTAGTTTTCAATGTGTATAGCGTTTATATGCCAGCTAAACGATTATGATAGTGATGATGGTATGCATACGTACGTGCACATGTGCTGTTTTGTGCATTCACTAAAATAAAATTAAACAAAAAAATCTCTGAAAATAAAAAAACTGTGAAACAAAACCTAAGAATAAACTGAGTATAAAACTTCTCTTTCAAAAACCAGTCGAATTAATGTTGTGTGTGTGCGACCGTGCGTGTGGGTGTGTGTGTGTGTGTGTGTGCGTGTTTACAACAAATGTGATAAAAATTTAAACACGAACGAGAATCACTGCAACTTTTTCGCGTGTTGTGTAATTTTCATATATTCAGAGAGAGAATGAGATGTGAAACCGGTTTTCTCTTACTACTACTATAAGCGCAACATTAGCGACTGTAACGAAAAATGCATTACTTTTTGCAACATGTTGACAAGTGACATGTTTACTTTTACTTATAGTAACTTGTATACACAATTTTAATAGAGTTTCGCTCATTACTTTCAATATTTATTCGCTCTTTTATATGGTATATGGAAAAGTATCACTTCCGTTTAATTGGCTTACTACCGCCAACTCTCTCTTTGCCATAATAAAGAGATAGACGTTGCCAGGAAGCTATAATTTAAGAACAGTATAACTCAACACAAATTAAGGGTTTTTTTTTGCAGTATTTTATGGTAACGGCTTACATGCGAATCATATCGTCCGATCCGAAATTTGAAGTTGCAATCCAGAACATATCAAGCGAAAGTAGGAGGATATTACCTGACTTTGCTGTTCTATACCAAATAACAATGCAATAAATTAAGTTAGGTCCACTTATCTACATCAAGACTTTTTTTTTTTTAAAGGATTTACTTATGTCGCTTTGGTCTTCTCTTTGTAGTTTTTGTTTATTCGAGTATTAAAAGCATTCTTACTTTAAAGACTTTTTAAACGTATTTTGGATTTAGCTTTAAGAAGAAACATTTTAAAGTAAAAGTTAGTTTTGCATATGCCTAACAAAAGGTCACACTTAGGAAAAGAACTGGCTCATTAAGATATGGGTACATTTATTGGTGGCAGAGATGCAGTAGACCATCAAGAAAGACGCAGCCCAGAAGTCTGCGTCTTGTTGGTGCGTCCTGAAGTAAGGCAGTCGCGAACTCAGCTTAAATCCGCTCACCTTACAACAATTTCTGAAAAGTCAACCGCATATATGATGTCCTGGAATTGTGGAACCTACTGCGGTCAGAGAAGATTTAAAAAGAGACATCATGGTGTTGGTCTTTTTTAATATATTTGAGGCCTTGTTGGTTGGAAAGACGAAAGCTTCGTTGAAACTATACATTTTTAATATTCCTAGCAAGGAATTCCTCCATTAGAAGATGTTATGAGACTCATCCGTTACTTGGGCAACAGATTTACATAATAGGTTCTATTAAATGAGGAGAAGCACTACTTTTCATTTGATTTCAAACATTTATTTATTTTAAGTTTAGACTAAGCAGGCCTCATAAGGAAGCTAAGGGAGCTCCGTAAGGACAGAACCTTTCTATTTAACAATATGAATATTTTAATAATTTTGCTTACTACGAAAGAGTTTTTAAAAGAGCTCCCGCCAATTCCCTTCGCCACAGCTACAAAATAATAAAAAACAAAAGGCTTTTCTTGGAACCATCATAAACCATCATAAACCTTACAAAATCATTGCGTTTTGCTGTAGGAGGAATCGAGTTCTGAAGCCTTTTTTCCATATTCATGCTTTCATATTTTATTTCGACTACTTGAAGCCTGACGCGCAAAGCTTGGGACATGGAATTAAAAGGTCAACCAGCAGTAGTTCCTTATTAAGTACATTGTCAGGGAAGAAACAAAACTAGAGACAGACATCTGTCACAGGCACAGACACAGAGAAAAACTGCAGTAAATAATTTACATTTATCTACACAACGGTAACCCTTAAGTTGAGATGTTAAGCAACTGTTTTAAGCGCTGCCTTACGTGCCTATGCAATTAAAATTTACGTAAACAGTAGCTTAAGAGATATTCTAAGTTATTGGAAACTCTTTTAGGGGTTCTCTTTTCCTTTTTTTCTTTTTTGCTTTTTTTTGTCTTGTTTTTAACGTAACAATATTATAAAGTGTTGCATTTCTCTTTTAATTATATTTTATTGTGCATATTGGGATTTATTTGTTTCTTTAGGGGAGTTGTTTCTTTTTGTGTTTTTTTTTTTTTTTTGTTTCTTTTCGTTCATAGATTATAATGGCTTTTCTTTAGGTTAAGTTCCACAAAATGCAACAAGCATTTATAAAATATCTTTAGTTTTTCTTAAATTCATTTTTTCATTGCGTTTGGGACTTATAAGAGCATACATAATTAAACTACAAAAGACTCATATGCGGAATAAAGACATTTTTTCTTCTAACTGCATATGGCAGTGTATGGTATAAGGAAACGTAATTAGCTAGAAAGACTCCTGCATGAAGCAAAAATTTAAAAAACATTTTAAGAAAGCAAAAATAAAAAAACAAATGAAAATCTTGGTTGCTTCCTTGTATTTATTAAAAAACTCTTCCAGCTATTTTTAAAGGCTCGCTATATGCAAGAAGAAAGCAATTTAATCATTACTTAGGTATTACATTGTTTTCTGCATCTATCATTCATTGGTGTGTTCTTCGTGAAGACTCTATCAATGCACATACGACGCTTCTGCTTGTAAAATTACAAATTATGAAAGATTAAAACTAAAAGTAGATAAACGAGGTCATAAGACTATTGCCTAAGAGCTTCATAATGCTTAATAAAAAAAAAAAAAAAAAAAAAAAAAAAAAAAAAAATATATATATATATAATTTTATCCATCATTCATTAAAACGCAAAAACTAAATAAAAGTAACTGGTAAAGCGCTTCTTACCCCACAAAAACCAAAATAAAGCAAAAAAAAAAAAAAACCAAATTCCATAACAAAGAATTTTTTAATATACTTGTGGGTTGACTTTTTTAATATTAAATAAAGCATAATTTCGTTTGATACTGTAAACATAATTGTCGTGAAAGAGAGGACAGAAAATAGAAGTAAAAAAGCGATAACTTAAAAATTGCGAACACTCGCTAACGGTAAACAAAATGGTTGAAAGGAAACTTTTTCTAAAAATCTAACAAAAATGCAACAGACAAGGTGTGCTTGAGATAGTTGGACACATGTGCCATTACTAGTAGCATATAGAGAAAAACCAATATATGCATATGCAAATACCACAAGTTTATAAAGGGGGAAAAATGTAGGTCAAATTTGCATCACTTTTGATTTCACTCTGCAATAACTTATCATGGTAGACCGATAAGGGATATGATTAGCTGCTCTTTGCCTTTTGGGGAAAAATAGAAAGAAAACAAAAATAAAGTACAAGTTAGAAAACAACTAACTGAAAGTGTGTTCAATAGCCATGGAACAACAATAATAGCACACTGCTATAAAGTTACTAAGTACAGGAGAAACTCTAATACTTATTTTTTTTTTACTTCCCCATTAAACAGTATCCATAAAAGCCCATACCAACAAGGCTGAGCAAAATCAGAGGAAACGAACTAAAAAACTTAAACTTATGAAAATTAAGTTTATATTTTCAGTGCAGAAGCCATGACCCCTTAAATGAAGTGCAGTGTGGTTTTAATAGCTCTAAGGTACTTTGATAAATATCTTTCTACTTGCGCGTTATGTGGATGAATATTTAAAAGTTGGTTTCGTGATATATGCACACTTTGCAGCATTGACATATGTGTAGCATTTCTTCTTAAAAAAAAAAAGAAAAAGACAACCATAGAAAGTTCATTTGTCCAATACAACGACGCGTTCGTATACATAGAAAACGAACTTTTTGATAAAATGATTAATGCTTACAATATGTCAAAATATTGAAAGATTTGCATCTTTCCAGTAACGATCCCCATCTATACGCGAAATTAAAGGCAAACTAAACGAAAGAAAGGAAAAAAATACCTTCAGCACATCCACTTACTTCATAATTCTGTCAATACACTGTTGGAGTTGTTAATTTTGGAAAAGTTTGTAGCATACATTTTGGGTGTTGTAAGATATCAAATAGAGCGCAAGTCGTGCTAGCTCCCTCTTTTTCGCTCTTAAGAACTTTAATGAACACTCTGCCATTCACTCTTAATCTCTTCCCATTTTTCTCTTGCTGTTTTGTTCTACGTATTTTATAACATATCATGTGATGGAGCTGCCGTTAGTATTATTAATATTAACTAATTATTATAACTATAATAATAATTATTATCATTATTATCATCCTTATCATTATTATTATGATTGTATTTCTTAGCCTTTTCTAAAGGAAACTCAAGCACTCTTAGGCCATGTATTTTAACAAAATAGGTTGGACACATAATTTTTTTGTAGTCAACACCACTTGTGGTGCAAGGGTATGTTAAGTTGGCGCGGACATATACAACATCCAGAAAGACTTGAGAGAAGGACATATATTGACCGACTATCTGCGTGTCCGCCTGTCCGCCTGTCTATGTTTCCTTCCATTTCCTTCGACCTACAGGCTGCAACATTTGAGATGTTTTGATGAAATTGCCTACACTCATGTACTTTGGCCCAAGGACGAAATCTATTGAAAATGATTCAATATTCATATGAAGCCTTTTATTTAAATAATGTGATATGAATAACTCTAGGATGGTGCAGGGTATTTAATGGTCGGCTATGACGCACTATAGCCCTTTCGCTTGTTTTTAATTAAACTAATTAAAATTTGTCGAATAACAAACTCAAAACATACATTAATACGTTACTAAGAGTGTTTCAGTGCAGATGGTTTTAATGACAGTTGCCTGTAATTAATTATCGCATCATTTCATTTTCCCTACATTGGCTACATTTTGGCTGAAAGTCTCTGAAATATTTAAAAACTGTTTTCAATTTACTAAGCAATTTTAAATATTCATGTTAAACGCTTTTGGAAAGGACGTAAAAAAAGGCGTTTGTTATCATTCCTAATTCGGTCTATAATTTTCTTGCTTGCCCAATTAAAAGCAAAGTTTTTGAAGGCAAAACAACAAGATTTTTTTAGCACAGATGCAGCATTCGTAACAAACATAACGCAAGCTGCTACGTCTCCAACTACTTCCTTTGTATGTCTTTATCCACTGATTGCCTTTTTAAGGGGTTCTCAAAACACGCTATTTGTGTTCAAACAAAGTAACAAGCTTCATACGTCAAGGACATAAATTGTGCTACAATCATGTTGCCAGCATTACACGTCCCTGGACGTAAACGAGCTCCTATCGGCATACGGTTAAGAAAATCAAAATATAAATAGCACCAAAGCTTGCAAAGCTACAGGGAATGGTTTCACCATCAACTGAGTTCAATTCGATATCAATGCGGTATGCAATTTTTAATAATTAGTGCCTTTATTACCCGCCGACATGTTAATCCACCGACAGAGACCAATGCCACTAACCTGCAATAAGTAGGAATGAACGTATTGTTGCTTATATGAAAGCATTCGCAGATGTATCAATTTTCATTAGTTGCTATATTATGACATTTTATGTACGATGTTCGTAGGTACATATAAGCATTGACAATACTAATCATAATCTTTACGTTATCAGACAAGTTATAAAACTCGTCTACCTCTTATGCTATACTATAGCTCTCTGTGTTTATAGGTATATCCCAGAGTAGAGAAGCCTTCATATTTTGATTCCACTCTACTCTCTCTCTCTGTCTCGCTCTCTCGCTCTCTCTTTTTGCCTTCCTTTGGCTGTCTAATTTACATTCATTGACATTAACAGCACTACCATCATCATCACTAGATAATTGGATAACAAAAACCGGTAACTAAAGCGTACGCTCACCCATACATACTTACATAATCACATATGCAAATATCCCGTTCCCGATAACATCACTTAGTTGAACCGCATACGTACACAACAAAATACAATAAAATTACGCAAACAAATTCTATATCATCGGAAGGTATTGTTGTTTTTCTTGTTATTGTTGTACAACGCAGAATACAATCGTTTGAACAAAAGCACAAGCATTCATTCATGCATGCATATGTACTTACAAATATTCAAACACAAGTGTGTGCTACAATTTGCCATTATGTATGTTTATGTGGCTGTCATATGGTGCCCGTAATAGTGAGGAATAAAAAAAAATAGAGAAAAAATATAAGAAAAATTAAAAAAAAAAAAACAAATAAACATTGGGGCATTTGTTTGGAGGGTAGGAGGTGAGCAGACTATTTTTGGTCAAAGTGTTAATGCCAATGTTACTGTTCTCTGTCGTTGTCAATGACCGTCATAATGATGATGTTGAAAGTGAGGTTGCGAAATGATGACATTGCTGCACCAATTATCGGCAATAAGAGGATTGCGTTTGTCCAAACTATTAACGGCACATACATACAATATATATATATATATGTATATATATATATATATAATATGTATATATATATATCTATACATATATATATATATATATATATATTATATAATATGTATATATATATAGAAATAAGTGGAAACGAGCAGCCATGCAGGAAACGTAACTACAGAGTAGTCCAGAAAAAATCGCATATAAAACTTGTAATAAAATTTCAAAATTTCGTTTTTTTTTTAACTAGAATATAAAACTGACATTGATATGACAATAATGCTGCGGTAAATACTTTGAATTCTGCCGCTTGGAGCACGATTTTCATGCATGTTTTGGCGGCATTGCCATAATTAAGGCTGGCCATAACACATATGTAACAAGAACGAGTGTTTCGCTTCGCATTCCCCCCGTTGTTATTGTTCACAATTTTCTTCTTCTTGCCTACGGTTTAAACCAACTTTCGGGGCACTTCTTGCATAGTAAGCAACATCAGTTAACTGCCAAAATATGGACATTGAGGTGTCAGAAAATAGGGCAAAGTAACTGAGTATCAAACCAGAGCTATAATGTTTAACCGCTCACTCATTGGACATGTGGGAAAGCGATCATATATTTCCGTTCCGTTTCTATTAATGTTTAGCTATTTTTCTCTTCACAGATCAATTTCAGTAATCCCGGGTAACAAACGCACTGCTCACGTTCTAACAGTCAAGTCAACTCATAATCCACAAATTAATTAATATATCGATTTTTTCTTCTTTTTTTTCGGTCTGACAAAGAGAGATCTTGATAGCCGATATTAAAGTAGTCCTGAAAACATACGAATAGGATTTAATTCCTTAACTTCGACATACAATACTTTCAAGAGTCAAGAGAATCTAGTCATATACCATCACACAGATCGAGATTGGGAATATACTTGACTTTAGAAACATTAGAATCCATGACATCATACAACAGGGTATGAAAGCCGCACACATACTTTAGTAGCTTTACATAACTTAGTTTAAAGTTGTTTTTTCCCGATCGACTGCCTTAATTAAGTCCGACATAACTTACAATATTCTGTTATGCAATGTAAGTACCGTTTCATTTCATAATTAAACATGTTCGCTTTCTAACGGTAAAAGTAACTTGCGTTGAATTTCCTTCTCCACTGCTTTAACCCTCTGAAGCAATTAAACGCATCGTTCGACAACTGCTCGCTAATATCCGAATTGGCATTTGTCTTATAGTCGATGAGTTTAAGTAGTTCACTTGTCGTAAAAAAGAGGGGAAAAAAACAGATACGAAAATTATATTCGCTGTAAACCGAATCTTTCATATCCATCACCCTGATCGTAAAAAGAAAAGGAAAAGAACTAAATTTTCATACCCTATCATATTGGATGGGCGTGGCTGATGTTTTCTATTTTCAAATTAAAAATTGAAATTTTTATGATGTATGCGTATGTGTTGTACACTATGAGTAATAAGCAAAAAACATCGAAAGCAAAAGAGTTCATCATTTTTGTCACATAGACGTGCAGGCGTTGTGGGCATGTTCTTGGGAAAAACTAAATGCGAATAGCACTCGATTTTTATTGAAAATATTTTTAAGAAGCAGTTGAAGTAAATTAATATGTAATTTATTGTGAAGAAAGGAAAAAGGGGGCAGCTTTGATTACTTATCAATTGAAAGAAATTTTTGTCAATTATTTTTCGATAGGTCGGTCAGTAAGCATAGGTTAATATAAATCAAAACTGATTGATCAGCACAACTTAAATGCAAATTTCATTTTTTATTGACTTAATTAATGAGAATTTTACAAAATTCAAATGTCAATCAGGAAATATTTCGTAAATCCATCAATTTTTGCGAAAAAAAGGTAGGCGCAGGGTCTGTACGTAGCTTAAGATCCTTACGCTGCTTGAATGATGGAATAAAAAAATTTTTTCAAAACTTTCTGAAGCGTATTTCGGTTTATGTTATACGAAATTAATAAATCCATTTGCCGATGTCGTATATATAATAAAAATGTTTTTTTTAGATCTTAAGTCTCTTTATGGGAAAACAAAATTTTCTCCGCACATTACTTGAGGATTGCATGCCATCAGAGTATGATGTTGTTGGCATTAGTACTTCATTTATTGGCTTTTTTCTTACAAGGGCATATTCACATTCACACTTTGCGATAATAGATAGTTAAGTGAGCTCATAAGGCAATTGGAATTTTTTTGGGAAATATGTAACTGTGTTGTAGAGCTTAACTTTGATAGCAGTGAGTCATGATTACGTAGCTTTAAATTTGCAGTAACGGGTTGCTTTTTGCTTTTTTTGCTGAACGTATGCGTGTCAACCTCTTGAAATTATACTTGGAAAGACGTCAAGAAGTTATATTCGGAATGAAAATGATGTCTATATAATCACATCGTTGAATTAAAAAAAAAAGAAGAAGTATTTTTATACTTTACACCGCTCAGACAGATACATGACGATTGAATTTTTGCGGACGTGTATATGGAACACGCAGAACGACTTAAAATAAACGCACTTTATATTATACAGATCGATTTAAATTTATTTGCTGAATTGAATTAAGTTTGTCGATCGATTTGTCCGTCTGCCTGTTAATTTATTCTTGTTTTCAATGTATAGGTTGGTGAGCTTTTTCACGCAGGCGTTTTCTGAGCTAAGAACGTACCTCATTGAAAATGGATTCAATTGCATCCATTTTATCCTCCCTCTCCAGATAACGTCCTAGCTTACTAAAGGCGTGGTTAACTTTCAAAATTTTTCGACACAAGAATAACCGAATAATATGGTATTTAGGCGAACATAATCGACGTGAATAACTTGAATTGAACGGCTCTATTTGTTTGAACCTTCTCCTATATAGCGATGCCTGTGAAAAATTTAGCTTTGCAAGAAGAAAGGATTAAATTTTCCAATCTTTTGTGATGACGATTTGCATTTAATATAAGATTTAAATCTATTAAATTTGAATCACATAACTCTATTTTATGAGCTTCAACCGTTATGTGGTTTCTTATGAAATGTTAACCTTTATGCGGTAATAAAATCGAATTTTTATTTCTATATAAAGAAAATAAGGGGAGAAAGGAAGATCTTTGACAAAAGAAGTATTTTTTACAAATAGCTGACGTTTCATCCTCTCTTCCATAAAGTGTGTTCGAAATGTAAATTTTAATATAACGTATTCAAAAGTCGGCTTCATTTCCAAATTTCTTTTCGAGTTTATTGTCAGTTTAATGCCTGCATTTATTTTATCGCAAAATGCTAAGCTGAAGACATGCAGAAACGACATTGTTTTCATTACTAATGCTTATGACCTACCATTGAATTATCTTAGATTTTTGCTTACTTAGTTAGGCTATCAAGAAATCATATTTAAAGGTGGAAACAACCTTCCAAAACAACAAACATAGCGAATGAACTTGAAAATGCGAAACTGAGCTGTGAAGAACAACCCAGCTATTCCAAATTCCAAGTCGATCGAGAATTCTCAAAATTTTTGAGCCTTGCTTTGTTTTTTATTCATTTATTTATTTATTTATTTATTTTTTTTTTTTGTCTATTAAATGCTGCCAATTAAAAAAAAAAAAAACCTAATTAATTAATTAGATTAAATCTCAACTTTGGAAAAAAAAAAAGAAAAGAATTTTTGAAATTCTTTTGAGTACTTGTGCCAACAATTATCTCAAAGAATTGCATCTGCGATGAATCCAATATGTATGTAAGAGAACATTTAAGAGTTAAAGAGACAAGAAGAGCACTTTTTGAATATCATAACAAAACTAAAAGTTACGCATTTTTTTCTTTTTCCATTTTTTCAGTTTTACAATAGTAACCAAACGGCTACAATGACTTACACTTCCCGCATAAGCACTGGTTAGACGGCTTAGACGACGTCTACTCATAATGATTGCTAATATTGTGGTTGTTGTAGGCAGAGCTCGTGACACATGATGCATCGATTATAAACACACCTCTTAACAGGCAATAATTTGTTGTTAAGTTTGTTAAAATTATAAAAATTTCACTTTTAACTTTTGCTTTATATTTACTTGCAAATTTCACACAAATCGTACAGACATTTAATTTTTTATTTATGCATTTAATTTTTTCCTTTTTTGATATTTAATGTAACGAACTGGATTTTGCTTTCAATTCAATGCGATGCAAACCAGTTTTTCGATATTTCTTTATTCGCTGTACGCAGTGTGATGCAAACAGGAAGCGAACCATCACCAAATCCGTAAATATATTTCATAATATCTGTAACACTAAATGTTAAATGAGTTATCATTTAAATATTTGTTTCACATAATTTAACATCGTTTCGCACGTTAAGGCAATTTCTTTATTAACTGGTCTTCATTTTCCTTCTTTATAAAATGTTTTTGTTTTGATTCGCTTTTCTTACGGTTTATACATATTTACACTCAGCTGTTTGTAAAGAAACTGTCAAAATTGTTAGTTTGCTTATATCTCAGCACCAGTGTTTGTCTTTTAAGTCATCACAGAGCTATCGAAAGTTACAAAAGAGAAAAGCGAAAAAACGCTGTTGTGAGAACTGTATGGAATGTAAAACAGGAATTTGATTACGAACCATGCGTTTTGTTATTTAATCAAACAGAAAGAAATAAAATTAACTAATACACTCAAACACTCTTTCAATCTGTCTTAAGAGTGGAAGAGTAATACTCACATGAGAAGAACATTTACTCTTAACATCTCTCATATACATAAATTCAAATGATTTTCAGATTCATGTTGACAAATCATGCCGACATTGCAACATATTGCATAAACATGCATCTATGCTAAACTAAAATTAAAATCATAAATTTGCAGAGCCTGAGAGCGTGAGCTATGTGAACATTCATTGTTTGGCCAACAACAGATAACAAAATGTTATAACATTTTTAGAAAAGAAGCCAAAAACTTATATGACACTGATGCCTGCAAACTGACAAACAAATGTCAATTCCAAAAAATATACATATACATATATACATATATATATATATATGTAGTGATATAAATATCGTAAATATATTGCAATCAGTACCATTGGACGCTACTATCGCATACTACCCATTCAAAATGAAAAGAAGAATTACTCAACTTTTCAGGCCGAAGATGAGGTTGACGGGAAATAAAAGCTCTGTTAACAAATTTGCAGAAGTAAAAAAAAAAATCGCTCATTGATTCGCGCTGCAAAGGCAACCAAACGTTCATGTATATATTGTATTGTATTGTATATTGCATTGTGTAGTAGGTGCTAGGTGATAGTCAACTCAGCTCGTGTTCATTTCGAACCTTCTGTTTACTTTAATATCATACTCGCATGTAAACAAAAATGCATCGAATCTCTGTAAAGCGAAATCTGCTAACATAACTTTTATTTATGTTAACGACTTTAATCTTTAGACTGGAGATTTTGTTGCTTGCATGTTGCTCATTGCTCATTGCTTTGTCTGTTTGTAAGATATTTTTGATTTTTGAACATTTTGAACCTTAATATTACTCTTAAATGAAATGTTTTGAAGAAAGGAATTTTTCTTCCTTGGTTTTAAAGCCACTTAATGCCACAGATCGTGAGTTTATCTTCATCATAATTTACGTAAATAATTTCTTTTTTAGAGTTTCTCTTTACAGGTATATATACATATATATATATATATTTCTTCCTAAGATTAACAAACCCATAGTGCGAACACGGTTTCATTTTCGACGCTTGAGTACCAACTCAATAATTGTCATTTATTGTTTGTCATGACGGACAAAGTGACATTTATCGGACATTTTTAAAGCATGTAAACAACATTTTCAAAATTTTATAGCTCTGTAAAAGGTCCGCATTAACATAATTAATTACGTACGTGCTCGGTTGCATGTATAATTTTTACTATTTGATCATATTAAGATTTCGTACTAAAATTCAGCGTTAAATCATAAATTTCGTTTCAAAATTCTTCCCTCAAAAACCAATTAACCAAGAAATGTAGAAATTTTAATCCGTTCCCTACCCTACCCTACTCTTCCCTGTTCGTTTTATGATATTATTACGTCTACTATGCGGGTATTTTACGAAATGCTGAAACACGAAGGTCAAGAGCCTTAATTGCTTATTAATGTAAGCACTAACGTCACAATTACAGCCTCAGAGAAAGTGTTTTTTTTTCATAGGTCCCTACTTTTTTCTTCTGATAAAGTATTTAGTGTACAGGTAACCTTTGAAAAAATCATTTCTTTTAAAGAATTTTTTCAAAAATTCCGTCACAGCAGTCTTTTAGGCGCTGTGTAATCCATCGTATAATTGTTCTAAATTTGAATAAAAAAAAAAAACACACACACACACACAAAATCAATCTAATTATCTATAGCTAGAGAAGTACTTGGGGAATTTTACAAACACTGATTTTTGTGTTATTGTATTAGTTAATGCATCGATAAATTTTGAAGATATAAGCGATTCGCACGAAAGGAATAAAAACGCAATAAAATGTCAATTTTTAAAATATCTGCGGTGACGTTACCTTTTCACCAATTAGCGGCTGCAATTGCTGGAAGGAAGAGTAATGTGAGATGAGCACAGACAAACGGCACATGAACGAAATTTCTGGAGGCGGAGCTGTTCGCATTATGGAAAGCGTAGCGAAAAACCACTAATTGAAATTCGAGAAAGGCGTGGCTTAATACAAGCGATCACATCCCTTTATGATTTCAAATGAGGCCAAATGCAGAAAACAATCGTCCTGCAGGGCGGCTGGAAAGTGTTGTAGTGAAAGTTGATTCGTTAACGCAATTTCATACATAAAATTTAGCTCCATCAAATTTGGATCAAGAAGGTCTATTTTCTAAAATGGAAACTATTATATGCTAGAAAAGTCTAACTGTTATTATTTTTTGGATGGTACTCCATATATGGGTCTCTATGAATAGTACGCCTTCTTTAGCAAGGAGGTTGCATTTCTATTATTTTATAAAGAAAATCGCTGTATAATAGCAATGTGGCATACAATTTCGTCTTAGGAATTTTAAATCGCATAGATCTACTTTTTAGAATCCACCGTGTATAGGGTCTCTCATGAAAGCAAGCTTCATAAGGCGTCAAAGGCGAGACCTAAATAGTACCAAATTTGGTGACAAGTAAATGAAGTTTGCTAAATTTGGAATAAGTCAGTTAACGTGTTCAGCATTCTTTTTACACAAGGGGGTTTCATGAAAAGTATGTATAATTTTGGGTACATTATCACGAAAATAAATGAATGACGAAGTGGTGTAGCCTTGCCTGACTGTAATGTCGTTACGTCTTTTAAATTAAAATTTTCACAAAGACTTCGGCTCGGATCTCGTCTTATACTTATACGGTACTGTTCGCCGTCATTGTACATATTTCCGTTTTTCCCCATGTAAAAAAAAAAAAAAAAACAGAAATGCAATAAATGACAAAAAACATACACAATTCAGTTTTCGTTCAGTTTTATGCGATATTTGTCTTGGAAGAATTTGGTCTTCGTCAAACATAATTTTTCTTTTCATCGCATTATTTTGAAATCAATCGATCAATCGTATTCAGAATGATTTATTGGCCGTTATCCACGAATAAAAGTAACAACAATTTTTTTTCCCTTTTCCCAATCACCCAGGACGCGTTTCCTATTCGCGTAACACGGTGCCGGTCAGAAGCAGGTGAGAAAAGGGAAAGAAAGAAAGAAATAGGGCAGTGATGGCCGCAATCTAAAGCTGTATGTGTACAATCGGCAAGTGCTAGGGCTTTACTGATTCATTATAGCTGCAACTAAAGTAAACTCGGGAACACTCGCTTGCTAATTGCGATTCTTATCTACTTACCTACTCGGCTACTCATGCGGATGTACGCCAAGTTGAACATGAAAATGTTTTTGGGCATGGCAGACTTTTGCTCGATTTAGATACGGCTGTCTGTCCTCATGTCTGCTTTCTTTTGTTGGAATTCTCAACGAGTGATAAACTGCAAAAACCCCTGAAAACTGATGCTAATGCTTAAAGGTTAAGTTGGAAATGGACTTCAGCCAGCCATAGAGTCGAGCAACTCAACAAACAAGAAAACAAATAAAAACAAAAGTGAAAATATATTACGAAAATATATATTTTCCTCAACAAGGCACGATTCCACCAGGCTTTGCTGTGAACTGAATATTTATGAGAACCTTTCAAAAGTTCGGCCGGAGTGCAATTTTGATCAGTTAATTGCCGTAAAGGTTAGTTTGGATTAAGTTAGATTGCGATGGTTGCCCCTTAAACGTAAGTCCAGCTTATGTACGCGCGAGATAATAGAATTGCGGAATGCATGCCTTTTGTTATGGAAACGCTTAAGTCCGAGTGAAAAATATGTCACGTCACATTGAGATGGTGGTCATCATATATTTCATTCATATTGAAGCCATAAACTAATCAAACCCGATTTTCTTTGTTTTTCAAATTTCATTTTTAGATTCACCATATTTTACGTGAGTTATCCATTCATCATCACTACCTTTTATTATGATTAAATAAAGTTTTAATAATATATTCATACACACACAAAAGCATATAGATATAAGTACGCCGGTAACCGAATTGCAATCCCATTGAAAAGTAAATCCCCTTTAGAGCATATGTATACTTAGCTGGGTGTTTTTTTTTTTTTTTTTTTTTCATCTATTAATTCATAATGCAACATTTTTCCGTTGAATTTTATATACATATATAAATAAATGTGTTTTTTGCACACAAAATTCAAAAAAATGCTTTCTATTCTCTGGTGATTGCACACTCAGTCTGATGCCCAAAGATATTCCTCTGGTTGAGATTGAAGTTTTTTTTTTTTTTTTGCTTCTTTTTCTTTTTTACATAGAGTGTGGTAAACGCTTATTCACAAACACACACACGCACACACATATATTCACGCGCAAACACAAATACACCAAACAGCATCAGGAAATGATAAATTTTACATTCTTCTTCCCTGTAAGCCACTTGTGCCAGTTCCGTTAGAGCCAAAAATTGCTCAAATAAGGTTTTTTTTTTTTTTCTGTTAGTATAAATATCTTTTCTTTTTTTATTTTTTATTTTTTATTTTTTTTTTTTTTGTTCATATTCTTGCCTGCCGGAATGGTTGTTTGTCTTTCTGTCGGGTTGACTGAGATTTTTGTGTTTTTTTAACCTTCACTATGATGTTAATAAGTGAAGCATGTTAGGTTTTCGCTTTTGTTCGTTATGGTCAAAGCTACACACTTTTATATTTATCGCACGGATAAACCACAATTAAATGCTCTTTTATTTATATAAAAAAGTCCCTTCGCTTTAGCCAGCAGTAGTTAGCAGTGTTATGCCAATTAGGGTTAATACAAAGCCCATGATGCAAGAGCTTCACAACATTGATTGTGAACATGTTTAGTATGTTTCCGCGAATAACTTGTGAAAGCAAAAACAAAAAAAAAAAAAAAAAAACATTAAGTATTTTATACAAGATATTGACAGTGTTCTGTTTACTTTATTAATTGAAACTTTCAGTTGTTGCAAACATACGTTTCCCATAGATTGAAGAGTTTCAACTCGTACGGCACCGTTAGCAAGGCCTTAGAAAATATGAACATTAAGTGCTTTGTGCAATAACTTCATGGTACCATAGCTAACGCTACAATGTCCAAGTACGCTGTTGCCATTAAGAAGCTTGAAGTCTTCGCACAACATCATCGAATTTGAGCGTTCACTTTCGGACTATCAGTGCAATTTTTCTTAACTTAGCTTGGTTCGCGTAAATAATATCAATATCTATCTCGTCATAAACGACGCTAACCTTTACGGTAATTGGATCAAGATTTAGATATCATCTAAAGATTTCACATAAACGAAAAATCTGCTTTTTAAAAAGGTTTTTGTCAAAGTCAGTCGCCAATTATGGCAAAGCCTTCGAGTCGAAATAATAAGCCATCGAAATTGACTCGAAATAGAGTTTAACAGGGAAAGAGTTTAACTGTGAAGCCGTGAAGGCTCGATGGCGATCGACTAAATGATTTACTAAAAGTATTATTGCATTTCTAGAAAGGAAGTACGAGCCCATTCTTTTTTTTTTTTTTTTGAACCTTAAATTTGGTTTGCAAATAAATTGTGATTTTGATTTGAAATCACTGTTGTTCTGATGATCCCGATCTGATATGCCGATGCCCTAGTTATGCATAGGGGTTTACATATATAGCTTTTTAATTAATCTAATTAATGCTAAGGTCGCTTTGGTTGCAGTACGCAGTCTACTGTATATGTATGTTATGTTGTAGCTTTGCAATCGAAAGAGAGATAAGCATAAGATTATCTATTGTTCTGCTTTTTATTTATTTATTTATTTATTTTTTTTTTTCATAAGGAAAGTTAATTGAATTTCGTTTTATACCAATCATTTTCGGTTATTTTCTTAACAATCGTAAATCACATTTTCAATATAATTTACATACACACATACAATTATGTTTATGATGACGACGTTGATAATGTAAAAAGATGTTTCCTTTTATAAATTTGCAAACTCCACAATGAAAGTAAACAAACGTTAAAACGTGACAAAATGAGCAAACAGTTGACGCGACTAGTGTTCAAGGAAAAGTAGCTTTAAGAAAGATATTAAAAAAAAAAAAAGAAAGGGGGAGAAAGGATTTGAACTTCGAACGTCAAAGGAAAAGAAAAAACAAAAGATTTATACGGCTTCGGTCGAATCTTTGGATACCCAGCAATTTTATTGTCATAATTAGCGAGAGCTGTTACGTTCGTAATGCCTCAACACATTGACGGACAGTAAAAAAACTGACAGTAAATTTTATTTCATTATAAAATTAGTTACATTAGTGTAACTGTACACACACAAGGAATTCAAGAACATTTAGGACGGATCCAATGTTTCAATTATTAGTTGTGCAAGCAAACAAACTCTTTTCCCTAAAATTGGTTGCTTCCTAAAACGTGCTTGATGCATTCAATTTCCCCGACATTTCAGGTATAGATAACTCCGATATTGATGTTTTCAGGCGACATATACAGTGCAGTTGTCTACAAGTTGTCGTTCAATGGCTATGAAAGTGTAAAGAGATGAATGTCGTTTATCTGGATAGACCGGGAAACCTGATTAAGTTAGCTTGGAATGAAAATGCATGAAGCAACAAAGCAAAGTTAGAGATTTTGGACAACAAAAAAACAAAGGGAAACAAAAAACCAGGAATTTTATTTTCAACTTAGAGTGGGATGTTTTACCGCTCACCCCACGATACTCTGCAGGTTTGGCCTTTGGCAATTACCACTGATTTAAGTCAATGCAATCATATCTAGCAGATCAGCGATACACAGAACTTGAAGATATGCGAAAATGGCTCGTCTCCCAACCAGGAAGGGTCTACCGCGGGGACATCCATAAGCTATCCGATAAACGGTAAAACGTCACAGATAATGACGGTGCACATTGCGATTATTAACTAAATTTTGCTTCAGTTGAATTTTATGAAAAAACAGCAGGAATTTATTTGTACACCCATTAATTATTATTAATATAAAAAAAAAGTTATAGAAAATTGAATGCAAAATTGAAATGCCATAGCGTTTACTTCATTTTGCATCACAATGAAAACGGATGTTATAGCATTCAAGTCCATCAATGTGCTAAAAAACTCAAACATAATCTTACGGAAGAGATTCTTCTCTAAATTACATTTCAAGAGAATGCACTGCGACTGATCTGAATGCTTTGTTTTCCACAACATTCCAAGCCGTTACAGAGTTTAGATTTCAGCCATTTCATTAGGTCTGGCGGGAAAATTCGCAATAATCTACAAGTGATTTTGATAAAATGCTTTAAAGCATTTAAAGACTCTTTGGCGCATCAGTGCGTTTTTAATGATGACCTTGCTGTGTTAACACTTCGCGACCATCAAATGTGAGCACTTGAAATTTATGTTGACAAATGTGACGGCCAAGCCATGTGTATTGTAAATTAAAATACGTTTTTAAACTTAATTAAATCTGAACGCTTGCATGTACATAAAGGAAAATACATTAAATCATTGTATGAAAAATGTCTTTGTCAAAATTTCGATTTGATTTTGACGGTTTGCTATCGACGCTGATTCACTTTGACATCGCTTACGAAAATGCACACCGATCGGCAATTGATTCTTATATGGATCCGATCTGAATTCATTTTTTGCTACGAATCCATTTAATATTTAAAGTCAACTTAACGACTATAAAAATAATTATATTGCGTTAGTAAAACAATTGAAGCTACGCGAGCTCTTGCATCATCCGTAAGTGAATTCACTTTATGTTTTCATGTTCGGCTTAGGTTCTTGAACGATTTCTAATGCACCATTTGCCTACGTTGCGGCCCACCAAGGGTTATGTAAGGCTAAGAATGCATTTGCGTGGGGACTACCTCTTCCCTTTTTTCACAATATCTTCAGTAATTTCAAGTTCTTCAGCTCGTTTCTCTCGTCCTTAACTGTTATTTTAATACTTTTGGCTTTAAATGACGAATGTCTGGCACATTTTTCAAAAATGGAAAAAGCAGATGTATTTACATGAAACTGGATTCTTTTACAGACAGTAATGAATGATAACATATGCTTTATCCCCAGTTATCTATACATTTTTCCATGACTCCGGCAATTTGTCATGCCAAAAGAAAAAAACAGTTGTTCTTTTGAGGCCAACCAGTCATCGAGCCATTTTCATATATATTCGCTGTTCAGCAAGTGCATGTCTCATCAGGGCGAATAAATCACATTCAGGAGAGCGCGAGTTTTGTGACTAAGCCGTACGAGAAGCGCTAGTTCTTTCCAATTGCGCGCTTCCAACCAGACGCACGAGACGGACGGATATCATATGAAAAAAGAAAGATCTTGCGTTGCGTTTTTGAGCAGCGAACGCTCAAAATTCGTTACTTGCTGTTGGTAGCATAATGTATGGGCCGTTTAAGCGGACTCCACTCTCCTAATGGGTTACCACGCTCTTCTGGTCGACACATATATAGCATATCATCTGCCCACCAAATGTAATCACTGTCGCTGATGGCTGGTCTTGAATCTCTACTGCTGGTCTCGAATTTCTACTTCTCGGATTTTCAAAACAAATCCAGTTTCCATCTCCTGTTATAATACGAAGCTAAAAAGGCTTTCGTTCGCATCGTTTGAGCAAAGAAAAACGTCGATCAACGAATATTCTTTATTTAGCGCAAAACTCGCATTTTTCCACTATAAGAGAAAGTATTTTTGCATCGCTATATGTTTGTTGGCAGTACGACTGCCCATTGTTGCCAGGTTTCCAAGCTACAAAAGAACACAGTCTCAGATATGTACGTCCTCTACACGTGTGATAACAATGAGATCAATCAAAGATAAGAAAGACTAACGCCGGCCTTCTGCAAACTTTGAAGTGATTTTGATGATACCGTAGCATCTGTGCTTACTGCCTAAACACATCGTCGAAGGATGAGGGGTATATTCATTTTGTCAAGTCGTTTGTAACGCCCAGAAAAAAGCTTCAGAGACGCCACAAAGTTTATATATATACTCTTGCTCAGCGTCAAATTCTGAATCGATTTAAGCATATACGTCTGTTCGAATATCCGCCTGTGTACCGTCTGTTGTAAACATTCTCCTACGCGCAAAAATTAAACTATCGCTTACAGAATGGAAAGGAATTTGAAAATGACCTAAGCTTTTCAGAGAACGCTTCTATAACGCCCACACGCCTATGCGACAAAAATACTCTGTTTACACACTCGTTTATCTTTGTTAGGATAACGGTGATTGGTATAAAAGATTCGGTCACGACTATACATAATTTGCTTACTTGCTTAGTTTGTTTGTGTTGAGGGCGGCAAGTAAGCCATAAATGAAATGATTGTCTGCTTAAGAAGAACTGTTCGCATCTTGTAATATACGTTTTTATATTGATCCGAACTATTTCTTTCGCTTCCGATTTTGCCTTGCATTTGAATTTGCAGCTCGTTTATGATTCCTATGATTTTCTAAGCTTTGGCTTTTTAACATCACCTAAAGGAAATTTTTGACATATTAATCGGGACTTGAATGAACGAGTAAATTCCGCTATCCATGCTGACTAAAACAGAATATAGGGAACTATGGATAGCTGTTACAATACCTCCGTCTAGAGCTGCGAAAATTAGAATACTCTTCGCAAGTCTTCATATGGACAAGAGTTTCCAAGTCTGACCTGGTTGCTCTCGACTACGCAAAGCGACGGCGTCGAAATAATCAAGGATAACATGAAAGCGTGCAGAAGTCTTGATACTTTGTGGCACCGCTCATCTCATCTGTATATCGCAGTTGCTTGCTGCTCAGCTTTCGGAATTGTCTGACTGCGGGAGTCTTTTTCGTTTTCCGTTTTCCGTTTCTGATATTCTTATGTATTGATATAAAGTTTATAAACACTATTCCCTCCTTATTCGTCCTTCTCTACCCATAATCCCACCTGATCATGGCCGTGCGGACAAGCTTTACAAGGGACATAAACTCAACGTTAGGTCATCTTCCGTAGAGAATGAGGTTAATTGCAGCCAGATTTCTTTCATGTTCAGCGGTACGGTATGCAAGCGTCATTCTACAATTAGTACCTTAAAATATCAAATTTCGGAAAATTGAGGTTTACACATATTTCTATGTTATTCAAATTCCTAATCGATCGGTGTGTAATGTATAGAAATATTCATTTTTGTGCGAACAATGCATTTGTTATTGGTTATTAGCATTATAGCTTTACCTGCGCACACCACCTTCTAAAGAAAATCTTATTTTCTTTTTTGTTAGTTTTGTTTTATTTTATTTTATTCCATCTTCGTTTTTTATTATTTGTAAAAAGTCCAGCGAAGGCATTCTGTCATTACCAAGAGCCTTAACATCTAGTTAACAGAAGTATTTTCTTGTTAACAAGGATCCTGGACTATGTATATATATATAGTACCTGAACATACTTAAAACCGACAAACTCTATATACTATAAGTTATAAATTTTCCACTAGCGCCAAAAGTAACAGGAATAAATAAAAAAATAAAAAAACAAAAGAGGAGGAAAGGGAAAAAGCAGATTACATATATGAAGAGTGTTGGTGAGCAAACGACGTCTTATAAAACTTACGCTTCGCTTTGTGTTTGGTTTTTTATGTTCCACAGCCAATTTAAGGCTTTGCTAAGCTTTTGTAAGACACAAAAATTTATCGTACCCAACATGGCCAACTGCAATTGCTACTGCTACTGCTGTTGCTGTTGCTGTTGCTTTTATTGCCTGTCTGTCTGCCTGCCTGCTTCTCTGCTCGCCTGCTCGCCTGCTCGCCTACGTGTAAAAGAGGATTTCAGCTGTATTCATTCCCCTTTCCCTTTCCCTTTTCCATTCCTTTGCCATTTTCTATCCTCCTTTTACACAGCTAATGGAAAATATGGCAAAAATTGTCAGATTACTAGAGCGCTGTACCTCTTTTTATGCTAGTCTTTGTATCTGTTTGTTTGAGTGGTTATATGCCCTTTAATGCAACGATTTGTGAAATTTATTCCCTAAAACAAGGAGAAATTCTTCTGCGAATACCGTTTGAGAAAAGAAAATGTCTAAAAATCTCACATTTGCCATTTTTTTCGTAGTTTAACTTGTTTAACTTGTACAAAGGAAGAGGTAATAGATTAACATGGCTTTTTGGATAACTTTAAGAGATCACTTATATCTTAAACAGATATTTTTGCGATTTGCAAAATTCATTCCTAATAATAATAATACTAATAATAATAGATGTAAAAAAGAAGCCCCTTCGAGAATTGGGCTTGGAAAACTGGAGTTCGGCTTTTTTCATCGAGTCTTTCACTTGCTACATTGTTTTCTTGATCTCTTAAGCCATCGAAATTTGTTTCCTCACTTCCCTTCAAATGGAGTCTGTCATTAGTGGAGGGAAAAAGTTGAGCTTGTGCTTCTCACGTTACAAAAGGAACAAAACCATTTGTATGCCCATCATATGGAACAATTTGACAATGTATTTAAGTGAAAATCTATTTAACATAACCGTCATATTTATTGATATGGCTTAGAGTTCACCTTATAGATAAGGGGCATTACGCTTTTATTGTTGAGTCAGAGGGGATTTTTATGCGCGAAGGTATCTGTCGTGAATGTTGAGAAAGCACGATATAGTCAGCACGGCAGCAGTACTTTATCCACAAAACTTTAAAATTCCATTGATTCTTTGCTTTACTCTTTCTGAGCCCTAATGCCGCAAATATGTATGCGCGTTTGTTCAAATTGTTCCGCTTGTCGGGAGTAATGTCAGTAAACTGACATGAGAGTACGTAACGTTGCCTTAAGAGAAAATAAAATTAAGCAAAAGAAAATTATAAGAATTAATTTCAAAAGTTGCTGGTAAATTAAAACTTAATACAAAACGTAATACAAAAACTGCGAGTCTCTATGAACGCGGTTTGCAAACTACAGACTGAAAGTGGGTCGATAAATTTCTCAAGAGTAAGGACTCAATCATATTAAGAATACAAATATTCTCAGAGAGATTCTAATCAATGCTCCGCAGGGTATAGAATGCTACCTTGATTTCCTCATTTGAAAGTCCCATTTTTAAGTTACATGCAAACGTCTAAACTATCACACTAAAGTGTATACATATACATAGGTTCTTGGAGCTATGAACAAGAAAGAAAAAAACTACGCAATTGGCGGAAAACTTTACGTTTTCTACTTAATTCGAAGGATAGCGCTATTGAATCTTTACGAGTAATGAACAGTGGATGCGTTGCGCTATGCAAAGCCCAAATAATCAGGTTGTAGGGTAAACAAACTATTAATAACGCCAATAAAGTTGAATATCCATGGCGGCCTCTTTTAGCAAGTGCAAGCTAAGCGAGGTGTATTATGGTTAGTTCTAACCAAAAATGCACGCGATATGCCAAAAATGTGATAAATGGCTTCCTAACTTTGAAGAATGAAAAAATCGTATGTACCGTGTAGCAAAACCCAAACGCTCAGGAAATATTTGCAACTTCAACTTCGATTGTCCTGCTCGCTCCGCTGCTATCAGTAGACATTTCTCTTTCCGATCACTGCTTGTTTACTCGAACCGTGTTTCGATTCTTATAACGATACCCGATGTATGAATTCTTTTCCGGGTAACCCCAAACGGCGAAATATTTCTTCAATATGCAGTTCGAAAATCGTCTGAGAGACGGGAAGAAGTAATAGCCAGTGATGTGAAGATGTAGCAGCCAGTGACGGGAAGAAGTAGTAGCCGGTGATGGGAAGAAGCCTGTGTCAGCAGCCTGTGATGGGAAGGTGACGGGAAGAAGTAGTAGCCAGTGATGTGTTTTACTTGATTTGTTCTGAAATAAACGCATTTTTAATCACAGAAAAGCCGACCGAATTAATTTTAGCTGTTGACTGTAATCGACGTTCCGTAAAGTTATGCTCATCATTTAGTCGAAAGCAGGAAATATTCCGAAACTATATGAAAATTATTTGATTCCTTAAAACAGTATATGCTAGTATTGGTTGTGTAAATAGACTTAAGCTATGGATTTTGATTTTCTAGCAGTCAAATAATTTTCGTGCACAATCAACTTATGTTTGCTTTTATTATATGAAAAAGAGATATAAGTTTTTTCTTTAGATATAACGTTTTTTATATTAAATCTAAGATAATTTTTTTATTTTGTCGTTCTATTCGTATTTTAATGAGAGTTTGTGGGAAAATCAATCATTGTGTGTGTGTGAGTGTGTGTGTGCGTGCATGTATGTTCGCGTTTTAGCTTCCAAGTGATGGTTTTGTGTTTGGTTTCTCGTTAGTCCCAGAAGTAGTTATTCGCTGAAACGCGCTTCAGAATGCAAAGCATCTTTCCCTACTTGATTTCTACGCTATTCGTAGAAGTAATTATTTTTGAAAATTAAACGATAGCTACAGGAAACGCAATCTTCGCGTAAGCTCGTTACTTATATAAGATCAAAGAGACGCATTGTAATGGTTAGCTTAAGCTAACGAAAATTGCATTTTCTTTCACTCTCGCTAATTAGTTGGAAAATATTCAGCAACATGCTACAGCTACACGCGTAATATTAACTAAAATCAAAAGAAATTCCATCTGTGGTAGAAGCAAGCCGATCAGGCTAAATATTGACTTATGGAATTGCAACGCACAGTAAAACTATCATGATAAAATTTCGTTGTCCTACACTAGCAAAGTATTTCCGATCAGGCCAAAAAATCAGGCTTATGCTTCTCCACTACTATCAACGGCTTGCAAATGAAAAAACCAACCCTATGTTGTTTTAGTAGCACTTGTTAACATGTCATTGATACATATTTGAATGACATGTTAGGAATTTGATTGATATAAGTCAATCGAACAGTGGCACGTTTTGTGACACAAAACCATCGAGTTCTCGATTGGCCATCAGAAAAGAATATATATTCTTGGAATCCCAAACTTCCAATTATCACTTGCTCCCGTCGATTTGGCAAATTTGCAACAAGTGTAAAAGTGGTTGGTTAGAAGCATGGCTTCGGTCCAATGACGACGTCTTATCGTCGTGGTAGTCGCGCTATATTGTCCTGGAGATGGAAGAAAAGCCTAGATAGTGGCTGAGCTAATGAGTGAGCTGTGAGTGAACTTCGTTCCTTTTTTTTTGCGTGTCTCTTGAAGTTTCGAATTTTTCAGAGAAACCGGCAAAATTACTTACGGAACTACTATATCGTTAGTGTTGCCAATATGAAAATCGCTGCATATTAGGCTGAACGGGTGGCAAAGGAAATGCAGTGTTAAGACATTTGACCTCAACATTTCAATGGTGCAGAAAATAGTTTTAAAAAATGTTTTTTGCTTGGATTTTCAATTTAACCAAACTCGCGCCATTTCTTTCCAAATTGCGACAAGTTCGCTGTCGATAAGTCGAAGTAAAAGTTAGCAAGACGATGCTCTATACTTGGCTAAGATTAAAACAACAGAGAGAGAGAGCGAGAGAGAGAGAGAGAGAGAGAGAGAGAGAGAGTAGCCGTCTGGATTTGATCAGGTAAAGTTTGTCATATTTTCCAATACTTATATGTGGCTTGCGCATACCACACGTTAAAAAAGGTGACGTCAAGCCATAAAACTCTTTAACGGTCGATTCAAAAGTGAAAGTAATTAATACTAAAACTATTACTAAATACATGACGACTATCCCGCATCGTCCGACTATTACCTCTTGAGACGTCGCGACGTCCTCTGTATGGTACTACGTTATTTCCTTGTCTGTTCATCGTTCCATTATTTTGCTTTTTCAATACCATGTAACTATGTAAGATCACTTTGGAGCTTCTCTTTTTTTTTCTCTTCTACTTAGACTTTACCCTATTATTATTATTACTATTATTATTATTATTATTATTATTATTATTATTATTATTATTATTAATATTGTTGTAAATCGAGTTCTCTCTCCTACTTTCGCTTATAAAATAATTTTAAAAGTTAAGGAAAATTTCTAACTATAACAGAGAAAACGTGAAATTGAATACTACCTTGATGTAATAAATGAACAGAAAGAAAAAAAAACGCTCGATAAAGTCGTCCAAGTGTATTACGCGTATATACACATACAGTAACAGTTAAAAGCCAGCCTATGAAGTAGCATATAAACAACAGTTATAAAAAACCGTCATTCATCTGTAATGGCTTTCTTATACATCCGTTAAATTAACAAAAAAGAAAAGAGCAAAAAAAAAAAAAAAATAAAAATAAATAAAGGAAATACGTACGTAAAGACAACCGTAATAATATAAAATATTTAACGTCACAACATAAGTCTCTGCGCAAAATAGTGAACAGAGACTTATATCTTGTGTATGATTATATATAAGCCATGATGAACCTAGCGGATATATGATGAATGTATGTATTTGTATGTGTAGGTATATTCCCATAAAAATGTGAACGCTAGGAAGGCTGACAGGAATTGTAAATGTGTTGAGAGAAATTGTCAAGTTTATGACAGCAATAACTAAAGACATCTATCCATTAAAAGATGCTTAGATAAAAAATGCAGAGCGGAATACATTTTTGTTTCATATTCACTCCTCAGAATTTACTAAAAGTTTTCTCATCTTATCATTTCGTTTGTTACATTTAGTTGAACTTCGGCACAGTGATAGTGTGCAATATATTTTCATACAACTAACACCAATCTTTATAAAAGCGAGAGCGTAAGAAAACTTAAAATTTCGTTCAAAGTTTTCTTAGCAGCATCGCGTAACTGACTTACTTCCTTTTACTACTACTACTACTACTACTACTACCACTATTACTAGGTGACATAAATGATCTTGTTACGCGTAGAGTGTAAAGCAAATTGCGAATTAAATTTAACGAGAGCAAGATATATCCAAGATCAATAGACAGCTATCTAGTTCAGCGTCGGAGCAATAAGGCTTCGTCACTCGAAACCAAAATGAGGGTTACGTAATTCGCATGGAATTGTCATTCTAATGTGAATTCTATTTACTTGTAATTTTTGGGCTTAGGTATTAAATTAAATTTCCCATTGACAAAATTCAAAAAAAAAAATTTTACTTGGCCAACACTTTGCCGCACAAATGGCGGCGAGTTCTAATCTTGCCTAAATTTTCGGCCACCCTGCACTACACATCAAAGCTAGTCGAATATCATCAATGCTTTTTTGCTTTTATCCTCCAGACTATAACTTGGAGACGTACTTTGTCTAATTTTCCATTTATTACCGGCATTGTGGACTTTTGTACAAAAGCACGAATAAGACAAGTGCAAGTATTCGAGAAAACCTTCTTTTAATTCAAAGTTTTTGTGCTGTGGTTACTAGAGCTGTACTTATTGTTCAAAACCTTCGGGACGTCTGTTCATGGAAGATACATAGCTTTAAAGTCGTACAAACCTATTATAATGCAACATGGACCAACGATACGATACCCAGACATACATAATCAAAAAAAAAAAAAAAGAAACACATCTGCCCTTCATATATTTTCCCGATCCCAAAAACGAAGATACGAAGACGAGAGTTAGGAGTTAAGTTCGAAAAGCGACATAATTGTCTTACAAAATACGATAAGGAATTGAAACAACTTGAAAGAAGTTGCAACGGTCAGTCTCATGGAAGGTGCGTCTATTTTGAACATTTGTTATGTACAAACACATGTGCATAAATTTAATACAGCATAGTCTTCTCACACAAGTTGTCTATAATACAACAAATCAATGCTCTTTGGTATATGGTGAGTAGACTCACTATTCGTAATGCATATACCGCACTGAGTTTCAAAGTGTTAAACGAATTAATAAAATTATCACTTCCTCAATTATCGACGAAAAAATTTGTAAAAATACAGGAGCAGATGAGCCGGCGGGCATTCTTGTTTAAATCAATTACATTATGCCCCATGAAACTTATGCCCATAATTATAGTGCGGGCAAGTGAAAGAAGGAGAGAGACATGGATTGACGAATGAATAATTGTTTTCTGCATTAATCTAATATTTTTTTAATAATTTACAAGGTGATCAGGTAAAGCCATTTTTTTTTTTAGTTCAAAGCGAAGAGAGACCGTTAACAAATATTAGTTCATGGTACTTGTATTTAACGATGATTTCATGTAATTGACGGCCTCCGGATTTTTGAAAACTTCGATTCTGGAATACCAATATCTTTTTTTGGAAAGTTGTCGAACGTGGGGTAAAGCAGCAATTTGGTAGAACTCTAAACGAAAAAGTCCAACAAAGTTCTATTGAATGAATTTTTGTGGTCAGCTTAAGATGGAATTTTTAGAGATTACGCCATCGTTCAACTTATAAATTTGTATGTGTCATAAGATTTCATCATCGTCTTCATTTTCAAAAATGAGTTTTTCAGCGCACAAACCACACCCGAGAATTAATTTTTGCACACATAAACGTTTGCGTTTTCTTTAAACCAAAGGGGCAATAATCCGTATTTACAAAACCATTTAAGCAAATATGAGATCCTTCCCACATGCACGAAACGTAATCCGAACGGATTCATTCATTATTTGTGAAATAAATTTAATATCACATCTATACACTATGCAGCTGCGCATTTTTCTATGATCATTTGCCGCAGAACACTGAATACAAACAACAATTTTAGTGGAAGTCTGAAAAAAAACCTGGATGCTATGACGTATTGATCAGAGCAATTTAAAAATTAGGAAAAAAAGAGCGCGATAAGTGCGACAAGTCAAGGGGTTCGGGTCAAACGCATGCAGCTGATCTGTTTATGATATATTTATTATAGAATCCTAAGAACGATTGGATTTATGCGGGTGTCAGAACTAAATTCTGCGCACAAAAAATAATCGCAGGCGTTTCAATGTACAAAGAATGACTGCGTGGAAGGAATGTCTATTGATACGCGCCGAGATCGGAAATATGCATTTTTCAATGTGCATGGAAGTTCGCAGTGATAGTGAAAAACTTGATAAAGTCATGTGCACAAAGTAAAACGCTATGCATTTTGTTCATAAACAAATAGGACTGGAAAAGGCACGGAACATAATTGCTAGGCGCGGCCCTTTGAGGCCTATTTATGATGGCGGGGGAATTGGAAAATTAGATTCGCAGATAGATCTTTCTTAGCCCAGAGGCGAGTCTTCGATCTCACTAAAACCGTCATATCTGGTGCTTCAGTTTTGCATATTCCCTCTCAGATGCAGCATTGTCGAGGCAGCGTGTAGATGTTCTTTTCAAAAGCGATCTGTCCGTCTGTAGGTCAAGACTCATTTGTGAAATTAAGACTACAAACGTCAAACCGTTTTGTTAACAGTCGAAATGTCATTTACATTCTCTCATCATTCTCATTCTCGATTGGTTAACTAGCCCGCCTCGCCAATTAATCGCATTTTTGAATATCAAAAAATTGAGCACACCTCTTAACCTTTATATTGTTTTTTTTTTGTAATAATACATCGGCAAGTTTATTTCTATCGAGTTTCAGATATTATTCAATAATTAGCTTAACAACACCTCTCACATCAAGCCACGTCCGACTGCCAAGACTGTCTTTCGAATAAGATTTATAAGTCTTCCGTAATAGTAACGGTACAAGTAAGTAATCTTTTCAGTTGTAATATTTTATAATGTTGGCATCTCATTGCTGAAGGTCTTTCGCCGAAGTAAATCCTTTTTTCATTTTTCCTGCCTTTTTGCTGAAGTACTTGCATATATCGCTTAGATAGCTACGAGCATTTCTGTATGTTTAAATTACTTAATTTGTTATTAAAAAAAAAAAAAGAAAAAAAACAAAAAAAAAAAAAGCCGCATCACTTATAAACTAGTATGGTTTGTTTATATTTCATTAAAAAGTTTGCACTCGTGGTTGAAGTTTCTATATATGAAATATATACCAGTCGGAGCATTTAGTGCTGGATAAAATTCATTTATTTCGTGTTTTAATAAACAACACAGTGTTTATACATCTTATCTGCATAGTTAACGCGTATGGTAATCTTATATGATTAATTGAACATGCAGTTGAACATGGATGGCATGAGCTTCAATAGGCGCAGGAAGATTACTACTTCTACAGTAATACCTAATATGTTTTTTAGTGAGCAATGATTTCGTATATGTTAGTCTAACTGAAAATTTCTGGAGCGGTACTTAGATGTCGTCTTTTGTCAAAGTTTTACTATGTGAGAACTTTCCGTTTGTGATTAGCCAGACGGATGCATTAGAGACGCCAAAGCCTGTGTGCAATCAATCAACATAACAATCAATTAAGTAATGTTTTACATTCGTTCGAAGAGTCTATACCTGCGAGAGATTGGAGACGAGTCAAATAAAAATTAACACGTACAATATCTTTTGGGCTGTTGGCCTTAGAATAAATTGAAAAATTTGCAAATCACATTGGCATTCGTATCAGATGTTGGTTCAAAACTCGATACATCAAATTCCAGCAAGAATATGCTCGAAATTTGCTTAGAACCATATATCCAATCCACAAAAATGTGTAGCTTACCGCTCATCTTTGATATTAATGTAAAACATGACAACACACACATTCACACATGTTATGTATTCGCAGTAGCAAAAAAAAAAAAAATTCTAAAAAAGGAAATGCCAGCGATATCTGCAGAGTTGAGGGAAACGACTTGCAAGGAAAGCGGACCTACAACGTCATCCCAAGTCTAGAGCAATGAGTGGCAAGGGTACACAGAGAGCTCATTTTGTCCCTAAGCCAAATTTTCACTGGTAATGGAAAGTTTTCGATTTTCTTGTACCGTTCCAACTTACGAGCAGACAACGCTTACGCCCTGTGCCAAGGCACAAGCGACGATACGCAGCATGCTGTTTTCGTTTGTCCGGCTTTGGCATGTTTAAGAAATCTGCTGTCTCTGGAATTAGAAATTTCGCCAGGTAATCTTCCAGCGGCCATGATAATGGGGGGAAATAGCATGACATAATGAGGATCAAGAATTCTTATCAACTCAATCGCGGGTTAATGCGAAAGCGATTTCGGGCTGGCTTTGACCGACGTGTAGGGTCACTAATTGACAGTGGGCTGTCATTCCGTTTCTAAAAAAATACACCCACACACACACACATATATATATACATACTTTTAAGTACCAGTTAAAAACTGAGCTTAAAAATCGTGTCCAAAAACCAGCTCACACAATTGTATATATACATATTGAACAATATATTTTACACAGTGTTAGTTAATTAGTTGGAAACAATTTGCGTACATGCAGGCGAACATAAGGGAATTTGCTTTATATCATCCATTAGATATAAGTTGCCTTTGTAAAAATGACCTAAAAGATAAATGAAAGAAAACATCTATTAGTAAAGTCCAAAGTCCGCCAGAAACAATGATTTTTGATTTATGCATACGCTTTTCAAGGCCTACACACAACCATTTCGCCGACATTCAATTATTTGAAAAAACACTTGACACTATGATAACTACGTTATAGATCAAATAAATACGATACTACAGCAACAAGTCAGCCTAAGGACCGATACTTCACGATACCTCACGACACCTTCAACGTTTATTAAATTTCGCTTTAAGTGTAACTTTGAGTGAAACTCTGAGATCCTCACTATATCGCTTTTTCACTCAAATACTTAGTCATCTGTTTTCCGGAAGTATTCACTTCGTAAGGGGAGCAACCACTTTCTGGCCGACTGCACTATATATTTTTTGGATTGAAAAATGAATAACTTCTTTTGTTTCACATTTTTCTTTTATACGTAAAAAATTATCGTACACTTGCGAACAACTAAGTAATTATACTACATACATACACAATTAATTATGTCATTATATATTAATAAATACACATTAACTTGGAATTGTCGTCCTTTAACCATTCTTTATTATCTTTACTACGCTATTATTTTCATTCAATTCGTGTGATTTACTCATTTTTCGTTACTTCGAAGCCATAAATTTAAATCTCATATAAATTGTTGCTTACTATCTGAACAGATCAATGCCTAGCATAGTTTGCAAATATTGTATTTTTTTGCCAACAAGCTCCGTCCATGTGCTTCCGGTATCTGTTCTTATTATACAAAAAGGAAAGAAAAAAAAAAAAAAAAAAAAAGAAAAAGTAAATAAAAAACAACACAAATACCAACAACAACAATTCATAACGATTAACACTTTACATCACGTTTTTTCCATTTATTTATTTGTTTACTCACGTAGAGTCTGGTGAGAGCACTAATAATATTCTGCAAACATGCTACGCAAATGACCCCCACTTGGAGCATTCAAAGTAATTGTCTTTTTTCCCGCAATTGTAGCAAAAGTCTTTTACATTCACTATCGCACAAGCAACGAGGACATTAACATTCAGAATACTGCGATCATTCAAATTTTCATATCAATAATTATATATGTTATCCAAGTTTTTCCCAAATTTTTCTCTCATACATTAAGTTATGTGATAAATACACACGTATGTACATAGTGCATAGTATATATATTAAAATTATCCCGATCGTGGCACGAACACGTTCAATATGATGTAAGGGTTTTAAAGGCTCCTTAAGTGATCGATCGATACGCAAGATTAGCTATAGGTTGTGATCGTAATGCGTTTATTTGTTGCATAAACACTTTGTAAATTTCTTTAGCTTATGCTTTTGTTTGTCTTTATACCCATCACCGATGAGGATGAGGGTTATATTCATTTGTCAAAACGTTTTCCACGCCCAGAGGAAAGGGTCGGAGACTTCGCTAAGTCGGTGTATTCTTGATCAGCATAAGATTCTGCATTGAATTAAGCAAATCCGTCCGTCTGTCTGTGCAATGTCTGATGTAAACATTCGCCTAATTGCAAACATGAAGCTACTGACTTCAACTTTGACGAAAAACTGTTAGTTCTTGCATCCAGTTTGGTATTGACAATGGGCCAAATCAATCTAAGGTCACGTCCATAGTACCGCGTAAAGTGAAAACACTTCACGTTTTTAAAAGGGAATAAAAAATTGGTTTTTTGCTAATTACTCATAAGCTGCTGCAAATAAATCTACAACAATTTGAACGTATATTGTATGGGTGATGCTGCAGTATCTCAAAGAAAATGGAAAAATCGGCCACGCCTACACAATTTTATAGTATAATAAATACGTAGCATTTCATATCTGAACTTATTGGTTATTATCTCGAAGTTATTCATGAAATTTGGAAAGTTGCTTGATTTTGTGGAAACAAATTTCTTCCATCTATGTCTGCAAACAATAATCAAAAAAGTCCTTGAAATATTCTATGAAGCCGTAGAATTTTTCGAAAATATTGTTGTAAGAACAAATAAAAACATTATAGTGGGCCATGTCTCACCATCAAATACCCTACATCCCTTTGCTTGATACAGTTTTTCATGCAAGGATTTATATGCAAAGCGATCGAAAAGGTGATGCGATTCCTATCAATTTCACTAGCGTTTACCAATGGGCCAAAACACGTTGGTGTACCAAGTTTCGTACGAAATTTTTTAAAAACCACGATCAGTACGGTGAACACAAACACACATAAACAGACACCAAGCAACTCTGAGATCAATTTGGACACTTTGCATACAACTGTGGGATGCTATGAGCGGCTCTACCGTTCAACGAAAATCTTCAGCGCTATCAATCTAACACGTTAGGATTAATCACAGGAGCTCCATGGCTTACGAAGGATAAGTGTATTCATAAGGATTTAGGCATTCGCTTAGGAAAATAAGAAATTGTCAATTGAATTGTTGTTCTCGATATCTTAATCGACTTGGCTGTCATTCCAATTTGCTTGCAATCGGTTTAATAAGCGATAGTGAAGAAACAGATGTGGGAGACTGAAAAGATACCATATTTTAGGCCTGGTATGTAGAAAAATAAATGTAGATATGTATATATGTAAATACGTATATCGTTAATTCAGTATAAAGGTACACATATATATCTGTACATAAAAATAAGTAAAAAAGATGTAAAGTTTTATTTTCGATTTATTTTTGTGGATAATGCCAGTACCATGCAATGAGTCTACGGGTTCACCGTCAAAATTCGTTTATTCGTTCGACACCTACTAATCATATCTTAAACCTAAGAATTCTCCCAAATTAATAGGTATCGGATAGGCGAATAACGACGAGAAGGAAGGAAGGAAGGACGACTAAACGTTGAGATAGGCAAAACCAGTGGGACAGATGGTTCGACAAAATAGACAACTTACTACTTAGGCAGGCAGAAAGTCGAACGAGCAAAAGATTAAAGACTCCTGCGAAAGTATAGCAGATCGAAGATACGACCCATAGAGGTTCAGATAAGCGAATAAATAATCACATGGATAGACGAAGTCTTCGAAAGAATAGCAAAGTCACATAACCATCGAATCAGAACTTGCGTTAAATTTAATTAACATGAGGCAAGAATTTCAATAAAATTTCAATTATTTATGATTTTCTAAAAGTAAACGACTGCGAAAAGTTGTTCTTTTCGGTTCTTTTTCATTTAATTTTTTACGGCCTTTATTTAAAAATCCGAAGCGAGCACTGTACGAGTACTGACTGCATACTAGTAAACCATTTAAGTGCGAGAGTTTTGTTGTTGTCCTTTCAGTTATACTTTAAAGTAACAGATATAAGTTACCTTAATGTAGGGCCCAATAAGAACCTGTGGAGCAGGAATAAATCGTTTGAGAACTTTGTCGTCCATTAATTGTACATAATGCTGAATGCAGAAACGGAAACACTTAACCATATTCGCAAAGTTTTCGTACAGAATGAAAAATTTAATCTTCCTGCCGGTGCACGCGAATAGGCTTCGCTTTTTTTTTTCTTCTCATTTTTTACGCATTTTGCCCAGCGATAAGCTGAAGCGAACTTTTTTAAAGCAACAGTTCTTAACAGTTTCCATGTGCATGCAATTAAAGGAAAAAAAAAGAACAAAAAGCTGTTCTTAAGATGCACTTTACGTTCCGATAACAATTTTCCCTTTTTTACTTTTTTAATATTAAAAAATGTCTGTGTTTACTTTCAATTAAGTGCGGCAATGTACGCTTAACCGTTTCACACGTTAAAAAATGTTTTAACCTTAAATGTTTTAATGGGAAACATACTTTAGCAGAAAATCTCTTTTGCGCGGCCTGAACTATGTTTCCAATGTATATTTTTAATGAAAACATTTATTAAAAATTTTAATTATTTATTTTTCAATTTTATTATAATTTTATTTTTCACTAGACGCGAATTCGCTTCGTTTTCGTTTATTTTCTCTGCCTTTCATGTCATTACAACTATAGCGGCGTCTCTGGAAACCATAGCCTTTGTGTGCGTGTCAGAGAATCTTTTCTTTGTGTGCTTAAAATTTCTGTTGAATATAGGAATATATATATATATTATAGATGATAACAATAAAGTTTTGTTATGACATGCTATTGTTAACATTACTTTGCTGAACTTTTTGTTAAATTTATTTCTATACGTTACTATACTGCGAAGACTAAAATACTTATAGTGGCTGACAAATTTTTTCACATTTTAACAAGTGAGAGAACGCTATGTTTCATCAGGCATGTTCAAAAATTCGATTTCAATAATAATAAAATCTACCACTCAAAGCAAGGTCACGCCCATGGCTTGCATCTTTTAGCAAATAACGAATTCAAATATTTAGTCAGTGTTATTGTAATTTTTTCACCCCTTCAAAGTTACTATCGCCAATTGTTTCGTACAGAGAGTGAAGGACAGCCGATTTAACTCAAGTTCAATGGAAGCAAAAATCCGAAAGGATCGAAATTTAATTTTGATTCTCTATTCATAATCGTAGCAAACGTGGAATTGCTGCCAAAATACAGAGTTACCAGCTTGATGCAGTGCACTGCACTTATTGACAGGATGAAAAAAAAGCAAGTAAGAGAATATATTATAAACGTCTCCTTTGAAAAGCTTGGGTCATTTTCAAATTCGTCTGCAAATCTCTAGGCGGGACTCTTCATTTTTGCGAAGGGCACAATCTTGACTACATAGTTGGAGAGACGGACAAACGGACATGAATTGAAACTAGCCAAGATTTTATATACTCTATATAGGGTTTTTGAAGCTTGTTTCTACGCGTTACAAAGGTATTGAAAAAAAAAATTAAAGTGTGCTACAGCAGGCACGGTCATGTACTATAGCATCGCCCATAGAATATAAGTTCGAGTTTCTGTAGACCTATCTGCTGTAGTTTACTAGGAATGAGCAAAAAGCCAAAACCATTTTATATTCCGTTTGAAAAACAGAGGTGTTCTTAGTTAACATGGTATTAGAGACGTGTTCTTCGACCGATTTGATCCATTTTCAGTATCAACCTGCATGAATGCACTTCCAATGTTCCTGTCAAATCGGAAATGGATAATTAATTTTTGCGTGCAGGGCGAACGTTTACAACAGACATTACACAGACCAACAGGCGAACAAACGGACAGACTGACATACTTAAATTGATTCAAAATTTGATGCTAATCAAAAATGTATGCACTTTGCGCGCTCTCTGAAACTTCCTTGTGGGGGTTGCAAAAGGTTTTTCAAAATGATTACACCCCTAACCCTTTGGTAATGGGTTGCAAAAAAAACTATATTTTGTTTCTTTTCCTTGATGATGGGTTTAAAATAACACCAAATATTTTGTGTTTGTTTTTCTGAACTTTTCCTTCTTAATCCAACATTACATTATGAATGTTATTTAGTTGTATACAATATATTGCAAGTAGTACGGCTTCTTAGCTATCTCGCATAATTTACGAGTACATTAGTATAGTCAGGTGTTGTTTTACAAAAATTCAAATTACAAATAAATAAATGGCCCAAATAAACGGGAGACGGAGAGCTAATATATGGAATTTGGTAGACTGAGGTGTTTTGGCGTAAAGCTGAGACACCTACTGGAAATAAATTGAATCAGACTACTTTTACGATAGCTCGGCTAACAAATCGTGCAATAAAGAAAATCTCTAAAATCTTCAAAATCACCGAGTAATAACATTTCGACATATGATTATTAACTGACGTGGAAAATATGAATCGCACTGTATCGAATCTCATATAATCGTTCCTATCAGAAGTAAGCCTTTCTGGTGCATAGTAGAGTCTATAGCAAGTTATATGTCATGTAACGGCTCCCATGAGAAGCATCCCGGCACGCGGTAGTACTTTATAGTGCATAAGAAGAAAATCAATTTTGCTAAAATTGCCCCGCGTCAGTTCACGTATAAAAGTTCTGATAGGCAAGAAAGAATTTATAACCAAAAGACATGAATGCGATTATAATGCTTTTACTTTTCTTATCACGAAACTGTAGCGGGAATCGAATAAATTTCAAAAGCAAAATACATTGAGAACATGTTAAACGCCTTAAAGTATGCTATTGATTAATACTGTGGTCGTCGAATGCCTTCTCAATATCAATAATATTTTCATCCCGATTTAAACAATAGTTTTCAACGAACGGGATAAGTCTGCGCCCTGGGAAAATTGTCCCTAAGAGAACTGTTATTTTAAAACTGCTATTAGTCGAGATTCTTGGATTTATGCGTTGGTTTTCTTTCTCTGCTCATTTCTTGATATAAAAATTTTGCAAATATATTTCTTTTCATATATATATGCTTTTTATATATACATTCTTTACATATATATATATATGTATATAAATATACAAGTACCACTTTATGTGGTGTATATACGAGTACCACTTTATAATCAGTTCTTAATACTAATGAGTACGAGAAAGTGTAAATTTTGTGAATTCCTTTTATTGTCTCTTATTGTAATAAATACAAAATCGTTTTATGGTTGTGGCGCTTGTCCTAGGAATTGTGATTGCAATAAAGTCTTGCGTCTGCTAATCGGTTTCTGCATATTCCACGACATGAAATTGTCGGTGCATTCAAGGACCACCTTTACAGTTTTGATTTCGAAATACGGGCGAACGATAGACAAGCAGAGAAAGATATGTTGATGCGGAGTGTATTTGTAGGCATATATACGAAGTTATTTCCAAAGAAAAAACAACGCAAAAGCATTAGTCTAACAACAATACTTTGAAGAGATGGTAAGAAGTCGAGTTGTTTGAGTATATGGAACGAAGTACAACTTATGCTCTACCGCACCAAGAATCGAGAACCTGATCCTTTCTCGCTGACCACCGAACATCCTATCCACTAGATAATGCGGCAGCCACCAAGACTTGCCTAATTACCGTTAAAGTGTTAAAACTTAAGAAGAAATTTAAAGTTCAAGTTTGCAAAGATGAAGAACCGATATGGGTTTCAACGTGATTTGTTGAAAGCAACTACGCTTTGCAAAATACAAAATTGTTCACATTCTTCTGTTTTCAAAGTCTTCGGTCAACTAAGGAGAAGTGATTGTGTTTGTTTTGTCATGTAAAAATAATGTACATGACGACTAAGCTTCGAAGCCAAGCGCCCAGTAAAGTTTAAATTTGGTTGGACACTTTGTGCAATTCTTGGTTTCTATTGGTTGCAATGATTACATTATTTATATATATAAACGTAAACGGAAATATAAAAATTTTGACCGCCTGCTCTTTGTAAAAATTTTTCGCTTTTCCTTATAGTTGGAAACATTTAATGACACAATGATTTCATTATTTCGTTTAATATTTAGAAATCTGGTAAGATCTATGTATTCTGAACAATAGAATCACCGATCATATGTGCATCTATTTATTGTGCCTTATATATGCTGTTGGTAAGATCATGTTAACTGTATGTGGGTGTATGCAATATTCAGAAGCTTCAGTGATTCTCCGAAATATAAATACATTCGTGATTAGTATGAAATATTTCAGCGGTCTATTCATTTCCATTCGTCCATCTGTCCGTGTGCGTATTTGTTTGTGGAAAATATTCTTTCTGGTCACAAAAATTATAGTAATAGCTTCAAATTTTGCAAATACATCGATAGTCCTTAAAAGACACGCCTGCACTACATCGTAAACTGTGAACATTTCTTTGGCCAAAAACAAACGGAGCAAAAAAAAAAAAAGAAAATTGTGCTTTTTGCTCATTACTTGTAAAATGCAAATAGAAGCAAAAATATAAATATGCGAACAAAGCTAAAGCACATCATCAATCACGTATCGTCATTCTGCGTTTTGCCACCGTTTGTGCTGCTTCGTCCATTTATGTTGGACCACCGAGCCGAGTACCGAGTTTCCTTTCCTATTCAGCCTTATACCAACATTTAAAAATGATTTTATGGTTACTCTTTCATTCCGTATGGACGTCAAATACTTACATAAATGTACGTGTTGTTCTCAATTTTTTGTAAAATTTCATCTATCAGTGATGAAATTTCACTTTATCAGTGATTGGGCGACCAGCACCTGGCAAGTCTTTTTTTTTGAAAATATTGTTTATTATCTATGGACTGTCAGCTTTCGCACATGGGGTATGGTTGCCTAACAGGGTTAGTGTAAGTCAATAAGGTTACGTTATGATAAATTTGCCGGCAGGCGAACACGTTAGGAAATGTTTCTTTCACTCAACATTTTTAACTTCGAGTATTGCCAACCTTTTCTCCAGTTTCGTGAGACTGTTTTCAGAGAAATCGTGTTTGTTTTCCGAACTGATGTCGGAATTTAATTTATGAATAATTAGGTGTAATTTCAGGTTTCTATCTAGTAAATTTTGCTAGCTTGCGGGACGGTAAGACAGAAGACAGATCGATGATCTCACGGTCAGACGAGCGAATAAGACACGTTTCGAATACTTTTGTTTCTAATGAGTGTTTTCGAACCTTGCTTTCTGAAAAAGATATATCGAAAATTCAATTGATTCAATGATCGGTTGAAACGTCACGCACTCTCTCATCTGCTGGAATACAATCGAAAATAAACACAATTACACATCAGGCCCTTCGGCCCCTTAAAAGCGCTCAATTTCCAAATATTGTTGCATATGGAAGAAATGGTTTCTTGTATTACGTTCGTACGTGCGCTTGGTCAAATAATAAATCATTTTTCTTTATCGTTTATCTTAACTTAGCATCCTTTTATCTGACTTTCACTTAAAATTCAAACTCGTTTTTCTAAATTAATTGATGAAGAACTTTCGAATAAGTTTGTTTTTCCGTAGCATGAGAACGATTGGGAAATCGATTCGCATTAAAATTTTGCTCTTCACTTAAAGTAAATATTGAGAAAGCTAAAGTAAAGCTTAAATAGTAAGTAGTCGGGAACTATTCCTACTAAAGAGAAGAAGAGATTTTTCTAAGCATTTGCAAATTCGTAAACTATTGTTAGCAACTATTTAATGCGATATCCTATATGTGAAAGTTTTGTGTTTTTGCAATAATAATAAACATAAAAACAATCATAAAACTTTTTAGGAAAAGTAAAAAAGAGCAGAAAAGAAAAGAAAAGAAAAGAAACGAAAATTCGGAAGTAATATTACTTGTAAATTTAGGAAAACACACGAGCACATCATCATCTGTACGAAAGTGTGCGGCAGACACACTCTGTGTTAAATAAAACAATAATCTCAAAAGATTTGATGGCAAACTCTATAGAATGCAATTCAAAGACAATATCAAGTGTAAGAACAGAATAAAGGAGCATACAACTATTAGAAGAAGTACAAGTGATATACGCGCACACACAAATTGACACAGTTATAGAGAGGAAAGAAACAGTCGAGCAGAGCAAGCATATGGTCACAAACAACTATTACCATATCTACATCAACATCTCAGTGTAAATGGGAAATTTTTAAAACTAACTCACTAACGGAAAGGGTGTAATAAAGTGACAGTAAAGATGTTTCTTTTCAAAGTCATTTTATAAAAGTACTAACACCAGTAAATACACACTACACTTACTTGTAATATTCGAGTTAAAGCACACAAATATATATATGTATATATATATTTATATATATATGAAATGAAAAAAAAAATAAAAATATAAATATAAATAAAGTTGTGAACATTGATATATAAGTCACTGCCATTGTTATTCTTATTTTTATTGTAGATAAATACACATATATCGGTAACGCTGGCTGCAGTTTCCTCAGTTTCATTTGAGTTACATTCATTCCTTGTTTATTTGAACATAAAATATTTCACAGAAAATGATTTAAGTGCATTTCAAAAATTGCAAATATTTGTTTTCTTCTTTTCTTACGCTTTCAAAAAAAAAAAAATCTTTTTTTTTTTTCTTTTTACTATATTTTCTCATATATTCTCTATGTATGCATATACACATATGCATATATATAAATAATCTATTTTAAAAAATATTAAGCTTTTGTATCATAAACCTGATAATAGATTTATTGTTGTAAAAAAATGGTGTTTCATTATCGAAAGTCATTTAGTTCATTCACAAAACTTTGCTCTTCTTCTTATAGAAAAAATCCTCAATAGTTTCTATTCTTTTTAGTCAAAGGAATTCCGACATATGGTTGTTCGGGTTTCTTTGGAAAGTAACTTAACATCGTTGAGCGAATTCGGTACGAAATCGGTAAAAAGAAAGTCTTCCAAGCCGAGATTGTTTCTTGAAAGACCTATGAGGTGTATCATAATATACGACAATAGTTTCAACCCCATTAATGACATGTTCGCATTACATAGTAAAATGGATGCTTTAACGCAAAATATCCCATTGATTTAATTGAAAAGTGAAGAACGCTTCGCAATATGGCACTAGCTAACTGGATATAAACATTATTCCGTAACATCTGGATTCACTCATTGAACAATGCGGATTTTGGAATAGGTCTGAGTAGTACGGCGAGTGTAGTTCGTAGTAATCTACGATATTGAACGTCGTGTAGAGAACAATTACCTAACAGCAGTGGTTCTGTCGCGCTTCTCAAGTTTCTGCTTTTCGAATCATCGTACGATCTGTCAATGAGGCTTGTGATGCTTGTTCCAATTTTCAAGCACGGTACCTTTCACAGATTCTCTTTAAGCATTGTGCAGATGAGATGCATTTATTTTGCATATATATATATATTTATATCATTGTAATATAAGCATTACAGTTACTGTGTTTACGCCTGCAAGATTTATGCCAAGGCCTCATGTACTCTGTCCCTCAATGCTCATCAACTATGGGAAATATCTCAAACGTCAATGTTGGCCAAACGAAAACTATTTAGTAACTTTTTTTTCATGATTAGCATTGTTGGCGTATGTCAATCGCGGAGCGATATTAAAGAAATTGTATTTAACTCTAGAGCTTCGCATTTTGCATGCGAGATTTGCGTAGAGCGCTCGAAATAGGTATTAAGCTCCCATTTTGTTCATTCTATCATAATCTGACTAATTCGTAATTAGTCACATTAGTCAGTCTGTTGTAAGGCTCAAGATTTTTTGGTCTATGAAAATTTTATCCACCGATGCGTATACAGCGAAGCAAACTACTACTGCTTTACAGTTAAGAACAAATTTCATTTTGCTGAGAAAATATTATCATTTAAGTTTATTCTTCAAGTAGATCGCTGAATGGAAGTTAAGTTGACTGCATTCGTATCGTACAATCTTATATGTATATGTAGAAGAAAAAATTCACACACACACACGAATCGGTATTTGTATACTTATGCCGAGTTAATATGTAAATTGTAAAAGTTTAAATTGTATAACCACATATGATGATTTCCTCTGGCTAGATATATGCAGCTCCTCAGCTCAGCTCAGCTCAGCTCAGCTCGACTCGACTCAACTCAACTCAACTCAACTTAACTTAACTTAGCCCAGCACGGTGCGGCTCAGCTCAGACAGTCAATTCATTTCTCTGTCTCGCTGCTCATCGCTTCGCTTCGCTTCGTTCCGTTCACTTTCGTTTATTCATTCATGTTCTTTCTTATATATTCATTTGTTTATCATTAAATGCGTTGATTTATTTTACCCTGCCTCGGGGAGTAAGAGGGCAAGAAGAACAGTTTTACAAGCAAAAATGCTTTATATATATATATATATATATATATATATATATATATATACACATATATATATGAACATCTTTCCATATTACTTTAACAATGTGAGAACGAAAGCAAGTAAAATTTCATTTCGACTTAAGTTTGATAGCAATGAAAATTTTTCATGGGGATTTGATTTTCCTCGAAGCTCTTAACAAAATAAAGAAAAAACAAAAAAAAGAAATGTATATGTTTAACTTATTTTCTAAGTTTTTTTAAGGCTTTGGTTTTTAAATTGAATTGTATTTTTTATTTTCTTCTTTCTTTTTTCTAATATCTTTTTTGTTTTTTTTTTTTGAACCCTCTTTCGTTTTTTGAATAGGTTATATGACTCTCACCACTCGCAAAATAGAAGAAATTCGTTGGCCATAAATAGTTATGGCCTGGCAGTCACACATAACCCAACTAACGCAAGCCATAATTTATAGTATGACATGCACTACTCATCAAATATTTGCCACTGTCACACATTTGCATGTATAGACGGCAATAGGAACAACAATCGCGCATTTGTCCACTCCAGCAATTTCCTATACGATGGCAGTCGTGTTGTTTTCTCGAAAGAGAGAAGACAAAAACTATACACTTTTTCATGTCGAATTGTATGCGCGGCTGTCAACGCTGATAAAAAAAAACTGACCTTACTCTTCGCGACTTTACCATTCTATGAACCTATGAGTTTAAAGCTTCAGAGTAAAACTCTACGATTTACGTACATGTGTGTATGAGTTGATGAGGATTTGACGACTTTTCCGTTTTTAGGCTTCTTTGTTGGAGGTTTTGCCCTTTTTTTTTTTTTTTTTTTTTTTGTTATCTTTGCGTGTGTACACACATATAAATTGTAGATAGGGTGCGATGAAATATATGGCTTTAATACCAGTGCTGAACATGAAATTTAATATAAATGTGGTAAAGCTGATGAAAGTTATGTAAAGTTTACGAAAGTTAAATACAATCTGGTTTTGTTGTTGTTGTAATTATCAATGAAATGAGGCGGTATAAAAGACGGCCTTGAGTATTCTTAATATATTGCTGAATAGAATCGGTCCGATCTGGCCAATATTATTTGTTCGATCACGTATACATTTTTTTTAAGGAAAGGGATTAAGGGATTAAGTTATTGTGTTCTGTCTTCATCTTTTATTTTTGGAAGTCTTGAAATTTTTAAATCCATATTCAGTCTGCCTGTCTATCAAAGCATAAAAGAATCTGCCTCCTCATCTCGTCATTTACCGGTTATTGTTGAATTTCTAAAGACCCGAAAAATGCATTTGCACTTCTGCCGGTTTCTCGATATTTTTCAATTTGCCAAAAATATAATTTAACTGTCCATCTGGTGGTCTGCTAATTAGCATAACAGTCGTTTACTGGGCAGTAATCCGGGGATCTCATGTTGTCGTATAGTCGGTGTACGAACTTATCCACTCATCGTTTGCTATTGGAATTATCAAGGCATAGTTTGTCCACCCTTAGGTGATCGAAGTGTCAAGGAGCCAAAAGCACATAAACTTTCCGTTCCCGCTCCCTTTCCCGCTTTTTGTTGAACATTTAAAACAAAAAAAAAAGAAACAAAAAATGGAAAAATATCCGTACATACATGTGTACGTATATATACTTGTTTTATATATATATGCTGCGGGCCCACCAATCCGCTTGCATACTATCCACGCTTTTCGCTTGCTAATGTACAGCCTGATCTGAGAGTCGCAACAGAATATAGGCCATTCGCCATTGGAACTATTAAAGCCTTCAAATGAAACTTATTTGTCCATGCAGCTCATTTTGAGTTGAAGAGAAACTCATTCATCGAACCGTAAGCCACATTTACTTCAAGTTCTCAGGTTCAGTCGCGAAATTCAGTCTTTAGTCTTTAGTTTAAAAGACATGTTCGTGTTGAGTCAGCATTTGAAAATTAAGAAGCCATTTGTGTTCAAGTTGCTATCACTGCTACGAGTTGGTATTCAAATAAAATTTTCAACTCGTTATTATTCCGCATTAATTGTTTATAAAACAATCGAAAACGAAAATCCAAATTTAGTTTTTATTTGTAGAAGATTTCATATGCACTGGGCATATGTCTTCACATTTTTCAAAGTTAATGGAATTTCCAAAGCAGTAGCAATAAATATTTAATGTCGTAAATTCGAGTCGATTTGTTCAAAAATTTGAGACAACTGATCTTTGCAAATATATTCGAGGATATATTCTCGTGCTTACCTCTGTTCGAAATTGGAATAGAAAGTGGATGCACTGTTTAAGCTAATAGCATAATGAAGTCCTTGCTTAAGGGGAAAGGCGGGAAGCCATTGCTGCTTCTTTGCACCTTCTAGCATATACGAAGAAATATTCATTAGCGGAAAAGAATTTTTTCTATGAAATTTTGAGGCCTTCTTCACGAGTGCTTCTACCCAAAAAGAGTATCTGTGCGAATGTTGCTGTGAAGGTACAGCCTAATATCTTGCTTTTTGATTTCTAATATCCCTTCCTGCGGATGTAGCTAGAAATCGTTTATGTTTTTTTGAAAGCATTTTCGAGCAACAGACGTTAGCACATCTCCATCGAGGTGATTGCTAAATGGGAGCACATCGGTCAACGGCTGGGAAACTAAAAGCGTATTTGCTAAAAACTTGGAATTTTCAGACAAAGTTTATGAATTTGACTATCGGGTTATAAATTTTTCTTGCCGTTTTTCTCTGTCATTTCGCGACATGTTAAGTGCGAACGGTGTGAAATTGTTGTCGACATACGTAGCGGAACCGGTTTATTTTGGGCATAAAATCTTCGAGAAAGGAGAATAGGGAGAAATATTTGCACATGTGAAGCTTTACGAATGGCGGATCAATGGAAACAAGTAATGGAAATTTTATTATGTAATAAAAAAAAAGCATGAGCATAACACATTTCGAGAGTTGATACGCGTTTTGCTCGAAACAAGATTTCGCATAACTCAAAGAATTTTCATTTTTTTCACTCATGATTTTTTTACAGTATCTTTAAGATAACCAAGGGAAATATAGAGGATATTTGTGATTAGCTATATTCTCAATCCATCTAACCTTGTCTGTCCGCATGTCCGTCTGTCCGTCTTGTATTCACCCTGCAGGTGGCAATTTTTCTGACATTTTTTGATATTTGATACACCGACATATTTTGGCTTATGATGAAGATGAAAGCTGTTGAAGATGGTTCGGCTCGGTCCACTTTCACGATCACTCGTCGAATAACGTCTTGTTTTGAAAAGTATTTTTATGAATAACTGCGTTAAACAAAGTGGTGTGCAGTATTCAACGGTGTGCCGTGTCCCGCTAGAGTTTTTTTTTTATATACACATGTTTGTAGTGTTTGTAAGGTATTTAATAGTGACTATGTTCTTAGACTCTAATGAATTTAATATATTGAACAAAATCGTACACAAATTGAATAATAAGCTAATTATCATTAAATAAATGGAGCATAGAAGCGTAGGGCAAACAAAAAAAAAAAAAAAAACGCTATCTTAGAAAGTTAAGCATGACTTTTATTTTCGTTCTATATCATTAAATTTTTATTCACAACATTAAATGTTCCATGAACTTTACATACGCAGACACAATTAAATTAGTTTTATTATTTACAATTCCGAATGGCTCACGCAATTGCCCTCTTAAAGTATACTCGAGAAAGTTATAAGTTAAGTTAAATAATTACTTTTCGAAAAACTTTTTAATCACTTACACCACCAAGTGTGTGCTGGTGCATGGCACAAACAAAAGCGCAACGAAAACCTAAAGGAGCTTAAGTTATCCCATTGAAAGGCAGCTTTGTTTCTTACTGGTTTTTGAAGGGATCTCTTACATAAATATTTAATTTACCGTTCACTCTCTTTGGCTGCATGAAACGATGTCAAAATATATTTCATATTTACGCGAACTATTAAGGTTACGAGTATTTATTAAAAACTTGGTACCTGAGACCCAATTCTAAAGTGTTATAGCGATTTAGAAAGTTTAACGACTTGTTTAACATTTCATGTTAAATCACTTGAAAAATGATGATGAATTTGTATGTTTGTAAATAACCGTAAAATTGCCCGTAATAAAGTGAAATTTTCACTTAATAGCTTGTGATAACAATTTCGAAAGACAGGATGTAAATTATAATCATATGCTTACAGGAAAGGGAGGGTATAGAAGTACGCAATAAGGGCCTAATAATCTACATATATGTCTAACAGTCGTGAGTACAGGATTGAGCTCATCCATATATAAGAGGAAGAAATCTACAACAACACTCAAGCTCTTATTTTCTAATTCTTTACTCTATATATATATATATATATATGTATATATATATATATATACATATATATACATATATATATATGTATATAATATATATACATATATTATTATTGATTATTGGTTAGGATAATTTGCCATCTTTCCGATTTAGTGAGACTATGATACCTTCCCGTAGAATTTCGTTTCGAACTTTACCTTTTTCCTGCCGTTAAAATTTTAATTCAAAGAAAAGTTAAGCCCTTGTTTACATTCGCCAACAGCAACCATTTATAAGTCAATATGAAGAAGTTTGTACCTCTGAAATCATCTTTATTCGTTCTCCAGTAATAGTGGGTTCAACGAGATTGCCATTTCTTTTTTTCTTCTTCTTCTTCTTCACTAAGCAACACCAATAAAGTCATTATTTTCATAATGCACATACTGCATACTGCATACTGCAACACAATCCTCTCCTCTCCCAGATTGGCTCCTTGATGCATGTTTGCAGATGTGTTCAAATCAGATAACAAAAGTTATAAATGTCAGAAGTGCAACTTTGAGCGCTCCACGACTAACGCGCGTATACACCGAATGATACTATGTGGGAAAGCGTTACTTTATCTACAAAAAGGTTAAAATCACCGAATTTAACCATTGTGTACATTGATAGTTCGCATTACTTTATTATTTTCGTCAATAGATGTCGCTGATCAAAATACATGCAAGCTCCTACTATATAAGTAAGTAAGTCTTGACGAAAATAATGGCCATTGAGACGTTGACAATAGGGTATTCAATGGGGATTGAATTTTTTGACAATGCATCAGAAAAAGGCAGACAATAAGTCATTTGTATTATTAACATTTCTACGGATGATATTCATGGGGCTATCATGGAACTCGTAGTCAAAGGTACCTAAGCTTAAGTAGAGAATAGTTTCTGAGGACTCTATAGAGAATATTTCCATTAATTTGAAGATTATGCTTAAAATACCTCAGTAGAATGATAAGCAAATTATTATTTAGATCCCGACTAGATAGAGGAAGAAAACTTAAATTTCTTTGACCCAAAGCGAAAAGTTCCCGGAGAAGTCTGAAATGCAATTAAAGCATATCTTGGAGTTTTTTCGGAGTAACTTTTCTTTTGCAATAAAAAATTAACAGCAATGCGTAAAGCTGCAGGAAAATTTCTTTTGAAAAGTTTTTCATACACACACACAAACACACGCAAAAGGTAAATGGCAAATTCAACTAAGTTATTGTCAATATTGTTTCCTTTTATTTTACAGTGAATTTCAATTAACTAAACGCAATAACAACAATTAACGATAACAATGAAAAGAATACTTAAGTAACGCTTTTAATTTTGTAGTGTTGAGCCATGATTTTTAAACGAATATATATGAATACATATATATAATTATATATACATATGTGCAAGCAGTGAAAGTGTTTAGCACATATACAAATATAAACTACGTGTTATTGCTTTCTAATAACGCGAAAATATTATGAATTTTGTTTAAAAACATAGTTTACACATTTTATCTAAATGAATGAAGATAAGATAAAATGTTTCCACGCATAAGATAACGTAAATGTCTAATAACAAAAGAAACAAAAAAAAAAAAAAAAAATTAAATTTTTTATTACTGTATGCGAAATGTTGAAAATCTTTACTTACACAAAGCCGGCAGTAGTCTTATAAAGAGGAATGTGCTGAAGTTTTCATCCCTTCTATATTTAGAGTGCAAAAGTGGTTTGTTTAAAAGTTCTTCTCATCTATTTATGCGATTAAACTTAGTAGGTATCACTTTGACCGTTTTCGCATATAATTTCATCGACATGTAATGCGAAAAATTAATAAAAGCAAATAATAAAAATATTGAAAATTCATTCAGTTAGTTGTTGAAATATTCTTTCGATAATAACTGATACGCGTTTGCATCGCTCGGAACCAATTTCCAAGCATTATTTTCATAGTAACTCCATGCCATTGTTTTTGCAGTTTATTCATCACACCTAAGAACAAAAGGAAAGCATTACATGCCGTATGTATGTTATGCATTATATAGAGACGTTACGCCATTATTACTTGCTTTCGGCGCTCAAAACTTTACTGTTTACGCCAGTAGGAGGCATCCCTTGTGCATTGTTATGATGAACCATAACTCGAGGAAAGTCATTCGTTTTGCTTGTTTATCTGAAAATGTCTGGTAATTGTTGTACACTAATCAGACTCAATCGTTTTATGGTCATCTTAGATCAATGTTGCGGCATAAATCTTTTTCTGAAAAAACAAAGGGTTGTTTTCTGTAAATCGCCTAAAATGTGGCTTGGCTCCTCGCAAGAAATCAATAGCGATCATATAGGCAGTTTACTTGCATCCATAAGCTAAGCGATTCAAGACATCATATTTTTATTTCTTGTAGTCTTCCACTGTAATATCAGTGTTTCAAATCCTTACATAATCTTGAAGAAAACAAAAACATAACAGGAGTTATATTCGTCTCGAGGCGGTTATATATTAGCACGCACCAGTAGATTGTGGTGCAATATTTAATTGCACTCGATATGTCGCTCGCACATCAACTTCGCGGTATTTATTTCAAATCGCACTTCTATACAATTAGAGATGCTCTCGTGCAGATAACTGCACAACTAAAGCTTGGTATTAACAGACAAAGCATTTTTTTTCAAAAATACTTAGCACTACTACCGAAGTAGTAAGAATATTAGAAAAAATTTGAAATCATCTGTTTTTTTTTCGGAGGGGGGGGGGGGAATTTAAGAGTTTGTTATTTTTCTTTTTTAATACAACATACACTCTAGAGCAAAAAAATCGCACAACCCCCACATTTTCATTTCGAACGTAAACATTTATTAAATTAAATATAGATGATCCGCCTGAGTGGCCGAGTAGACAAGAGTCTCGACTAGCAATTCAATGGTCGTGGGTTCAAACCTCAAGTGCGGTAGAGTTTTTAATAATAAAAATAATAATAATATTAATAAAAATAAATAAATAAATAAAAAGCCGAAAGCCTTAGATGCTAAGGACTTTAAGACTTTAGTCTTAGAATTTGTTCTCTGGCTAAATTTATATAATAATAATAATAATAATAATAATAATAATAATAATAAATTTAGATGACAAGCATAGATTAAATTTAACTAAAGTACATGTTGTTCGCTTTTCAAAAATCCATAAAACTTACGTACCCTTGGCGTTTAAAATCATTACAGAAGCAATAAAACGATAGAAATACGCTCGTTTCCCCGATTCTGACCGATTTCCGGAGTATGACGCAAGCGATAAGAAAAAATGTAGGACTAAATGTGACACAAGAAGATATGTTTTGATTGCCATTACATACCTTTATCGAAAAATATATTTCTTTTGTGGGATCTCCGATGTATATTTAGTTGCGTTTCCACCCCTTAACTAATCTAATCTTTTCCTTGTCGTTGATATGACAAATGGAAAATTTCGGGGCAACGACATCTTTTCAATGTAAAAAGTGTTCTTTTTTAAAGTACACGTTATTTTCGGACATAAAGATTACATATAACTGTTAATTCATTTTGCTTACCCAAATGAGTTAATCCTAACCTTTAAACATGATTGCGTTGATTGGTTTTTATGTTATGTGACTAGGGAATGTTTAATTTTATTATTTGATAAAAATAACCGATATTTGTCTTTCATTTCGCCTATGTTTTCTTGTTTTTTTTCTTCTTCTTCTTCTTCTCCAGCAATTACTTAACAACACCAATACGTTGAATAATAACTTGGACAAGTAAGGGATACTATAACATCATTTATCTTACCATAAAACAAACGCTACTAGCTTAGTCCATATCTGCCTATATGTGTGCATACATGTGCACATACGTATGTACGTATATATGCATAAGTGGTGTATTACATATACGTTTCTTCTATACAATCAGGTGATTAATTTGCATATAAATGATTGCTATTATAGGAAGAGGAGACTTCCTACGGAGCTGTTTTATATTTGAAGACTACTTTGCCATAATCAAGGATAATATCACTAACTAAAATCCAGGCGCACGCATAAACTCATTGCATATATATATTATTATTAAGGATACAATCCAATATATAGGATATACATACGTATATAAATATATATATATATGTATATATATATATATATATATATGTATGTATGCATACATCTTAATCTTCTATTTTGGCAGCTTGTTATTCATATGTAAAATGGATTCACACACCTACCTAAGTATAAACAGTAAGTGTACACAAAAATGATTCTCCATTATACACTTATAATGGCCGGACAAATGTGAGACCGAACAACAATGATTTATAGCAATTGTGCAATTATCCTTAACATCAACATTAATCATGTTTCAGTTCTCAAAAGTAAAGCAAAACCGAAATCTTCTACAGCAAACGCATACATACAAAAACTGCTGCAGTGCATATCAGACAAAAGTGTAAAATACGAAATGGTTGTTAGTGTGAGCGTAAGTAACACGTTTCCTATATGCATGTTCATGCTCATGTTTATGTATGCGTTGGCATTGCTTTTCTTTAAAACGAAACTTTTTGAATAATAGTAGAAAATTTATATTAAATCATTTGAACATATGTGGTGAGCATTTCGTTATGATCCCTTTTGCTAGTCTGCTCATGTCTGTGATCAATTGCAAATTGATTTTGTTACAAGTTTCTATTGTTGACTGTCGGTTTGTCTGCTAATAATAAGCAATCAATAACAAAAAATAGGAAATTTTTTTCAAAATTTCAAAGGATTTATTTATACTTTGCATAAATTATTAACGGATACAAACAATTATTTACGTTCTAGACAGGCATCCATTGAAAACAAAGACAATGTTCAGTACGTTAATAAAAAAGGTTTCAAGAAAATTGGATTTTTATCTCTTGAAATGAAATGCACACTAACATTATGACATGTAAAAAAGGGGCCTTCAAAATGAACTGAAATTTTAGTGCTCTGGAATTCTGAATACATTTCTAATTCGATAACGAGTAAGGCTCGGTCGTCTGAAAAGTCTTGGCCGTCTTCTGATCGAATACATTTCTGATTCGATAGTGAATAAGGTTCGGTCGGTTGAAAAGTCTTGACCGTCTCCTGATGGGATGCATATTTCATTGAATAATGAATAATGTTCGGTTGTCTGAAAAGTAGGATAATGAATAATGTAAATCAAACTAAAGGAAGATAAAATATCGATAACATCAGAGGAGTTCTTTTTAACATCTAATGGTCGTAAAAAAGTGCGAGATCTCAAGTCAAACGTATCTGCCAACTTTTTGTTAGCCTGTACGCTCAGCGTGTCAAGGGCACGTTCCAGGACACCAATTAACGGCCTCTGTAGCACTTGCTGGCGCTTAACCCATACCAATTGGCTTAGCTCTCTCTCTTTTAGTGGTTTTGCTAGTACGTTTACACTTGGAGTTTCCGAGCTTATTTTGTTGAGGATTTTTTCCACGTTTGAAAGGCGAGCAAGTTTTTTACGCAATATACGTGGAAAATCTAACGAATCTTCATATGGTTTTACACACTGCCCTATGAAAAGGGGCCGACATTGCTATAAATAAGCAATTGACGGTTTAAAAATTGGTAGATATGTACAAGAAGTGCTAAAATTCATACGAAAACAAACTGAACAATAGATAGGACTTTAGTTAATGGTTTTATCTTTAATTATGGCAAAGTCGTCTTGAAGTATTAAACAGTTTCGTACTAAATCTCCTATTTATACTGGACACCACTTGTGGTATAAGACTAAATTAATTTATTGGGAATGTATACAACACTAAGGAGCATTTTATATAGACCTACCATTTATTATACTGATGGACTGAGACTCTTTGAAACTATCCCAGCCTGTCTATTTCTCTATCCATGTATACTTTTATTCAACTATACGTTGCAATTTTCGAGATATTGTAATAAAATTTGCTATATCGATGTATTGTGGTCCAAGGACGCTGAACATGGTGCGGATCGGAATACTTTCTCGTCAACTTCCCAACTTTTAAAAGTCACTGCATGAAGAACTCTATCAAGCGAAGCAGGATAAGGTATATAATGGTACGCTGTAGCTTGTTGCAATGTTTTCACTTGGAAAACAGCAATCATTTACGTGCCATAGTAATATAATGATTTACCCGTTTTCGTGGCGAAAATTTCAATATGTAAGTTGCATTTCGAACTAAGGTGCCATACAAAACCATTTAATTTAATTCTAATGAATGTTATGGCGCGTCCAAGAATGTAAAAGAAAACATTCTTCACCAAAACTTTCAAATCGTTCACAGAGAATTGACTCCAACCAATGTACGACACTTCGATGCCTCATAAAGATGTTTAGAAGAATTTTCTCAATCATATTTCCAGCTGCAAGTCGCTGCTGTAGCTTAACGAACCTGAGATGCTTTTGAAGCAGTTAATAAATAAAATAAAACTGATAAAAACTATCTAACGTACAGTAATCATATGCTGAAAATTTACTATTGAAACACGGATAGCAAGGTAGCAAAAGATGCGAAAGGAACTTATCATTAGAAAGGGACAACATGCTTCGAAATTGAAAGTACGGTTTTGATACATGGCTTTTGAGCATTCGAGCACATCATTATAATTTCCGTGGAGTTGTGACTGTACTCGTCAGACGGCATTACTTCGAAAAGAAATTTGCGGAAGCATTTGTCGAATTGTTTTGATTAGAATGGGAAGGAATAGTCAAAAGGATGCTGCCAGGCCTACGTGGCACCATAATATGATATTATTTAATATTCGATCTTTACTTTCACGAAAGCACTATGCCTAGTACCCAATCTATTAGTTATAAATGTTTCTCATACGCGTGCACCTTCTTGCTATTGTTGCTTAAGCAGTATACCTCTTCTTTTACACTCTTGTGGGCTACTTTTGCTTTATGCAAGTGGAAAAGATAGTGCAATAGGTACCTGGAATATGGTAAATTCGTGAAGTCTCTCAAAAAAATTACCAATATGTACTCTTATTATGTCGAAAATCTTATTGATCACTGTGCTTATTAGAAAGGGGTAAGGTCTTGTAGCAAATCTGAACAAGTTGGCGAAGTTCAATTCGTTTAGAAAATTTAATGGAATATATGGTAACTTAAATGTTGTGGAATTCCCACAGTAGCGTGTTGATTCTGTATCTTCGACTTACTTTACCTTTTAAAGCTTTATATGTTAACCATCCAAAGCAACAAGTCCAAATCTGTGAAAGCATTAGACTTTAGCGGTCATTTGACGTCATTTGATAACGATAACATGCGATTATTAAATGTTTCGGCCATTAGCTGCATTTTTATTACGATAGATAATATCTTTTTATGCAAAGTACTCAAAATCATTTTATTGGGAAAATATTTACTTTATCAAAGACCTTAAGACATTAATATCGCACAAAAGAAATTCCAGGAAATTTTCATATGATTTCTTTCTCCTTTTTTTTATCGACCTCAAATAAGTGATATAGAGCAATGCAATACCGAGAAAGAGGGCCGAAAAGTAAACGAATGAAAAGGAGATGGAGTTCAATAATTTTCAGACGAATGTTTTTTGAAAGCAACTACGTTTTCTTGAAAATGATTTAATTTAAAGATTTTTGCTTTATTTAATTTTTAGTATCTCTTATCAACAGCGCGTGCATGCTTTTATATATTAAGCAAATATAAGATTTCTAATTTCTTATTACCCCTAAAAGCATGCAGCCTTTTTTTGTTATTATTTATTTAAAAGGCTTATTATGACAGTGTTTACGTTACAAGAATCTTAAATGTGAAAAACAGCCCATACCATTCTAACGCATACACTTACGCTCATACAGATTTTCCATACACACACGTACACGCTTGCATAGATATTTTGATTTGCAAAAAGTTACTTCCTGCTATTCACTATCTCTCTCTCTCGCTCCCATGTCACTTGTCTACTCTCTCGTAAACTAGTCTCTATTCATAAAATTATTTGCACTTTATAGCTGAGCAAGAATAATGAAATAAAATCATGTAAAAAAGCAACAAAAATCGTTACTACAAAAACCAAATTCTACCCGAGCTACAAAAAAAAAACCATACCATACAATACCACACCATACAAGTCAAAGTGAAACATAATTTAAGCATATGCGTTGCAAAGAGACAGAACTGAAGCATGAATATAATGCATTTTTCAACTCCTTATTCTTTCTATGGCAACCAGAAAAAAAAGGAAAATATATATAAAAAAAAGAAAAAAATAAAAAATAAAAATACAAAAAATTCCCACAAAGAAAGAAAACAAATCAGACTCAAAACAGATAAAGCACAACCATACCCAGCAAGCAAGTAAGTAAGCACCAGGCATGACTAATGCATACAATATACATATAAACTTACATTTTTATTTTCCATTGTTGTGTGGTTATCAACATCATATGCATTCTGCATATTTTACACAAACACTTACACACGCACACTCCTCTATATACAGGAAACGTTTGTATGCGTCAGTATATAAATTTAGTTGTGTTACCATCAAATGCAAAATCACAGGCAATTGAGTGAGAAGAGAAAAAGAAAAGGAGAAAGAGAGAGAGAGAGAGAGTAAGAGAGCAATCGCGTTAGTAATAAAAAAAACTTTTAAAAAATGTAATATTCGCACATTTTCTTTTAAAAGATATGATAACAAGGTTTTTTTTTCTTTCGTTCACTTTAGTTACATATATGTAGCGCAAAATATTCCTTTTGTGTTTATGTAAAAATGCGTGTCTCTCGCTTTCCTTTTAATGAAAACATTTTTCCTTTCTTAAGCATATTCGTATTTTTCATCAACAGAACTGTCAGAAAACACTTGATGGTTGATAGATTTGTTTATGCACACAAATACAAATTTGCGTGAATATTTCGAATCATAGAATACTCGGAAAAGGAAAGAAAAACATCTAAATAAATAAATAAATACTCATATAATAAAAAATTATAACCTGTGTTAGATTTTGATAAATTCATAAAGGGGAAGAAAAACTCAAAAATACCGATTAACATTACAAATACCGTACTAACGCGAGTGGTTGATTGATTGATTGCACAAGTTTCAAAAGTAGTTAAGCGATAAACGCACAATCAAACTAATATCATGAGTTTGTTTGATTGATTGAAGTTGTTTTGCTTGCAGATCAGTTTGAAAGAATCCGTAACAATACCTACGGTCGTCATAATTTCATAATTACACCTATTAGAGATAAAAAAAAATAAAAAAACAACTAAGCGAACTCGCAAAAAGCTAAAAATTCTATCACATTTTCATAAATAATATACAATATCTTGGAAAAAAAAAGCGAGTAAAAACACTATATTGGGTCACGGTTCACCATTAAATACCCCATAACACCCTGCAGTAATTCAAATAACGAATTTTCAAAATGGTCCCTTATATGGGAATTGACCGAAAAAGTTAAACGATCCGGCCCATTAGAGTGTAGGAAATTTAATTAAAATATCTCAAGAATTGCGGCTTGGAAGTTCAACAAGAGGAAACAGACAGGCAGACGGACAAGCTTAAATCGGCTCAAGTCCTTCTGGGTATTGCATAAATTCGCACAAACTTAATATACCCTTGCACCGCAACTGATGTAGGGTATAAATATGAATATACTTATGTATCAGATTCCTATAAAAAAAATCGATCGACTTTTATTAGATCGTCTGCAATACATGGTTTCTGAATAATTTTCACGATTAGCGTTAGGATCAAAATTTAGATAAGATTTTGATTTATTTATGCAAACAATTAAGTTTCCGGCCATGTCTAAGCAAAGATTGGCGAAAAACAAATCTTTCTGTTTCAGATGTTTTTGAAACGGATATCAAAACTTCTTTCTTTAATTTATTTAAATGCTTTAACCTAACACTTTGCATCGTATATGTTTAAGAAAACCTGGACTTTTTATACAAACTCAACTTAAAAGAATTAAAAGAAAATTGCAAATTTAATAAAATAAATAATTAAAAATATCGTAATTTTAATTAAATAATTTTGAAAACTAAATGCATTCTACAAAATAAATAAATTTTTTTTTTTTTGATACATATATAAGTAAATAAATAATTATGTATATACATCTATATACATATATATATAGAAACAATAAAATTAAATACGTATACCAAGCGAAAATTTAGTTTTAACAAACACATTTGCGTTTTAAATAAAGTTATAGCCAACTATACGCGTGTGCATGACAGAAAAGCAAACAGAAAGTGACATGGCTAAATAGTGTTAGACAGACGAACAGGCAGTTTAAAATGTGTAGCTTGAAGTAAATTTCTGGCTTATTGTGTCTTAAGATACAGCGAAAGATGTATTCATCATATTCGCATTTTGTTAGTTGAATTTTCACTAAAATATACTCACTCATAAATTCCGGCTGTCAGGACAAATACCAGAATAGTTAAACTGGCGTACTACACCTTGGGAGGCACATACGTAAACACTGCACGCTCATAAGCACGTGAATCGCATATTGAGATTGTCAGTCAAGAATTTTTCATATCATATTAATTGTAGGGTGAGCGAAAACTTCATTGGTAAGATATGCAAATGTTGTAGTTATAGTAGGGGGCAGGCATCTAAACATTCGTAACTGTGAATAAACTTTATAATGTTGCCATTACAGCTGCAACGGCTGTTACACTAATAGTCAGCGAATATATAAATGCGCCTAAAAGCATGCGTACATATTTATATATTTATATATGTATATATGTCTAGAGAGTTTTGTAACCAACTAACAAACACTTTAAGGCATTATCCCTACAAATGTATTCAACATATTAAGTTGATTGCACTGTAGTAAAATGTAACCGTATAATGAGTCAGTCTATGTAGATGCAATAGTTCAAGTTGTGCTGGCTAAATACTCAAACAGGCACGAACTCCGGCTTTTAGAGTCTTTTCCTTGGTTTCATTGGTTACATTTCTTATACCCACAGTAAATTTGCTTAATTTAAATGCCATAGCGTTTGTTCCCTCATTTTGTCTCTCTCACTCTCACTCTCTCTTTCTCTTTCTCTCTTTCGCTTTCTCTATCATCCTTCTCCTCTTTCTATTACTGTTATCTTTGTTATTTACTGTGTAATGCATGAAATTATTTACGTCCATATAACATAAATACACACTTGCATGCTTATGCAAATACACATACACACAAACACGCACAAACACACGTTATAATTACTCTGTGCCTAGTGATTGCAGTTATTTGTGTGATTACACATTTGTTAAGTCGGTTTAGTTATTAATAAAAATCCACACATCTCTCTACACATATAAATATATAAGAAAATGTCATTGTGTATGATTATATCTTAACTCTGCATACGTAAATTGTTGATGCTTTGAATCTTAACTACATAAGCTTAAGAATTTAATATAAGGATTTTTGTTATACACTACTCTCTTCAAGCTAAACAAAAAATAAAAAAAAAAGATTTCCTATGCCTTATGATATACTCGATATCCGGCTTTGACTATATGATTTAAAAAATGTTTAGTGCTTAAATCGACAATTTCATTATAATTTTATACTGAAGCAATAAAACACATTTAACACACGAACAGCAAATAAACCTAAAGTTACCTGGGACTTCTTTCATATGATCCTTTTTAAAAGTATATTCATTTTGTTATACTACACGTAACAATTAAAAACTATTAATGAGAACCGTTTCGAGAAAGAATTGTTCTCGAAGTTTATTGTGAGATGAAAATATAATGTTAATACGATCGGGAAATTAATTTTAATATATAAGTTTTAGTATTATTTGTTTTGTTTTTTGTCCTGCATGCAATGCGTGTTGAGAATATGATCAACAGATCAATGGATATTGTAGCTTCACGGAGAGTGGAACACTTCGTTTGACTAGAAAAGCGAATTGTTTAGTAAATGGTATGCTGCGACAATTTTTAAATAAGAATAACGTTAACTAGATAAACTTTAGTAATGAAGTTGTACTGGGAAGAACTGTACATATCTATGTATTATCTTTATGTATGAATATATGTATTGTATATCCAATACCAACTTGGGTTTGGAACTGTGCTCATTGATACAAGAAACGATGAATTGTTTATGGATGGATGGTATCGCAACATGGCGATTGCGTGTCCATTCAATGATAATGGTTTGACAGCGATCCAATCATTGACTCATTTTCGCACTTCCTCTTATATATCTTAAGGACATTAATTCAGGGCATGTAAGGGATACCAATACAAATAGTTTCAATGTCACGAACATGGAATTTAGATAAGAGGGATATAGTACGAACGTAGCTCGATCGATGTGTCTTACGCCGATTAAGCATTCGTTCTAGCCCCGATCAAACGTCGATCATAATCGTAATACGATGTCTCACACTGGGAGTTGAATCTGATACCAAATATACCGAGCTGTTATTGAAATTGAAACGTTTCCTTCGAATAGTATAAACTCAATACCGCATGAAGTGGAGGAACATTTACACGCGACAAAACTTTACACATACTTACAAAAACACGTATCTAAAGAAGGTTGATTGAAAGAACTCACGCTTAAATCACTTCCATCTTGGAGGCATTTGATCAATTTTTGCATTTATTTGCAGGGGTTAAGAATGGACAGCTTGAAGGTGTCTACGTACGCTAATGTCAGCGAAATTCGTCGAAGTTATCGGCTTCAAAACAATATGACACCAATCGTCGTTACTATTCTACCAAGTTTTATTATTTAGTATTTAATGAACATTGAAGCGTCGATTCTAGTTTACATTTTCAGAAAATAAGCTATGGCCTGGAAAATTTTTAAGCGAACTAAGAAAACGAACACGCGACACGAAGACCATGTATTAGACGTTGCACGCTTCACTCGGCATGTCATGCGATCAAGGCGTCATAAGGTAACGTAGCGATAACCGGTACAATCTATATACAGTTACGATTTTTAAGTTGAAAGGAAATGGTTGGGATGTATTAAGAGCTCAGGTTTTAGCGATACCGGATACCATTATGTGACAAGAGCAACAAACTTATTTGTAGCTCATACGGAAATATGTCTCTAGATGGATAGTACCGTGGAAAAAAACCGGCATACAATTCAATATTGTTTTTTGTAAAGATAACGAAACTATCCCTCTTTAAAAATTCTAATAAAAAGCTAAAGATGGGAAATTTATATTACGTACCACTAACTAATTCGCACAAAGCATTTCCAGAAATTTGCATAAGTCATTTCTAAGTGGCCTTAAAAGCGGGTAAAGAATTGAGTCGGGCTGGAAAAGCACAATATATTGCAGCAAAAGTAATAAATTACGAAATATATGCAACTGACGCGAAAGTTTAATAAGGCTGCGCTAATGCTTTGTATCACAGGGCTTAATGTAGGTGCAAACAACGAATCAACTTTTTGTATAAGGCTCCCTAACGTAGAGGTTATTCAGGTTTCGTTGTATGTCAAGTAGTTTTTATTATTTTTTAATCCTCATAAGCACTATTTTCCGCATACTAGTCGTTCAAAGAAATCGCCACATTTGTTATTTAAAGTCCTTTTTTTTTTCTTTCTCTAATATCTCTGCATTACATAAATCACAGGACATATGTCAGCTTTTTTGTTTTTGTTTTTCTTTAAACTACTTGATTCTCTTCATACATTCAATTTATATGTATTTATGTATATACATATACATAGAGAGCATAAATAGAGCGAAAGACGAAAAAACGAAATAGAAAACAAAAGCCACGTCAGTCAACCTTAGGGGGCGACTTCCTAACACTCACCTAAAATAAAATCGTTTATCTTATTTGAACATTTTTATATGTGAAAATAATACAAATACTGCGCAAAAGGCAATAACTGCTACATAAACAATGTATTACGTCTATCCGTACGTACTCGCATGATTATATGATATGACTGCCTGATTGGATACACAAATCTCAATATATCAAGTAATTTCAAAAGTGTTGCGCTTCTTGCTTACTTGGTAGGTTTACTTTCTCAATGTCAGAAATGATATGGGTGGCAGTGAGCATATGGCATATAGAAAGTACATTAAAAAAAAGCATTTGAAATTCTTATAAGTGGACTTGAAGTATTGCGTGTAAAGACAATGAATCGATTCTCGTAGTAGGCGAACCTTTGCTGAAGCATTGTAGTGTAGTGCTATGTGGGTAATTCGTACCACGATCTGAAAGGTGTATTGTCACGTCACCTATGCCCATAGCCATCCAGTTTTAAGATTCTTGGTACCGAGAAACATATTGCGTCTAGCGTCATGATGTGTTCGCCAAACACGTGATGTCTATTTCTGCAGATGGATAGGCATTCACATAGGATGTAATGGAATATTTCACTCGTCCCTTGGTAAGAAATATGGTACCTAAGAGAATTATGACCCCAGTACGAGCCGGTGAGCAAAGGTAAATCGCTCTTCCGTACGTTCAGTAGCTTATGTCCCATACCGGGAGATTTCATAAACCTTCTCCCTTGGCATTATCCCATTTCCAAGCTGATGTTTTCTGTGTCCATCACGTTACAAGCCTATGGATATGGGTCCGTGGTACGCTACAGAAAGAAACTGGAGCATTGCCTAATAATGTAACAAAAGTTAAATAGGGCCAACAGAAATTTCAAAACATTGCAATGTTCAATCAATTGTCTTGACGTTCAGTCGTTACGTGAATTGATTGAAAAAAATCTCTTTCAGTCAATTTTTACTTTTCAATTTTTATAGACACATAATGAATTACGAAGTGGGTTGCAGTGACCAATAACGAGTAGTCGAAAGCGAGTAACTTATGATAGCCGCGGCGAACAGGGAAGGTCGCTACCGCAAAATGGGGAAAAACTTTACAGTCGACGCATATCCGGCATTGATGTCTAACAATATCAAGTAGTGCTTATAGTGGAGGCAAAACGATATCGTGTGCCATGAGTTTGTATGCAGTTAGGCTGTACGGTATAGAGAAACATGGGCTATCTACAACTGAAGCCAATTGAACGAAAATGCCATACGTTATCAATCAAATAAATGCTAGTTGTCGCTAGCTGTCTGGTCATCGCAGGCTACTACATGCATTATAATCTTTATACGCTTCATTTTTATTTTACTTAAATATTGATTTACTATTTCATTTTATTACTACATGTTGTACGTTACTTTCTACGGAGACAACGATCGGGGCGAATTCGCGTTCAATAATGCCATTGGATTTCCAACATTCCGTTCGTACAGATGTGCATTGCCAGATATAACATATATTATATCGGAAATTCCGCAAAATAGTGAACAAATTAATTGCCGTTTGCTTCGAGTGGATCCAATATTCATATGTAAAACGGTGTGTATGGCATTTGAAGTCTTGTTGACACTGGAACGGATTTATTAATAAGTCCTTGTTCCACTGTTCATAATATTAATTGACTTCTACACTATGCGATTAGTTAACAAACTCTCATTTAGCAGTGAAAATGGTTTCACATTGGAGTCGAAAACTACCGCGTTTCAGAATCGAAAGTTCTCTGTTCGTGTTGAAAGTAGACGGTTGGCATAGTACACTACAACGATAAAAAATTATTATGGATATGTTTGTTGATCCTTTCCACAACTAAGCCACATACTGTTCAAGTCCAAGAGATTGAGCTGATGACCATAAGTTCGGAATGAAGAGGTCATAGAAATTGCCGCCTATTCAACTTTGTGTTGCCTTGTGTTAAAAGTTCTATCCAGACAGCAATGTTCATGTTGCAAAAAGAAAGCAAAGGGACACGATGTCTTTCGTTGTTGATAACTTGTAAGCTTGTGACATTTGTGGCAACCTTCCGTTGTATAATGGCAGAAAAATGCAAGCATAGCTGTTAGCTTCTCGATTTTCGTCTTCGTCTTCGTCTTCCGAATTGTCTTCAATCACAAAAAAAAAGCAGCGCAGCGTGACGGTAGTTTCAGAATCTTTCACGATATATCTTGGGACCATTAGGATTTTTTCGTGAAGCTTCGTGAAACCCAGAAGCTTTAAAGTTTATAACATTGTGACTCTACTGTTAGAACATTTTCGCTTACAAAAGGATGAAAATGTTATGAAGGATCTTTCCTAGTTATATATGCGATATTGAGAAAACGCTGTGAGTAATTTCGAAGTTTTTTCATATTTTATTTATTTATTTATTTTTTTTGAATCAATGAAAAAAAAGCATGAAATAGTAAATCGGGTTACGACCGTTTATCAATTTAGAGGCGTTTTTCACCAACACCTATATATAGTATATAAAAACGAAGACGACAATGACATCACGTCAAACACGGTAGCGTAGAAACATATGCATAACTGCAGCACGTTCATTCTTCTATATAAATTTACGAATGTTTGCATTTATCACACAGTTTGAAGGCAAAAAAAAAAATATATAAATAAAATAAAACTAAAATATAGTCTCAGCCGTAGAAATAAAAAATAAAGTTACAATCTTTTGGACTTACATTTGCCAAATACAAGAACGCATACACACATATAGACAAACACAGGCACGCATACACACCTGCATACATATGAAAACTTACTCTCAGTAGTCCTAACACATACGGTTAAGTTTATTTAAAGTTTGCATTTTATAGTTTTTCATATCTTTTGCTTGCTTTGATGACTTAACCATACACGTATGTAGGTATGCTTGCATGTATGCTCGCTCGTACGTGAAGCCTGCACAGAAAAAACAAATGGTTTATTTACTTTAAAGTGCAAAAGTGATATACTTTATTTATTTATTTTTTTGTTTTGTTGTGTTTGGTTTTATCAAGGATGCGAAAGAAAAAAAAAAAAAACAAAAAAAACAAGTAAATTTATAACAACAACAATAACAACAGAAATTATATGTTCCATATGCATTTAGATGATGCACGTACAACAACTTGATATTTTTCTTATTGTTGCTTTTGTTATTTTTGTAACAACATAAATTATATACTTGTCCACCATTTGTAAAATAATACAGAGAAGAGTTTTTCCATCTCTCTATGTATGTACTTATATGTGACCCCTAAGAAAGACAAGAATATTGCCCAGAAACATGTTCTGGTTACTTACTCAACAAAAGCACACATCTATCAGGTTTGTCCAATAACTAAATCACGGGCCAACTAGTTGATTACGTACACCAAATATTCTTTTACTATATTCAATTGTGCGATGGACGAAGATGTACTTAACTGTATCATACGGAAATATTTATTCAATATTACATCAAGTGCATATATACGTAGTCGTGGCAAGATTCCGTGAAAGAACCGTCTCTTCCTTGTTACTTGTGTCTTGTATCTTGCGGGCCTTCTTCATAATTCATCATTATAATGTAATAATGATAGATGGCGCATACTTTTTTTTAGTTGAATTTCATCGGTCAGGCCTTAAAATGAACGTCATAAACCCGCTCACACTTGTTAACGGTATACCAATTTTATCTGACGGGATAATTTTCCCCTTACTCTGTAAACAGTTTGTGTAAATACTCAAATAGATTTTCGGGACATATTAAGTTGCTTTGATTTGTCGAATTGTTTTTCTTTTGTTTTTATTTGGTACTTAGTTGTTTTCGTCTTTCAAGTGGCAACAGGCGAACAAGTATGAGTAAGTTATAGATTTAATTACGAAGCGTTCTCTCCCTTCCCATCAAGTTTATCAGTGCCACTTTCTCTCTCCTTTTTCTTCGCCTCTTTTCCACTCTCTCGTGCTGTCACTTTCCACCTCTCGATGTATCTCGGTCTCATTCTCTCGGTCTCATTCTCTCTCTCTCTCTCTCTCTCCCTCTCTCTCTCTCTCTCTCTCTCTGCCTCTCTTTCTCTTTCCTCCTTCTCTTTTCGCGATCTCAATCTCTCTTTCTCTACATTTTTCTCTAATTTTACTTTTACCTAAAATTTTATTTGCACTTTTCTAAAAATTTTTATTATCGTATAAGGTTTGGACAAAATTTTTGGTGATAATATCTTCTTATCTTATCTTATCCTTTCTACCCGCTTTTGTTTCTTCCTTTTATCTTCCTATCTCCTTATCTTTTTATCTTTTTATCTTCGTATATTCTTATGTTATCCTGATTTATTTCTTGTATATATTTTTGTATAACCTTTCGTCCATCTTTCTCGATATTTCCGCTTTTCTGCTTTTCTGTCCTTTTATCCTTCCATCTTTATATCGCTCTATCCGTCCAATTTCCTTGTGTATTTTCATCTTTCATCTTTCATCTTTCATCTTTTATTATATTATCTCTTTATCCTTCCACCTCCTCTTTCTGATTTCGTTTCTATATTTTACATTCTCTGTTCTCTGATGTGTCTTTTTATCTTCTGCTTCCCTGCTGATGAAGATAGGCAATAAATTAATTGTAAAACGGTGAATGTGTTTCGCTTTTTCGTCTAATTTCCGTCTCGCTGTCGCGCCAATTTACTTTCTTTTTACTATATATCTTTCTCTTTCCTTTAATCCCGAATGTATGAAGTTTTATGGTAAGCTTATTTTATACTTGACGGATACCTATCTCTTTGCGAACTTATATGCGATCCGATTGTGTCCCCCCGGAAACTAAGCGATTGGCCAAACTGGTCTTATTCACTAAGCATTATTGTTTTTTACTAAATTGTTTATGTGCACAAAATAAAATTTTCCTTAATATTGTTTTCGAAAGATGAACAGAGTTTTATATCTTTCTTTATCTATAACTTTTACTAAGGTTTACATGATTGAAAGTTGAAAACTATTTGGTGCATTATTACATTACCTCAAATAACAGTAATAGGTTTTGATAAAAATGGAATTTTAAAAAACTATACGAAAACGAATGGTCATGGAATTCCCATATAATTCGTTTAAAATCAGGTTCCTTATCATATACTAAACGTGTTTTTACGGTGCTCGATGGCCGACCGAAACATTTCAAAAGAATTATTTTTTTCTTTTTTTATTATATATATATATATATATATATGCATCGACACATACACATAGATTTAAAATCTGATATGAAATTATTGTAAGACTCCTACCAAAATTTGACAAACTTAACATTGTCTCTTGACCATAAGTAAGTGTTACGAGGTCAGACAATTAAATTCTGAAACTTGGAAACATAAGCTCATGTTGAAAATATAAACACTAGCTGAACAGGAATGCTTGAAATGCGATATCGAATTGTTTCAAATTATTTTTTACACAACACACATATGTTCTGCAAATATAAGGAATAGGGAACGATGGCCAGATAAATACGAGGTAATCGCGATTTTGACTTTATTATGATTATTTGCTCGTTTGTAAAAATCATAAGAATATCTTACGATCTAACTTTAATACCATATACAATATTTATAGATCGTGCAAGAATGCATAGTAATAATAGTCTATATAAACAAGTAGGAAAATTATAGTCAGGCAAGGCCGACCATTTGTTACCCCACACCGCTGTGCCTGGTACAATTATTCATTCATTTTATCAATAATAATTCAAAAGTTACACGTTATTTTCAAACAAGGACGTACTTTTCATGAAATTCCACGTATTGATGAATGTCCAATCCTTGCATTACGTGTCATGATCCGAATTTAATAAACTTAATTTACTTCGCAAGAATTTTATTATTTTTCAGTTGCCGTCATAGAAAACTAGAAATTATACTTTTTCTCCATGGTTTTCATGATAACGTTTATATATATGAGGGTCTGAAAAATAGGTCTATGTGATCCAAAGTCCCTGCTCTCAAGTTTTTTGCTATTTTGCTACTATGGACTAATATTTATCATAAAATATTAAGAAATTAAAGCTTTTCCTGAAGGGCTTACTATTCATGAGAAATTTTACACAGACTGGGATCGAAGAAATAGACCCATGTGCTTCAAATTTGGTTCACTTAATTTTTATGTCAAATTACTATCATGAAGAAATTTTCATCTTAAAACGTACAGACCTTTTTGATATATTAAGGTTTACATTTTCTGAGAATTCTTATAGAGCAGTATCCAAGAAATAGACCAACCTAGATCAAATTCGGTAAGGTTGACTTTTTTTAGCGTTTTCGTAGGAACGGTTATATGAAAGGAGATTCAAAAAATCGCCCCGATTGGACCAACTTGTCGTATCAATTTAAAATGTCAAAATAGTATTACAAAACTATTTTTGCTGAAAAATTTTGAAAATTGCTCTTCTTTTTCATATAACAACTTTGCAACCTAAGGTGTTACATAGGAAGTGGTCCGATTGGAACCACTTTCAATAGCGTTCATTTTTGGGCCAAAACACGTCAGTGTACCATATTTCATCAAAACAACTCACAAATTACGACGTGTAGAGTGAACACAACCATTTATAAACAGGTTCAGACGGACAGACAAGCTAAGATCGATTCAGAAATTGATTCTTCGTTTCGTTTTGTTAATTTTGTCATGATTAAAATATAATACGTAATTGCTGTATATGTAGAAAGTGATAAATGGAAAGTTTTAAATTCTGATTTCTTGCAAGCAAAATCAAGGTGTGGATTAAACATAGATGGGCTATCATCAAATCTTCCTAAATTACCTGTGATTTATTGGTCAAATTTCCGAATATGCTCGAGTTCATTTTTGGGGTTTTATCTTTGAAGAATAAATAATGGCGCAAACTAAATAATCCAACCTCGTACCGGATCTTCTCTTGGTACGGAATGAGAAAATAAAAACAAAAGGTAATGCTAGCCATTGTTGTTGTTTTGCCGAACAGCAAATATGGAAACAAGCAAATATTGCAATATTTTTTTTCATATCCTATACCCCTTGTGGTATAGGGTATGTTAAGTTTGTGCGGATATATGTAACACCCAAAAGAGTGTAAGACTGGCCCACCTTTTGTTGTATCGATCGATTCACAATCGTTTTCTGAATGGATCTAAGCTTGGCTGTTTGTCGTTATCTGTCCGGTAATTTTTGTGTTCACCCTACATTTTTGAGATATTTTCTTTTTCACTTTTTCGGCCGGGGAAAAGGATTGCAATTTTCAACGAAACTCGTTTTGTAATAGTATTTCGACATTCGACAAATTAATATGAAAAACTTAGTTTGGTTAGATCCGGTTTTTTATCTTCCTCTCGTTGGAAAATACCTATTTTTCGTATACTACCCTATAAGGATTCTCAGAAAATGTAATCTTTTATAAGCCAAAAGTTCTGAACGTTTTACGATGAAAATTTCTTCAGGATAATAATTTCACATAAAAATGATGTGGACAAAATTAGAACAATATGGGCCTATTTCTTAGACGCCACTCTATATGAGATTTCTGATGAATAGTAAGTCCTTCAGCAAAATTTTAATTTTTCAATATTTTGTGATGAAAATTGGTCCATAGTAGCAAATTAACTTAAAAAATTGGCAGTAGAGATCGCATAGGTATTTTTTTTAGACCCTAACTCGTGTAAGCGTTGTCATGGAAATCAAGCCCTTATATGGGGAGAAAATACAATTTCTAGTTTTCCACAACGAAAACTAAAAAAGAATAAAATTTTTTGGAAGTAAATTAAGTTTGCTAAATTTCAATCGCGTCATATGATGTTTTGGCCGTCCTCTAATAAGTGGGATTCCATGAAGACCTGAAAATAATATGTAATTTTTGACGTGTTATTACCACAACGAGCGAATAACTGCACTGACCAAAGGAGTGTAGAGTACTTAACTGCCGGCCTTGTCCGATTATAATGTTTTTTCTTGTTTTTTTTTTTTTTTTTCAAATTGCATATGATATGGTAAACAAGTTCAAAAGACAAAAGCAAATGTTTTGTATATGCTTTTTTCTATGGTTTATTTTAAACAATACAAAAAATATGTTATACAATATATAACAGGTATGTAAAAAAGTTGATGTGTCAGTAAAGTTTTTAGTGTTTCTATTAATTTTATTTACTTTACTTTTTATCAAAATCATATAAAATATAAGTGTTTTAATTTTTTTTTTTTTTTTCATATATATTTACCATATGTAATGGAAAGTTTTTTTCCGTTCAATAGAAACTCATATAAGCTAAAGATAAAATAATTTTTTTTTAAAAAAACATGTTTTCAAAAATTTAAGTAAATTTATGTTTAAAGTAAATGTGAAAAATTTTAAGAAATACAAATATTAAATCTATGTATAAGCGTCGAGAAAATCGCGTAAATATCAAATGGAACACTCTTTCACATGTCATAAAGTATATCGATGCAGTCTATTGCCGAATATTGGGGTTATAGGCTGGCAGCAGTAACCGTCACCTGCCGGTCAACTTGAATGGTGACGGACCAATTGGAATTAGCGCCAGAGAGCGCGAACACTTCTTTCTACCTCTCCGTCCGGCTCCGCTCTCTCAACTTAGTTCCCTTTTCCTTTCAAAACATACTTCCATTTAGGTCACTCATTCCATAGACAGCGGACAAGTCTCCGTACGCTTGCATTACAATGGTTTTTCTTTTTCCTATTGTGTTTCATGTATAAGTCAAATTTTAATACAGATTGCAGAACCCAATGGAAATTCTCTTAAGTCGTCGATACAAATTTTAGCTTTCACTCAATATACGAACTCTCTATATTTATGGTGGAGGCGTGTTCGTTATCTCTGACAATAAGAGTAGGTATAGACGTATTGTTATCCCTTAAATAATGCAAATTATTTTCTGGAATAAATTTCTTTCCTAATTTTTGCCTTACCGTATACTTTTAAAAACTTTTTGTTACTGTCATCAGCATAGACTTATTCTTCTTCTTCTTTATGAGTTACTCTACTTTTAGTTTTATTCCATGTTTGCGCCACATTAACCAAAATAAAGGAGCTCCTCACATATAACTTTTGCGTTATGTAAATATTTAAAAAAAAAAAAAAATTGATAAAATAAATATTCAGTCCAGTAATGATGAACATATAATAAACAAGCAAGCAATTATATTATTGCATGTCCCTTTATAGTCCATAAAGAGTAATATTACCCATAGTAAACATCCGCTTCCGGTCATCATGTTGAAAACAGAACCGAACAAAAAAAAGCATAACATGACTGCGTCAGACGCAACTGCCTCAAAGCGAATTTCAGATACCCAACACATCGTGGCATACTTGGGCTTGGGCTTTTCGATTAGCCAATCTAATTCATAGTTTTGGTCAATATTTAAACGGCTCAAATAGAACTATTGGTGAAAGGCCCAATTGATAATTTATTCCATGCTTAGATTATTGGTATTGTAGTGTACGGCTTCTTCTTAACGTAATTACATTTTCTAACGGTTATAGGTATATTTGTGAGCGGGCCCAATCCTTATTTAATCTCGTCTTTCTATCAGAATTGTTGCTGTTGTTATGGCAGAGTGGAAAATGGGCGGATTAATATGCTTCACTCAAATAAAGTATTCTCTCACTCCAAAACATGTATGTTTTGTGCGTACTTCTGGTAGTTACTAACAGAATGTCTTCACTAATACGTCCACATCCTTGACAGTAAGCATAAAAAAAAAACGAACCAACTTATGCACTATATGTAAACTTATACAAGCATCCGGTTTCTCTTGTAACACTTTAGAGAGACAACTTGTTTTTATCATTTTTCTATTAAATATTTCATTAAATTGATTGAACTGCTTTTATAATTGGGTTTCCTCTCTTTTTTATTCCGCTTCAATATATAGCAAAGGAATATTAATTAAAAAAAAGGGAACAGTAAATTTAATAATAAAATTAAGGACTTAAAAAGCCTAAATTCAGACCAAGGCCAAGACCGGCCCCACCGCCTATGCCCAAACCATATGGTCTAGCATTGCTTTGATGGAATTCACTGGTAGCGCTGCCAGCGTGAGCGCTGGCAGAACCTCTGCCAACTCCAACATTAGTGTTATCAGCTGCATAAGATTGACTCGAAGCATGAGAATGGGCCGAAGATAATTGTTGGCCGAAATTACCAACTCCTAATTTGTTAACGAAATCTCCACTTTGGCCTTTTGCGGCGTTGGAAGCACTTGCAACAGAGGAAGAAGAGGATGAGGAGGAGCTGTAGGTAGCTCCATTATGTCCGTAAGCTCCTGCTCCGAAATTTTCTCGTGATGCTTGGGAACTAGCCGCAGAGGATTGATGAGCGTAGCCTGAGTGTTCTCCTACACCAAGAGCGGTATTTTTTAAATAAGATCCATCGATGCCGCCGGTATTACCGCTTGTTGTACCATAGGAGCCACTAGACGAATGAGCTGTAGCCGAAGAAGATTGTTGGCTATTACCACCGCTGGAATCAAAGCCAAAATTTGACGATGAGGAAGTACTAGAAACCGCATGAGAGGCGTCGTGATGTCCAAGGACGTTTGTGCTACTAGCTCCACTAGACGCATGAGCCGTCGCTAGGCTTGATTGGTGACCAAACCCTGAGTTTTCCCTTTCTTTAAAAGATGTGTCGGATCCACTTGAAAGGGCGTGAGACGAAGAACTATGTGCGGCACTATGATGACCGGAAGCTCCTCCAAATGCTACACCTTCCCTTTGATAAGATCCACTAGTAGCATGAGCAGCTGCCGAAGAAGATTGATGACCAAAATCGGATTGTCCGAGGTTCAAATTGGAGGAGCCACTAAAAGTACTACTGGCAGCGCTGGCAACGGCAGCCGAAGATCCATGAGCAACACTTTGATGACCGGAAGAGCTAAATGAGTCACTACCAGCTCTCCCAGCAGTAGTTGCCCCAGCCGTGGCCGAAGAAGATCCATAGGCAGTATTAAATTGTCCAACAGAACCACTATTCGATTCTCCACGGTGTGATTCGGAATGATCGTGATGTGACTGATGGTTATGGCCGTGATGCTGGCCATAACTTTGATCATGACCATGACCGTGTTTGTAAGAAACTTCATGGTCGTGACTGTTGTCAGAACCATGATCATAGTCGTGATGATGGCCGTAACCATTTTCATGCTCGTATCCGTAGCTGTTACTATGCTTATGATCATGCTTATGACTATGGCCGTAACCATGGCCGTTACCATGACCATGGCCGTTACCATGACTATGGCCGTGATTATGACCATGGCCGTGACCATAACCATGGCTATGGCCATGACTGTGGTCATCATCATGATTATAAGTATGATCGTGGCTGTGATGATGGCCAGAATCATGTTCATGAGTATCGAAATTATGGTGACTATGACGATGATCATGGTTATGACTGTAGTCGTGGTCATAACAGTCATCGTGGCTTACCCTGCCGTGATGATGACTGCCATGGTTAAAACCTAAATCGATTTGGAACCCACCGCCAAGGCCATGCCCGTTAACTGAAAAAGGAAACTTAATAAATATAATTTCTAATTAATTCATCCGCTAAATAATACCCAGCGTCAAGAAGAGAGCCAAGAAAGCCAACACAGTAAAGCTTTTCATCATTAACGAGTGTCTAAATGTTTCCCTCAAGAATAAATTGCTTTTTATAGAAATTTGAAAATAAATAAAACAAGATCACTTATTATTATTTATTTCTATATGAAGAAGTCTTAAAAAATAACAAAAATAAAAATTATATAAAGCGAAAATCGAATCCGAAGCATGTTTACCCCTATGATTTGGTTCGTGTTGAGATGCATAATTTCTTGGTGTAAGATTAATAGACAACGCTAGCACATGATAAGAGCCACTTTCATTATGTAGTTTAAACTCTTCTTCTATCATCTGGGAATACCATGGGAATAATACTAACAATATTAATATTAATAATAAATAAGGCTCTAAAGTTCGACTTAAGCTGCATTTAAATACTTGCTACTGGATTTTTTGTATAGAGTTCATTAACATTCTTCTAATGAATATTCCAATAAACAAACAGGTCTTTTTACTGATTTATTAGAAACGATTTTTGGGGTTTTCGTACGTCTTTTACACAAATTGGGGATTATAAGATATATCAGCTACTTCGGAACATAATCAACTTAGTAAGAGCGACACAAAAGGCATAATTAAGTTTTTTATATCGATATAATTGCGTATGAACTGAATAAAAGAAATTAAGAATCATCTCTTCATTGGACTGCATAACAAGAGCCTAGTACGTGTACACTGTTGTAAATGCTAAGCTTTGATTAGCTTTGGAAACTATATAAACCAATGCCGATCACCTGTCCTTTCGCATTATGTCGCGAGTCTTGCCGCCATTTTCAAGGCTAAAGAGAGATCGAAATTAACATTAAGTCTACGTATATTTACATGCTTAGTATAAATTAGACTTGAAGAGCGCAATGTGCTCATAGTAGTAGCAAACTCAAAAACAGTTGTACAATACAAATAACCAGTTTCCAACTTTCTTTCGTCATTGAACTTGACACACATGAAAAGATATTTAAAATTTGCACAAATTATTGCTTTCAGGTCCTGCTAACATATTGACAATTAAAACAAATTCATTTGCTTCATTAAGCAATTTTCATAAATTTAATAAACTTGAAAGTGTGTCCAAATCAACTGCAAAATTCTCTTACTTGCTTTACGTTTTAATATTTTATGTTCACAGTATTTGTATGTAAAAAAATTCTCATATTCTCATCAGTATGTAAAATTTGTTAAGTAAAATGTTTTCTCAACATTTCACAACATGACTTACTTTAATAAGTAAGAAAACCGTATTCACTTCGTTCCGAAGCTTTCATATTCATTAGTGGCATATGAACCGATAGACAGCATTTTCATTTTGGGCTTGGAAACAATGCATGTAATGACGAACAGATTAGCAGGAGTACAAATAAAAACGAAGACGAAGACAAACGGACAACCGAAAGAACAGACAGACGGAGAAACGATATGGACATATGGATTAAAGGAAGCTTATACGGACTGCTAAGGAGACATAATGGGTAGGCAAAATGAGGGGAGAGACAAACAAATTCGCAGATATCACGATTATACCGGAAGGCGAGCGGGTACACTTTCGGATAACCGTAAGAAAATTGATGAGCACATTAACAGGAGAGAATAGCGAGAACACATTGCAGTAAATATATAGCTTTTAATTTCCATTCTGGCAAATGAAAAGTTAACATTTCACATGTGTTTATGGACATCTATGTAGATATATAATAAAAATTTTCCATTGAGGTTCGTAAAAAGTGATGTCAGAATCTTAAGCACTTTTCATGAACAACTTAAATTTAAATGTGCGTGACCTGTGAATTCCACATTTAACTTAAATACGTTTACATATAATTTGCAATTTTATATGTTCTATAGCTACTACAGGGAGGGGCTCATTAAATCTGCGAAAAATATGTATGGTAGTATATATTAGAAGAACGGAAATGGGACTAAGGTTTACTATGCGATATGAGGCCCGTATATATTTATTGCATGTGTTTTGGAAATAAATAAAATTTTTTAAAAGTAAAATTTTATCGACAAAAATTAAGTTTTAATATCATATCTAAAAATGATTGCGGGAACAACATTTGAAGAAACGAAACGTTGCATTTATTACTTTCTTATATAAATAATTTCGATTAGCAAAAAACACGGTTAAGCGATGTTTTCAGTCTAATTGCACCCGTAACAAACCACGGACACCGTTACAATTACGTGATCTATAAGATATTAAAAAGATAGTTTTCCTTAGATCGAGAACTTAAAACTTTTCATACAATTTCTTTCTTTCCTAAATATATCGCGCACGTGCCTAAATAATCGCAATATGTTCAATGTTATTGATTAATCGGGTCTGCTTGCCTTTTTCAGAACAGTTCACTTGTCGCTTTCCTTCTTTAGTCTCGCTGAAGCTAATGGTCGATATAAAAAGCTTCAATCGAAACGATTCAATCAAGGTAGCTTTATGGGAAGAGTTCATTAAAAGCTTTTCAGCCACATACTTACTTGCCTCAGCGATAACAATTAGGAAACGCGTAATCAATTTTATTTACCTTTGTGTACCGCTGGTGCATGGCAAGTCAAGGTCTTTAACCCATCACTCAATAAATATTATTTCGTTTTATCCCTTATTGTGTAAAGTAGATTAAGCACGTGCGGATATATGTAACTTGAGATAAACTCGCATATTTATATATCGATCCATATGGTATCGTATTGTGGACCAACTTTAGATGCCTGTTCATTTAATTTTCTACTCAATCTATAGATTACAGTTTTTAAAATATTTCGACGAGATTTGCTACATAGATATGTTTTAGTTCAAGGACGAGTCTTGTAAAATGCAGACCTGCTCGTTTAACTTTGTTCGTAAGCGTATAACGATCTATTTTACAAAGATTGCAATCTTCGAAAACTCTTGGCCAAAATACCTGAATAGTGAGACTTCGGCATAGTAAATTGAAGCTCAAACATTGGATCGAATGGCCAAACGGTTTGAACCCTCATTCCTATAAAAATTAGCTGTGCCATATGTGCACCGTACAGATGTATTGCTTGGACTCCGTCGTAGTTAAGAATTGTTACAAAAAATCAACAAATAAAAGGAAACATAGTCTAATTTTATGTTTCTTAATAATTTTACGACGAAAAAAGGAAAAAAAATATTCTTCGTCTTCTCTCTTCTTCTCCCTACTATTATTATAGGACCTTGGAGAAGAAAATTAAAAATATTACATTTACAGCGGAGCTGTTCACGTAGTGGGCCACTTCTCGTATAAGAGCTCCCATGAAAAGCGTGCCTTTAGATGAGAACACTATATGGTTTTTTGTGGTGTTTTGTTAGAAAAATAAATGAAGTACACGCCAGGAGGAGTGGTGTAGGGTATTTTACGGCTTTTGCTTGTTTTTTTTTTTTCTTTTTTCTTCATTATAAGCATGATTTAAGCTCCGTTAGCTTCTGGCATTAATATTAAGGCAGACCGAACCAGCTTTACAGATTTATAAACGAATTCATAAATCTTACGTTTAAATACTAAATACTCGTTAAGTACAATAGTCACCATGAAAACGAATTAAACAGAATTTGTCTTAAGTGTTTAAATATTTAAGACTTTAATATTTTTTTTTGGATTAAAAACAATTTACTTTTAAAACAAATAAAACGCGTTCAAATAAATATTCAAAACTGGAAGCTTTTAGACCTTTGGTTAACTTGAGGTTTTTGATAGCCGAAAAAAATGAAAGTATTCCTAAGTGAATAAATATTTGAATAAATCAGTCACCTTTCTAGGGTTAGGAAGAGTTAGTTAAAATAAAATTTTCCACTGTTTAATTTATTCGCTACCTACCGTCATATATATATTGCATTGGCATATCGCATAAGCATTTCATGCTGCAGCCCGACGTCACATATTTTTGGACATGTTACTAAGGCATGTGACAAATGGGCTACAACGTTTACTTTTTATCTGTTGCCCAACGTCAAGTGTTTATGTCAGTTTAAAAGAAGGCTTCTCTTCCTTTTTAGAATGCTTCAAATACTCGTGCGTAAGAGCTTATTGACGTCATATAATCACGAAAGAGATCTTTGGGTATGATCGAAGTTTTCCCCAGTAGACGCTAGCCAAGGTCCTGAATCTTTTAATTTCCTCATTAAGGCCGATGAAAAGACGAGCGACATTTTTAGTGAGTGAATGCGTAGTATCAGGTCTCGACGATCAAGCAACATATGTGATAAAATTAGAAAAGTGAAGCTGTGATAATTTGAACAATTTCAGGTGATATTAAGCTTTCGAGATGTTTCTTTGAATAAAAAGTAATACCTTACAAAATGTAAAATGTTAAGTCCTGGAAATGATTTCATGGGATGTCGAAGCTTTTAATAAATAAATACTACATCGCTCTGGGGACTGCCAGGAACAAGTTTCAGATATATTTCGTAGGTATTCAATCCACATACTACATTTTCACACCATTATATCCAACGTGATCTTTAAAAATGTTAAAGAAGAAAAAATCCACAAGTTGTAACATACTTACGTTATCAATAACATCATCGAGAGCCCAAATTAGGAGCGACAGCAAAACTGTCACTAAAATGTTTATTGAGCTACGGAACTGAAAGGAACTGTAAATTCACGCAAGACTATATTGGAGTAATGACGACCCACGAAGATTAGTACAAAGGTTAGTACATAGTTTGTCCACCCAATACCTAGATATACTTATGTGGAAGGATTCTTCCAACCTAGTTTTAGCACAGCAGTGATAAATGCTGTTTGTATGAATGAGTGTGCTGTGTTAAAATTCTACACTTCTGGCCCGCGACCAAAGTAAACCTTCAAGGAAACTTGCTTTTTTGAGTTTATGAACCTTTCGATGGTTTTGCATTAAGAAACAGCTACGATAACTACCGTCGTCACGTAATTTCCAGTAGAAGATTACTTTAGCTGTCAAAGCTCCATTGCTTCCACACAGACATTCTTCACATAGAGAAGGCTGCTTGGCAAGGTGGCTTCATAGGTGGCCACCTGACAGCCGCGATGTTCATAGTTTGGACCATGTTACTTGTGGGTTATCGCATTACTTAGCAAAACCCATTGTAACCTTCGGATTTTTTATACCGCATGAATTGGCCCACAAACTCTCTTCACAGTTTTCCAATGTATGTGTAAAAGTGTAGACACAGAAATGTCGTGCTCTCACTTATACCACTTCTTCGTTGGCCCCAGGATTTGTTCATAGGTACGTGATCTTGTACGTTTATAGCAGCTAATTACGTAAAAAGGAAAATATCTTCCGACAATTTCTATGCAAAACTCTCTTTCCCCGGAGCCATAAGGAAACGGACGTCCCTTGCAGTTTTATGTGGGAGCCCGCTTTGAAGGCTTAACGCCACGGTGCTTGCTGGCAAACATAATGCCAAAGCGTAAACTCAGTACGCCGTTGTTGATCGGTCCCCGAGTGCTACATGAAGACATATATATGGATCTGTCTTCGCTCTAGTAAGAGCCATCCCAGTCTTAAACCTTCGGAACACGATTGTAATGCAAAAACCCATCGAGGCAGCAAGGAAGTTCCTCTCGCGATTTGGGTTAACCACAGTTACCAGGAAACTCACGTATTGGGCTGGACCCAACGATATGGTCTGATGATTGCAATATTTTAGATTGTTAGGGTTAAAAGTTACTTAAGTAACTCTCCTTAACCTCACTAATAAATATACTATAAGAGTTCGTATTTCCACCTTAAGACAAATAAATGCATTTACTTGAAAACATACCTCCTTACTTTTATTCATACGCATGCATTCCTCTATTAGTATTCACATGCATGCAAACCGCATTCAAAAATATGTACTTAAAGCATATATAATCAGTCATTAAATTCTTTTGTAATGAATTATAATTTGAATTATAAGCTAATTAGCTTTAGTTATGGATGTGATTGTGTTACACGAGTAAACTTTTACGTATATATTGAAAAAAAAAAAAAAAAAAAAAAAGAGGGAACAGAGAGTCGAAAAACAAAGTCAATACGGAAAAAACGAAAATAATGTAGTTATGGGACTCTTTTCCTGTTAAAACAATAAAAAAATAACCGTTGCATAGGTTATGACTTCTTGATGCATTGAATGAATGTAAAATGCACTCAGTTTTATGGAATTCATTTGACTTGCGTTCAAATAATGAAAACACACAAACAACAAAGAATACAACAAAATATAAAATTAAAACAAAAAAAAAAAAGAAAAATGATAAAAAACAAAGGAGAGTGCAATAACACGGTAACGTACGTTTAAGGAGGGATGAGTTAAATAATTTTCGTTTGTAAAATGAGTGTAATACACTACAGGCTTGTCGTAAACATAGTGGCGCAGTTCATCCATCCATCATACGTGTTATGTTATACATCTGGTTTTCCATATATTTTTCTTCCTTTTTCTACCATACACTCTTTGCGTCGTGAGGCGTATTCAGTTTGTGCGGATAAATGCAACACCCGAAAATTACGACCCATCTTTTATCATACCGATCGATTCAGAATCGTCCGATCAGATCGATGTAAGCTTGTCTCTATACACCTTTGGTACCCTATTTCGTACGATTGATTCATGTTGCCACAGGCGTAACATATGAACTTCACTAGAATTTTATCCTAATCCGCATTCCGGTTTTTGTTCCCAGATCGCATTTTACTAACAATCCGCCTTTCTCTAATTCATATCGTGACACATTGTTCCTGAACTATTTTGTATGTCAGAATTCAGCCTGGACAGCCTTAGGTCCCCATCATTTGCTTGTTTTTCTTACATTACTCTTATGTAACCATAATGCAGGTTGAAGATGTTATGAAAACGTAACATGGCATATCCGCTCCTGCGTATGATGAAATACTCGAACACACATCGAAATACCACTTACAGCAACATAATTGAATCGAGCAATTGAATGAAACTGCAATAATTGTCGTCACTATTCAAAAATCTGCATTACGGAGACTCTTCAGTTTAAACAGAGCTTGATTATTTAAAAGCGATTTTTTTTAAGCAAAATTGGGTCCACTATCTATGCCGAGCTTTCGCAAAAGTCAAAGTAAAGGTTTCTTCTACTTTTTTAAACTAAATAAGCAAGCATATCTCGTTAACGACTGAAGATATTGGCATTAACTTTGGCATGGATACCAGCCAGGAGATCAACAGTGAGTTTGGATAAGCTCGCCTCAAGTGTATGAAAAAGCTTTGCTCTGTTTATTTGCAAAAGCCAGTATACCCTTGGCCATCAGTTCAGTTGTAGGTATTATATCTTTAGTAATTATATCTTTATGTGTTTTTTTGGATCCATTATTCTCTTTTTTTTTTTAACTTTGAATATGAACTTGACCACTTAATTAAGGTTAAAGTATCGCGTGTAAAGAACACTCGTGTAAAATAATAATGAAAAGCGCTAAAGGCGTAATATAATGTTTTAAATGCGCTTAAGTGCTCTTGCAGTAAAGAAGGACAACGGAAAGCAATACTGAAGAAATTCTATTGAATTTTCCAATAATTTTCACTTCCTTTTCCACAAGTTGTAAGTAAATATCAATTACTACTCAAGCTTGTTACTTGAGCTCAAGTTCATGTTAAATTCACGTTTTTTATGCTCATTAATCATTAAACAAAATCATTACTTTAAACTAATCTCCGCTTTATTGTGACGACTTAATTATAAAGAATGTTCGATCGCTTTTACTCGCGCAGTTTGTCGAAACCAGCGCAATCTGTAATTTGCAAATACATTGTAATTTTTGAATTTGTTATATAAGCAAAAAACAAAGGGTTGCAATGCATTACAGGTAGGGAGATATTTTGAATTAGAAGACAATATGCAAACCTTGTTTGTTCTTCTCTTGCTTTTACAGTTTTTATTGCACTCTAGAAAGAGGAGTTTGCTACACAGCAGCACCAACTGCCAGCAAATGAAGTATGACGGACTGGTTTTTTTTTGAGGTGAAAATGTTTGCTCCAAATTATGAACATCTATACACATGTTTGACACTTTAAAAAATTCAAAGCCTGGCGAGCAAACTACCACTCAACGCAGACATTATATTTACAGTCACTCAACTTGGCCTTGAATATATATATTATATAGATGCTTGCATTTCTTCTGATCATTTTTGCACTTGAAAAAGGCATTGACTAGAGAAATTGATACAATTTATATTAACCGAAATATTTTTCCTCATTTTTTACAATTTTTTCCCACCTTTTCGACAACGTGGTGATACAATGTTGAAAGAACAATGATGTTTTGCCGCAAATCGAATCATCGAGCCATTTTCGCACTTCTTCAGCATTTCGATACCGCATGCCAGTAAAGCCATGCTGCATCGATCTGAATAAGTGGTATTCAGAGCGCGCTATGACTGGTTAGTACGCTCGGTGCGACAGAACTTTCCATTTGGACTGCAACAGTGTACGGTTGACAACTCTTGCAACGTATGACCGAACGTTCAAGAGGATGACTTTGCATCTGTTGAACGCTATTGCTGGTGATTCTTGCAACAAGATCATGTTGAATTTGTCCAGTTGAGGTCGGTAGACATCTGGAGTGACAGTTTCATTCGGTTTAAGCAGTTCGTAATACACTACACCTTGTTGACTCTACCATATGCATAGCAAAACTTTATAGCGAGGAATATTTGGCTTTGGTGTCAATGTGAATGACTTTCCTGAGCTAACCATAACTTTTTGCGCTTGTGAATGTCGTAATAGATCCACTTTCCACTGTCAATCACAATACGCCATAGGAAATTTGTTTTTGTTGCCTGGCAAGCATTGAAACCGCGAAACAGTTCGAAATGGCATTTTTATTCAATTCGTATGGTTGCCATTTTCCCTACTTATGGGTCTTTCCCATCGATCCATTGATAAACGTCTAGACATGGTTAATTCATCAACTCCTAAGCTGTTCGAAAGCTCTTTGGGAGCTTCAGAAGGGGTTCTCGTTTAATAAGTCCTGCAATTCGAATAAGTTTGATCCTCCAGGTTTTTCTTTGTCATTGATGTCAAAATCACCACTTTTAAGCCTTCGATACTAAAACCGACAATTGGGGTATGATGGGGCGGCGTAACCACAAGTTTCTAAAAGTGCTTTATAAGCATTATGTCTTTAATAACAAATTATATTGTCTTTTTTTTTTCTTCCGCCTCGTACATACTGTGCCTATTTCTCACCACCCGCCACGATTCAATAACTCTTTCGCTCAAGTTAAACGAGGGAAATCACGCTAAAAGCAGAGCTCTTAATTTATTTGAGGTGACTTACATGTGACATGCATGTACCTATTTTATATTCTTGGTGACCGTCCAACTAGTGCCCACTTTAATCACCTCGTTCCTTTGGTCCCTTCACCAGTCAGTTTTCGCTACAAAGCTGAAATGTTGCATACATATATGTAAATAATTTACTGCTATCACAAAGAGGAATTTCCCGTTCACAATTAGTGCTACAAACTTATTAAATACGTGCGTATTATAAGAATAAACTACAACGTGTAGAATCTATCGATCTAAACTTAGTTCCTTTCAATAATCAATACATTTATAGTTAGGGTGAGTTTTATGTAACTAGGCAGGCGGTGGATATTCAACATACAATTTATATACTCACTACTGAAGAATGGGTGTATGCTCATTTGTCATAATGTGTGCAACCCACAAAACGAAGTTTCAAAAGTCTTACAGAGAGTCTTTGATCGGTAAGAAAATTCTGTCTATCTGTGTGTCTGTCTGTCTGTGAGGAGTATGTTTTTGCGGCTCTTTTAATATTGACTTCAAATTTAGTAGTAACATTGGAACTTCTTGTACGCGAACCGGTATTGTAAATGGTTCCAATTTGTCAAAGCCCACGGTCACAGGAAAACATAAACTAAACACAACTGTTTCTCTAAGCAAAAATTTGTGGACTTTTCCTCATTACACATAGATTAGTAAATATAGTGGAGTGGAATTTTCTGAATTTATTTTATACAGTACTTTACGGTTTATGTTCATAAAGGGGAAAAGATCAGTGACGTCCGTGACTCCTTTAACTTTCTGTACTTATTTCTCATAAGTTAAATGCGACAGAATGTGAAAAATATTCTGTACTTTCTTCACATGAAACCATACTGCCCGTGTAAAAATATGTTAAATCTAAAATCGATATGATCGACTCCAGAACGTAGAGGATTCGATTTTTCTTAGCAATGCAATTAACTGCGCACCAAATGAAGTGACTCGGAAAGTAGGTTACGAAAAGCTAAGTACATTACTTCCAAATGAAACATGGTGCACGTCACGATGGGATGGATTAATATTTTCTTAACCATCCTGTCGATGCGGGTGTCAAATAAAATGGCTTGGAGAGCAGAGTGCGAATTGTAATGTATTAAAATAAATTGTATAAAATAAATTGCATTAAAAAAGAAGAAAATTGTAACCCTCCATACTTTTATATGACCCCTTAATACTAATCTACTAATCATAACTTATAATGTAAGTGGTGGTGGTGGCGGTGCTGGGTATACAAGCTTCGACCATAGTCGAATGCAACTTTCTTACTTGTTTTGTCTCAATTTTAACTTTTACTTGGTCCTATGCTGGGATTGCAGCGTGTATTAGTTTTTTGATTCATTGCATAATTTGTGAGTAACCAATATATAACAACTATTTTCATTCTTCCCTTTAGCTTTGCATCTATTCTTTTTTGTTTTTTTTCTTTGCAATGATTAACTGCTTCATTTTTCAATCTAAACCAAATAAATTGGTTATCAATTATTCTCATTTTTTCATAAAATTTCAAATATATTGCAAAAAATGTTTATTTTTCTTCTTGTTTTATGAATATTACATTCATTAGTAATGGACCAAGCACATGCACACACGAATCAAAGCTATTGTATGCATGTAACTATAGTGAAATTGTATGAAAAGAAAGAGCGTGCCAAGGAGTAACTATCAATAATGAAAAAAACGAAGAAAGCAAAAAAAAAACCGTAGGATAAAATTTTCTTATTCATTTTCTTCCTTATGGAAATTATTAAAAGGTCTTCAATAGTTTCAAATCACTTACTTTGCCAAATGAATCAAAATATTTTTACTTTCTTCCTCCCATTTCTTTATACCCCCAAGATGTTAATTAGTAAAAACTAAAGTACACATATATATGCATACGTTGGGCAAATGAACAAATGCTGTAAATTAAAAATTCTTCAAAGAACTTGATTACATTTAGCCGGACATCTCAGACACGTTCCGTTGTATAGGAAAGCAGTCACAGTAGCACTTGTTTCCTATTTACAACGGAAACAATTCGTTGAGTAAGAATTGAACCAAACAAGAACAAGTTCAATGATTACAAAAACTGAAGGGGAAAACAAAAAGGAGCAACAAAATGCAACTTGACGTTGATGATGAAGTAGAAGAAGAAGAAATATTCTATAATTGTAAGCAAAACAGGAAAAATTCAGTCAATTCCCAATACATGGTTGGCATGGTATTTGTTTTGCGAACAACAACGTAAAGAGTAAACAATACTTGAATTGTTGCAATAAATTCTTTTCCGATGATATTGAATAAAGAAACTTCAACTCTACCGATATAAGCATAGCTGGCAAAGCTTCATCATTATCCTTTATTTAGTGGACTTATTAGTTACAAACCTATAGTTGGAATTACGTTAAACATGTTGAGAGTGGTTTAAGCGTACTTCTGCTCTAATTAATGCAATTGTCTTGTAACATTTCCACACTACTTGTAGACAGTCTTTGAATACTAAAGCCAATCACAAAAAATCTCCTACCACTCTCATACTATCCCTAACTCCACTATTCTCGTGTCTTCTCAAAGTACAAAAAAAGTACCAAAAAAGCATTTTAATTTCGGATGGCATAAAAGGGATGTCTTTTACGAAAACATGGTTCACCTATTATCCTTCAGCTTTAATATTATATGTAGGATAAATGGAGGCAGAAGAAAATTTATAAATAATTTTCCTGCTCTAACCAGTTTTTGCGAAAGCAATTCTCTCTTTATTCTTTTCCCTACTTTGTGTTTTTTTTTTTCTGGTTTTTTCATTTCATTTCTTTTACATATGAGCAAATGCCTCATTGCATATTCCTGTTCATTGATGTTCACTGAAACGTATGCGCCAATATGGCTGCCAATATCCTGTTTGCTATGCGCTTCTATTGAATTGTTGTTATATTTCTATGTTCGCAATACTATCAACTCTTGCAATTTGTCTTTCTCTTAGTTCAGTTAGTTGTTAGTGTTATTGTATTTGTAATGGCCTTGTTTATGAAATGTACGGTTAATAAAGCGTTTCAAATGAGTAGAGTTTTTCAACAGCTGCTTCCACAATTTGTAATTTTCTGTTTTTTATTTGTATTTCAAACAAATCTCGTATGTCTAATAAAGTTGTGCTTTTTTTTTGCTTTTGTTACATGAAAACATGAAACCAGATTATAAACGAAAATTCCGAAAATATTAATTACATAGTCAAATGTCTCATCTACTTATGTTAATTAAAATAAAGCAAATTCTATTTAAAATCTAATGACCTTTTCCGTAACTCGATGAAGATGCCGAAGCGGAAGCACTTGCATAAGCACCAGAATGACTTTTGGCGTAGCTGCCAGCGTTAGCGTTAGCGTTATCGCCACCGCATTTATTGGAACCGCAACCACCAGATCCGCTAGCGTTTGCACTACTACTTGCTGTAGCAAAGCTTGAGGCGCCAGCACCGCCAAATAGAGACGAATCAAGGCCACTAAAATCTAAGTTTCCAAGAGCCCCAAAATTACCTAGTCCTCCAGCGCCTAAATTACCGAAGCCACCCGAAGTACCAACACCCGAAGCAGATGCACCGACTTCTGCTCCTCCTGAACCATGGCCTTTACCACTTACGCGACCACCAAGTTCACCAGAACCTAGTCCTTCAGATCCGCCAATACCGCTACCACTACTAAGTCCATCTCCTCGATGACTGCCGTACCTTTTACCACCACTCCCAGAACCAGAAGAGCCCGCTCCTCCGCCTGCGCCAGACCCTACCCCAGCCCCACCACCAGCTCCAGCTCCACCAAAACCTCCCGAACCGCCAATTCCTAAACCACTTCCATCACCGCTGCCAGCCCCAGCTGCGCCAAAACCTCCAAAGCCCTTACCACCACTTCCCGAGCCACCGAAACCACCAGCACTTCCTGCTCCACCACCGGCACCAGCACCTCCTCCACTACCACCACCAGCTCCAGCTCCGCCAAACCCTCCGTAACTCTTACCACCACTTCCGGAACCAGCGAAGCCGTCAGAACCACCTGTTCCACCACCGCCGCCAGCGCCTCCACCTCCACCGCCACCGGCACCCGCACCGCCGCCTCCACCAAATCCTACTGAACCGCCAATTCCTAAACCACTTCCATCACCGCTGCCAGCCCCAGCTGCGCCAAAACCTCCAAAGCCCTTACCACCACTTCCTAAACCACCGAAATTGCCAGAACTGCTTCCTCCACCATCGGCACCTCCGCCACTACCAGCACCAGCGCCAGTTCCGTGAAACCCTCCATAACCCTTACCACCACTTCCGAAACCAGTGGAGCCGCCAGCACCGCCTGCTCCACTTCCACCACCAGCGCCTCCACCTCCCCCGGCACCACCAGCACCAGCTCCACCAAATCCTCCTGAACCGCCAATTCCTAAGCCGCTACCATCGCCTCGGCCAGCTCCAGCTCCAGCTCCGCTACCACTTCCACCTCCCCCACCGACACCTCCTCCATTACCAAAACCAGCTCCAGCGCCACCAAATCCTCCGTAACCCTTACCACCTCTTCCGGAACCAGCGAAACCACCATAACCGCCTGCTCCACCCCCACCGCCAGCGCCTCCACCTCCGCCGGCACCCCCAGCACCAGCTCCACCAAATCCTCCTGAACCGACAATTCCTAAGCCGCTACCACCACCTCGTCCAGCTCCAGCTCCGCCACCAGTTCCTGCGCCACCACCGGTACCTCCTCCATTACCGGAGCCAGCTCCAGCTCCACCATACCCTCCGTAACCTTTACCACCAGTTCCAGCTCCGCCGAAACCGCCAGAACTGCCTGCTCCACTACCGCCGCCAGCGGCTCCTCCACCACCAGCACCTCCTCCACCACCGGCACCTCCTCCACCACCGGCACCTCCTCCACCACCGGTACCTCCTCCATTACCAGAGCCAGCTCCAGCTCCACCAAACCCTCCGTAACCTTTACCACCAGTTCCAGCTCCGCCGAAACCGCCAGAACCACCTGCTCCACCACCACCACCAGCGCCTCCTCCGCCACCGGCACCCGCACCGCCGCCTCCACCAAATCCTCCTGAACCACCAATGCCTAACCCACTACCACTGCCAACTCCAGCCCCGCCAAAACCTCCGTAACCCTTGCCCCCACTTCCGGAACCAGCGAAACCGCCAGAGCTGCCTCCTCCACCACCGCCGCCAGCGCCTCCACCTCCACCTCCACCTCCACCGGCACCCGCACCGCCGCCTCCACCAAATCCTCCTGAACCGCCAAATCCTAAGCCACTTCCATCACCTCGCCCAGCTCCACCACCAGTTCCTACGCCACCACCGGTACCTCCTCCATTACCAGAACCAGCTCCGGCTCCACCAAACGCTCCGTAATCTTTGCCACCACTTCCGGAACCAGCGAAACCGCCAGAACCGCCTGCGCCACCCCCGCCGCCAGCGCTTCCACCTCCACCGGCACCTGCAGCGCCAGCTCCACCAAATCCACCTGAACCGCCACCACCTCCAAAGCTATGTCCAGCCCCAAATCCACCAAAACTTCCATGACTGCCGAAACCGCCACTGAGTTGCCCACCACCACTTCCCCCAAAGCTTAACCGTCCAGGCGCACCGCCATATCCACCACCTAACGATACACTGAACGTTTTATCTTTTCTAAGACCGCCTTTACCGGCAGCGTTCAAAAAGGGATTGCCAGCAGTTGCAAATTTACTAACGCCATCTATAATGCCACCAACAGTACCGGCAATGCCATGCTTGATACCGCTTAAATCGACATCTTTGTGCAAAGAAATTGCGCCACTACCGGCGGCTTTACCCCCTTCTAAAGTATTCCCACTTACACCGGCTGCTTCGCCGCAGTAATTGGAGCCGCAACTACCGCTACCCCAACTGCTACTTGAAGCGCTAGCTGAAGCAGAACTGCTTGCTCCACCCCCTCCACCGCCGCCGCCGCCGCCATAGCCACCGCCGTGATGACCGTAACCCGCAACTATGTCTGTAATTAAGATTACAGAGTGTACAAAGCAAATATCCTTTCCATTGATTAATCAAACAAAAGCGCTTACCCACATAATTGCCACTAATTAATGAAAGAATTGCAGTCAGCGCTAACAAATTCTTTTTCTGTTCAAATCTTCTGTTTCTTGTCATGTCGCTCGAACGATTGCCATTACAAAACACTTACAATTTGCATTTATACACAATTTTCGATTATGCTCATCAGCGATGCAAATTTATTATTGTTCGTGTAGAGCCGATTAAATAATACGTATTTTGGAATTTTTTATATACATTTATTGTTGTTTGCAATTGTATACTTGAATTAATCAACAATCAAATAGAGAAATATGAGCGGATAGACAGATATGGGAAAAACCATTCTAAATTTCTTCTCTCAACTTGGAACACGATTTTTCTTATTTTACAATCTTTTTTTTTTTTTTTTGTTTTTTTCATAGTATATGACGAAATTTTTGCTCAGATTTAATCAAAAAAGTATTAGATAAGAGATGAAGTACACTTGAAAAATTCTACTTATGAAAGAGAAGAAAAGAATTTTGTGCAACAATCTTTAAACGACGAATAAAGCTTCGTTTATAACATAAAACTTTATCTTTATCTCTAAACTGAAGAAAAGTTGACGTCCAGAGACCTTCATATGACACTTTAATGTGGGGCCAACGGCAACTGTTACTAACACGTAAATTTTTCTACTTTTTTGCTAATTCTTAACACTCAGCTCCTTAGCATAAAATAAAAATTTTATTTAGTTCAATAAATCAAAATTTAGTTAGATGGTAAAAATGCCCGAAAACACAGCCGCATGTAGAATCTTTTACTTTTACTTTTGCTTGTCTTCATGACCATTTTTTCAGTGTAATTTGACGGATTAAAAGCATCTAATTAAAAACTATACCTGTAAATGCTGTAAATCTTTATTTGCGTTAACGATTTAAAATTCAATACCAATCAAGTAAATAATAGGAAAGAATATTTAACACTTGGAACGAACAATGAACACCCATCAGTTAACGTATATGTATGGAAAATTACTCTACGTTTTTCTTAATTCAAAGTTTGTCAACATATTTTGTCTGTTAATAATTCGAAACTAAAATTAAATATTATCTTAACCTGTTAGCTAAGCATCATTTGCAACAGTTATCAATACAAAGTTTTAGTCGCATTTTTAATCCAAATCGATAAAGTCTGATGTGACCCTCTGTTTCAAAGAACAAATAATCAGCAAAAGTGCTCAAATATTGAAAAAGTAAAATTTCATACAATAATTCCAACATTCATTGATAACAAGTTATTGATAAAACTATTTTGCAATTTTTACAAATTTTTGCAGTCTCGGTGGTCTGAAAAACAGCCAAGCAGTTGGAGAATAGTGCATGACTAAAACAACGTCAAAGTTCAAGTTCATTGCATGAACGTTAGAGTTTACGACGAGCAACCAAGCTAACGTCATGTAAGTAACATCAACAAGTAAGATAAAGCAAAGAGATCCTACAAAATAAAAAAAAACTTTTTCAGAATAAATCTTACTTGTAGGAAGACTTAGCTAAAATAGAGACTCAAATATATTTATTTATTAAGGCTGGGACGACGATTACATCTGCTATACCACTTTTATCCAATGACTAGTTTCACCCGCTTTCATTATCCAAATACCAAAAATTAGATCTTGTTTCACTATAAAGACTGATTTTTTCTTGCATCCTTCACATTGGACGGGATGGTGCAATAGTTCAGTTCCATGTAAATTTTTGATCATTCACCGATTTTTGTTGAATAATATCGGAAATTTTCTTGCCATTGACAAGTAGCGCAAATCTGTTATGTATAATGGTTTTTTTTAAATCGGGCATGATATAGGTAAAAATTGCAAAAATAGTTTAATCGGAACGATTTTTATTAACCAGAGCATCAAATATTATTAAAATTTATATACAAAAATTTCGACCTATAGGTTGAATACAAAATATAAGGACAGACATTAAAATGACAACGATAGACAGATAGACAGATACTCTCGACTCAATCCAGAAAGCTACGTTAAAACAATCGATATAATAAACGGTGGATGTACATATGTGCCATAAGTGATGTGAGGGGTAAAAATTTAACAGCAAATCAAGCCGTCTGCACAAAGTTTAAAGGTCACATTCTAGCAGAAATCAAGAATCTATCGATTGCTTGGTGGACAGATTTTTGAAATATTTTAGTACGGTATCCTAGTCGGAATAAGAACAAAGAATCTAATGTGAAAATGATGATCTCACAAGAAGTTCAGTGATGGCAATTGTCATTTAAGGAGTCATTTAGTTTGATGGACAGACAGACGTCTGCAATACATATTCGTAAACATTTAAAGAATAGATGAGAAAGAAGCTTACAATTTTCAGGTTACCTTATGTTACTCTTCTTCCACAATTATAAGTTGGTAATATGTGTCGATGTTAGTTAAATACTCGCAATTTGAATGATTTGTAATTGCTTTAATATATAACTAAAGCTTTAAAAAATTTAATATGACCAATATATTGCAAGTTATCAAATAGTAGGTGGATACAATTCTCACATATGTTTCATTAAATGAACTGCATTCTGAACCATTTGTAAACTAAATATAAATAATAAATTTCTATATATGTTTCTCATAGCCTCACCAATGACAATCAGGGATTTTCTAATTTTAATTTTGTATTACTCTTTTCCAATTATCAATATAATTACAACAATACAAAAAACCAGTTTGATGACGAATTAACATCAATTTATCAAAATATATTAAAATATATGCTTGTCTTTATTTCAATATAATAAACATTCTCTTTTGCTTCTCTAGCTAATAGATGCCGATGTCTGTAAGGGAAAAGGGGAGTGTATGCGTTTTGATTTATCGTATCACTCAATAACTCTACGGTCTGAAGTATATATAACAACATTGTTAACAGACCCATACGATTTCTAGAAAGTGCTAACTTTCAAGCTATACTAACAAAGCATAGTTGTTTTGGTGACAGTACCTTTTCGATCGCTTTGGATGACTTTCGCCGGTTGCTGTTCACTCGTCAGACGACCAGTGACGCCTAGTGGCTCTGGAGTGCAACGATGAACCCATGTTTCATTCATTGTCCCATATCGCGCGAAAATATTATTTTTATTTCGCCGCGCAAAGTTAGAACAGAACTTTCTCATGGATAAATGTTCATACAAAATGGTCTCCTGATATCACTAAAACGTCAGCTATCTCGCGGAACTGCACTTTCCGGTCTTCGGCTTCGTGTACTTTTATTGCGCCGCGTGCACATGATCACGGCGTTCAGCATGGTTAGTACGCATGCAACGGTGAATAAAATTGGCAAATCAGCTATAAACTTATCTTTTCGAAGTGAAGAATCGCTATGACACCTTTCAAGCCAACGCCGATTGTTAACGTATTTTATCGCATCAAAGAAGCAACGTTTAATCAACACACGTATTGACATTTTTATATTATAAATACGGACTGTAGATAATCCGTGCAAAAAAAGTCACGTCCCAAATATATAGTTATGTTCCATAACTTTGAAAAATCGTGTAAGATGCAAAAAAAAAACCTAGAATATTTACCCAGAAAACCGTGTAAAAAAAGTAATAATGAAATCCAAACAATTCACGAAAAAAATTAAAATTAGTTTACAGTGAAAATTCAGTCCATACGTACCATGCAAACATGCAAAATTTTAATTGAAATTAGAAATAAAAACTAATTTCCCAACACCTAATACCTAATACAATTCACTAATACATACGGAGACATAAGCCGATTGAATTTTGATCACAGTATTCCTAAATTATTCTAAATTAAAATTAAAAAAAAAATGCTATTTCAAAATCGTGTAAAAAGATCGTGTAAAAAAGGAGCGTGTGCAAAGGAGCGTTACTGAAATGGCTCTCACCTGTAAACTAACTGTTGCAATGTTATAAAATTTTTACAAGTATCGTTTGAAGATTAATACTATCCTGTCAACAGTGATGCCACAAAGTTGTCAAACAGGTTACTCATGGAGTGATATGTTATAATATATCCGCATTCGAAAACAAGCATATTGATCCAATAAATTGTATTTCCATCCAAGAGATTACATTTTTGCGATTAAATTCTTCATTTATTTAACACCTATGCTTGTCTTTCATCGTCCGCGTATAATTGTAATTTGAAAAGTGTTAAAGCCCCTGATCAAAATTTATAAAAAGAATTGGATAACTTTTCAGATTAGATAATTTCTGCTAACCATGATGATGATCTCTTAAAAGGGATACGGCTTCTTTTATAAAAGAATAAACGAAAGAGTCAGTCTTCTTTATCATATATTCCACTAAATCGAACGACCGAATGACAAAGAAAATTCTATTTATTCCACAAACGAAAAATTAAAGTTTTATTAAAATCTGAAAACGATAAGTCAATGATGAATTTCAATTTTTAGTTATACACTATGCATCGGCATCTCCTCACGTCCCCTTATATTATGACTTATATACGCAGATAATCAAAATTTCTGGTTTTTATCGCGATTTTTTTTTTTTTTTAGTTTATCATTGCGTTTGAAGACGTGTTACGCTCTCTTACTTACCATAGTTTTTTGTTATTCTAGGGATACCTAGTTTGGTTAGTTTCCTAGTTTCTATACGCAAAATAGATTTTATATTAAGAATATGTAAAAGAATTCGCTAACACTTTACTAAAACTGATTCGAAAGATAGACAAAGGGACAAAGGGACAGAGGGGCTTTATAAATTCAAATCTCTAAAATCTTCAAGTCTCTCGCTAAATATTCTGCAATCAGTATTAATGTATTCCATCTCCGCGCTGACGAGTATAGAGAACAAAGTTTACTATGTCGTCTAGAAGCTAATACAACACGAAAATGAATTAACAATAAATAATAGTTTAGTCACTGAGCGCGTAAACTGTCAAGCTATTAATCAATAATCTAAATGTTAGTGATAATTTTGTGGGAAACAAAAAAAACAAAGTCATCAAATCCACTTGGTTTTTTTTTTTTTTGGAGATTTCAATGAATCGAATTTTGAAAAAGGGGAATTTTTGGGAAAAAGAAAATTTTGTTTTTTGCTTTATTAAATCTTATTAATTCTGTTAAATAGAAACTTACGTTACAAATCGTAGTATTGTTTAAATATTTAGTATTACTATGGAAATATTAGATAGATTTATAGACACATCAGGTAATTGTTATAAACTCACAAAGAATTCCAATAACTTACTAACTTGTTCTTACTTAGAGAGATTGCATTGAAAATATTTAAATCTCATTAAACCGGATTAATGAGAAGTAGAAAAATGAAAAAAAAAAAGAAATACAAAAAAAGAAATACAAAAAAAGAAAACAAAACAAAATAATAAAAACTACTATAATAACATATAGAAATCTTAGTTCGAAATATCATCGGAATAAGCAGCAAATTATTATTATGTATGCAATTTTTAAAAGCTAATAAACATATTTATTAATACACTTGAAAAAATGTTCCTGTAAAATACATTTTATTAGCCAAATCACTTAGTTAATTGCAAATTTTAAACCTTAAATATTAATCTCAATATTTTCGTATTTATTAAATAGAAATATTGCCCTCCGAACCGGCTAGATATCGGGAGTATTTCTCACTTATATTCGAGATGCAGGCATGCCCCGTTTAACATCGTTTCGACACAACAACGTATACATTGACTTGATTTATATTCAGTATAAGTATAAAAAAGTTTCGTTTAATACGGTTTCCATGTCATGCGATACGAATTAACTGTATTATGCGTATAAGATATGATGAACAGTAGAACTGCCGACGATTAACAAAATATATCTATTTAATGCTCTCTCTATCATTTCTGGTGGGGGAAGGTTGTGAGGATTCAGGTAACACTGAAACGAATTTAATATAAACCCATTTTAATGATAACGATCGGGGGAAACTTAAATCTATTTAGAAAATGAATCTGAATCTTAGGTCTATACAGGTGTTTATGAGTTTAACCTACAGACTTAGATTGACATCAAAATTGATTGCATCAAATTTGAGCAAAATGGACATGTTTTTTAAACGCAATCTCTTACAAAGTTTCTCGTCAAAGGTATTATTATTATTATTATTATTATTATTATTATTATTAACTTAGCCAGAGAACAAACTCTAAGACTAAAGTCTTAAAGCACTAGGATCTAAGGCTATGGGCTTTATTAAAAACACTAACCCGTTCGCATCCACAAACATTGAATTGCTAGTCGACACTATTTTGCCTACTCGGCCACTCAGGCGGATCGTCAAAAGTAATTTTAGTCTTTAATATGATCTTATGGAAATAAGTCATAATACGAATATCTCTGGTAAAACAATTGGCTTCGTTAAATTTGGAGGCTGTCAGCTTACGCTCTGATCTTCCTTCTACATAGGGGCTCTTATGACAACTATGACTTTGTAGAAGAAGAAGAAGGTCTCATTTTTGGTTGTATCAGGCTAATTACAAGGGTGTATTTAATGATCGGCAACGTCATTATAATGTATTTACTTGTGTATTTATTATATGCGCGTTTGAGAGTCACGACGCCAAGTTTTTGTGTCCTGTTTAAAGAGAGGGTTGGATGATGGAGGAGCATCATTAAATCAATTTGCAATTGTCCGCTGAGTAAAAATATATGGAATCAGTCATATGACATGTCTTCACTTAAAAATGTTAACTTCAAAGTCAATGTGGCCGGTAAGACCACATCTCTAGATATCGAATGTCAAATATTTAGTTTTAATTGTTCGATTTTTATTCGAATGAATTGATAAGTTAACTTGAAGTCTTGCATGTTTTCTTTATAAAAAATACGGCATAAGAATGTTGAAGAGTACATAATCCATTTGCACAAACATTTCATTTAGTCTATTATCATGGACATATGATGTTTAATTTGAGTAAATGCCAAAGCAATGTTGCTATCTGCATTTCATTAGCAACAGCAATGCTGTCACTCTTCGATGAAAGCTGCCAATATCTATAGAATTTTGGACGATAAGCATCCTCTGAAAAGGATATCAAATTCTCAAACTTCTGTTAATTAGAGGACATAGGAAAAGTATATCTTTACCCTTGCATTTATAACCAGTTTTGCTATGGCTTTTTCAATCGTTGTCAACATAGTTACATACTTAGTGAACCTACGTGTAGGTGACACTTGACCGACTTGCTTAAACCTGTGCAGATAGTTGTGAACTTAACCATGTGCTTCTATCTTCACATTTACGGATCTACGAATTAAATCTAAGAAATAAAGTATTTACGTCCGCCTCAGGAGGAACCTTAACTTATGCAAACTACCCTGTTAATCTTCTTTTTCAATAAATCAATGTCTTCTTTAGGCTGCAAATAACTCTTTATAGTGAAATGACAAACAGATTAAGTCAATTTTTTTTTTTTTTTTTTTTCGTAAAAAAACCGAGTTTTATATTAACTTTTGCTACAAATTGCGCGTCATAGTTGTTGTCTATTAAAATTGTGGTCATCGACGGATCATTTCGAACGAAATTCAAATGTGATCGCTTTCTAGAAAATCCAGTTCTATACACTCAGTCTCATCTTTTTACCTCAATTTTTGTGACATGATAGAAAACGGACTGACAAAGAAACAGATAAACAAACTGACAAATTTACAGATATCTGACTGAACTTAATTAAATCAATTCAGAATCTTACGCTAATCAAGAATATAATGAGTATGAATCATTATCAATGTATTCACGTACGAAAGCAAAAGCAACAAGAAATTTGTTTAAAACAAAATTAAAAATCTAACGACGGTCGAGCCGCTTTGTAACATTCAATTAAAATCAAGTAAGACGATTATATTCGGACGTGACCGAATCATCGTCACACATCAAAGTTATCATTATTTTTTGTTTTTTTCATGCTCTATAATATGGAGCGGAGCTTTTGTCGCGTAGGCGTGTGGGCGTACGAAAAGCTTAAGTCACTTTCAAATCCTTTTGCAAATTTTTAGGCGATATCTTCATTTTCGCGAAAGGGTGTATGTGCATCATAAATACTACAAAGTTGTGCAGACAGACATATTGACGTCTGAACAGACGAACATGTTTGGGTGCATTCCAAATTTGTAACTGGTCAAGAATTCATACATATTTTGTCGGCTTTTTGAAGCGTACTTCTGCGTTACTTTCTAACGATTGTTTTCGATGACACTATAATATTGGGTAGATGTGGTCAATTTTTTCCATTTTTGTACAAGTACTACAGCATCGCCCATAGAATACGCGGAAAATGTTTGTAGATTTATTGGATGTAATTTAAAAATAACTTTCAAAAAAAACATTTCTTATTCTTTTTCAAAAGCAGGAGTGTCCTCACTTTACGTCGTACTATAAGCGTATATTTCGACCGATTTAGTCCATTTTCAAGACTAGCCTGCGTGCAAGAACTTCCAATATTTCTGCCATATTTGAAGTCGATAACGTCATCTTTGCGACCAGGAGAATATTTACAACAGACATTACACAGACTGACAGACGGACGGCCGGACATGCTTATATCGATCACACTTACAACGAATTCAGTATTACCACTGAGCTTTCATAATTTTTGGAATCCTATTCAATTTTTTTTTTTTTTTCGATAGAAAAAGATGTGAATAAAATGTCTTAACTTTAAGGTTAGGTTCTTTATAAATTAGATTAACTTTTTTCGTTGGCTGTAATTTCAATATATCAAACCGCAATAATTCTTGCATACGTTTATGTAAATAACTCATCGGGTAAATCCAACGAAACGTAGACTTGTTCTTACTAGAACACCTATATATTGAAAACAACTAATTAATCAAAAGTTCCCTTAAATCCGGTATACGTTTTTTTGTTTTTTTGCTCTTACTTCTTCTTGCGGAAGATTATTTCTCGCTTTCATTTAAGGGATAAATAATTAATACTTTTATCTTTAATTCATTCTTCATTAAACAACCGAAAATTGTTTAAAATTCTTTAAATGAAACTTTGAAGAAAAAGTTTGACATTAAAATACAAAGAAAAGAAATATACAAAAAGAAAAAAAGAAAAAAAAAAACAAAAGAAATAAAATTGTTAGTAGAAATAAAAAGGTCAAGAGAAGAAAATATATACGAAATCTATTGGATTGTTGTCTACGTTTTATGCGTTTGTTATGTATTTCATTAAGGTGCAACTACAACGCAGAAAGGGCATAATGGAGAGAAAGACAAATAGAGAAAGAACGAGAGAGGAAGAGATGAAATTAAAAAACAAACACGGATATACATGCATGTAGACAGTTACCAGGACCTTTTGTTAAATAAAAAAGTAATTAGAGAGATGACAGCATACAAAACGGATGCTAAATATAACCTCAAAAACGTATAAGACAAGCATATATATGTGTATATAACATACACGTATACAGTAGTGTAAAAAAGTTTACTATAGCACATTTATTGCTTTATTATTTTATTGATGTACTTAAGCAAGAGACGTCATATAATTCAAGGGTTTATTGTCGTCAAAATGAACGATAGATACTTCAATTAGGTTCGGCTTAAAACTTCTATCCATGAATATAAGCGATAGATACTTATAAAAACCTTAAATTAGGTTCGACTTAAAATCTCAATCCATGGATATGACCGATAAATACTTATGAAAACCTTAAATTAGGTTCGACTGGAAAACTCAATCCATAGATATGACTGATAAATACTTATGAAAACCTTAAATTAGGTTCGACTGGAAAACCCAATCAATAGATATGATCGATAGATACTTATAAAAGCCTTAAATTAGGTTCGACTGAAAACCGCAATCCATGGATATGACCGATAAATTCTAATGAAAACCTTCAATTAGGTTCGACTTAAAATCCCAATCCATTAATATGAGCTATTAATACTTATAAAACCCTTCAATTAGGTTCGACTAAAAAACCCAATCCATATACATGAAGCGATGAATTCTTATGAAAACCTTAAATTAGGTTCGACTGAAAATCGCAATCCATGAATATGACCGATAGATACGTATGAAAACCTTAAATTAGGATCGGCTTAAAGCTCCACCCCATCTATTGAAATAAATTCAATTAAATCGCATCTTTTGCGAAATCTCTGGCGAAATATAGAGTCGTATTTTTTTGCTCCGGATTCACTTATAGAGGCTGTTTTAACGGGTACTTTCAGTGAAATGCATCGGCCCCATGACCCATCGATCATTGATTTGTTATTTCAGAAGAACAAAATAATGATTTTTGAAACAATATTATCGTTTTAGCTAAACAAAGCCTGTTCTTCCTTCTTATGCAATTGGCGCCTAATGGTTATTAATTAGTGAAGTCTAAGACCCCCTAAAGTTAAATCTTTTGTGATTATAACCTCAGTTACATACATAACTTTGGTTATATCGTTAACTCATATACAAGGTTTTGCATTGTATTCACCGGCGATGTACGGCGGAGATTGAGGTATAGGAGACTTGGTTTTCGAACTTCTAAATTAAGAAAATGTAATCTTACATAGATTGTCGCACAAATGCGTTAATACATTTCTTTCTTTTTCTTTCATCACCAAGGTGATATATGTAATTACGGTAAAAACGTTGGATCGCATCTATCAATACAAGCGTGTCAGTTTCGTAGTACATGCCAAATATTCTCCATATATATACTTCGTACACTTGGTGGTTCGCAAAATGGAAGTAATACATGCGCAGTCTTCGATTTTGAAGGATAGGAGGAAAAATCGAAATATTTACATACTGAAGGCCGTCGTCTATACTATACTTACTTTATCGAGTATAGCTAAAAGTAAATTGGAATAAAATTCAGAATCGAGATAATTAGATTAATCTGCTCGTTAAAATACTTTTCATTGTTTTCGAAAGCATTACACTGCACTTTGAAACTGCAAATGCCCGGACAACTTTTTTTCACATTACTGTCCGTACAAGTAATTAAAATGGGTGGTTTTTACATTCACACACACACACACACAAGCACGCACGCACATTGACATGACCACAGTTTCATATCATTTCTTTGCGCAATAAAACCTTTCTCTCTTTTTCCACAAAATATGTTGCAATCAAAAATAATTGTAAGATGGATGTGAACATATGTTATAATCCTATACCCTGAGGGTGAATTTTACATCTCAATTGTATATATATATATATATATATATATCACCGGGAGGTCTGTTGCGGCTTAATGTCTCGTATCAAACCTAAAGCATTCTATATAATCATATAACGTTCTTTAAAGAAATTCCTTTGAATTTTTTCATAAATTATTGTGAAATTTTCGAAAGTTAGGCATAAAAAGAATTTGTTTCTTCATGAATGCCCTTAATATTTGTTTAAAGCGTTTTCTATTACATTTTTATAAGTCTATTGGTTGAGGGATTTGTAATGACTGCCTCTAACGGATTTCCATTTCACATTAAAATCACAGAAAATTCTAATTCAGGCTCATCAAGCAGCTTGAGACCTAAGCAGAGAAACGTTTTTTTTTTAGCTGATGTCCGCTTTTATCGCTATCTCACAGCATTGTGCTTTCCATTCGTCATAGAGCGTCCAGAGTCTCGATGCTTACCCTCCTGCTTAAGTTAGATTGTAAAACTAATGAATACTTAGGATTGTTTTGCCGATATGTCATTTGTTTTTAAGTTACATTTTTTGTATGTGTGTACATATGTTTGGTTAAAATATCTTTTTCAAAATTTTCATTTTCACTCGATATCATTAAAGGAAAAGCAGTTTAAAGTACATCTTGGACTGATATATAAACCTAGATTGTAGCACAATATGAAATATATTGGGAGTTAAGGTAGACAGGCGATCACATAGCTGAGCTTAAAATGCCATAGACATAGAAAACCTAAAATAATGCCCATTATTTACATTTGTATTGGCTCAGTGCTGGAAACAATTCTGGATAAATGTTTCGTAGATCAATTTTGGTCTTCAACTCTTTGAACAAATTCTCTTTCATGTATTAGTATAAAAGAACATAAAACGCATTCCTTCAAGTTACAATGTTAACTGCGGCAGCGTGCTTGTTCCATCGGTTTCTTAAGTTTTTCTCGTTAAGAAAAACAGACACTGGTATAATGACTGGCACAATTAAGCACTTTTTCAATCAGCTCTACGTCGTCTCCTTTTATTGTCTTAGCAATCTTCGGAAATGACGAACGGACTTCAAAAAACTATGTATTCTTTGAACAAAGCATTTTAGAAATCATACGACGGACGGTTTTCAACCGGTAGCTTTTTCATATTTCCCGATATTCTAGTCCCTCACAGCCCGCTTTGCTTTTACTTATTAAACTTCTTCATATGTCTTTTACTATTCGTGTTCTTGCGTTTCTGATAAGCAAAGTTATTCTGCAATGCTTTTAAAGCTTTTACGCATGAAATTTTGTTTTAAATGCAATTTAAAGGAAAGTTCTTGTTCAATTAACTTTTAACCGTAGAAACCTAAAGCACTTAAAAGTAGGTGTAACAAAAAACGTCAGCTTTAAGTGTGCGGAGGGACAAATTGCGGTCACACCCTACGCGGTAGCTTTAAAACAAAAATAACGGCGAAACATTCTACCTCGAATATATGTCATAATATTGGGTATAGCAATGCATCAATTAAACTGCCAACCGTAACCGCGAAGCTATACATTTTAATGTGTGGGTAACAGCAGGTGAAAAAAGTTTACGTTATCTACATGATGTCTCTTACATGCAAAAGCAACGCGCCATCATTTCATTCGGTGCGATATTACACGTAACGTACAAAGCTGTAATTCAATTATTAAACTTATTTGGAATGAATTTGCGGAAACGTGAAGCGATAAATAAAAACTCAATTACCCAAGAGCACTAATTAGCTGTCTTTGATAGTATATACTTACAAAGGAGCATCGTGTCAATTCAAAACCCATTGAGCGTTTGCAAGTTTTCCACCTACAACCGACGTATGGAAGTACATTCATTTTGCCAATCGTTTGCAACATCCACAAGAGAGTTTTCGAGACACTGTAAAATCTATATATTCTTGCTTGGTAAGAAATTCTGTATCAATCTAGGCTTGTCCGTCTGTCCGTCGGCGTAAACATTTCTTGTAAGCAATCTCCGCATGCAAAGATTAAAGTATTAAAATTCGTACATGCAAGACGATGTTTAAAACGAGCCGTCGCGTCAATATAGGGTATCGCGTATCGCGATATTGAGTATCAGTCAAAGGACGTTCCTACAAGACGAGTTTTTGCTCGTTACTTCCAGTCTACACATATATTCTGCAGACGAGTCTGCAACACCGGTATAAAAATGAGAAAAGTCGGCCACACCGAGGCAATATTAAGAACTAGAAAAATTTCATTTTTCTTGACTCTTTTTTTTTTAAGGATAAAGATGGTGGACATAACAGACTCGGCCATTGTCATATAAAATTTTTTTAGCTTGTTGTTTTATTGATCTCATGAAAGAACAGATCAATTTTGTAGGTAAAGCGATACGTACAACGTAGCCATGCCTTTGGAAAATGTCTCAAACGAGTGAGTTTTATTGATTTCATTACCAAATGTACTTTACACCTTCTTAACTTCTCGCCCGAATTAATCAGTTCGCAAAATGTGTTCGTCACATATGTTTGTTGTTCTATAAATTGTGTTTTTTATTTCGTCTATGCTTATATATCCCCCGCGGACACTGTCTGTAATCCGTAGAAATATGCTTCGCATAGTTTCGAAGAAGTATGCAAACACTTAAGGACCGTGAACAGGGGATTTCTAATCGAGCTATCATTCTATTTGTACTTCGGTTGCTGTCATTATAGCAACCGGACGTACAAACAGCTCAATTTGTTCAAGTACATATTCTTATAACTTTAACCGGCATAAATTCAAAATTAGTAATTAAGTTTATTAGGTCCGCCCATAATCAACGAGGCACTAATAGTTCATCCTTTTTTCTTGATTACAATCTCGAATTTTTAAAGCAATTAATACAAAGTTTTAAAATATGTTTCAAGTTTTTTGCATAATAAAATCTAAAATCAGATTTGAAGATTTACTATATAAAATCGACATTCGCACCCAGCTCATTTTCCTACATAAGTAAGGCAGAGCATGTAACTATTGTAGGACTTATAACTATCTAAAAAATGCTATCACAGCTTATAACCAAATATCGAATGAATATATATTTTTGTAACTTACTCCAACCATATGTTGCATACAAGAATGAGTATAAGTAAATGGTAAATGATTCAGCTTAAGCCGAATATCCTTCTTCGCTCTTTCTCTTTGCGATTCACGGAATGTGGCTAGGAATTTACTATATAGATAAGAAAAGATTCTTTACGTACTACAGTTAAATAGAAACTTACATACTTGCATTTATATGCAAGTATTGTACATGTGGTTTTACATATACACATGTATATAAAATTAATTATTACATTCACTTACACGCTTTGGAAGAAAAAGGAAATTAAATAACACGCAATCGACCAACACAAGGAAACACATCAAGTGATAGTTTTTAACGTTCACAAGCAAAGTGATATGCAAACGTCACAGTTTTCCTTTGCTAGTGTAATCGCGAAGGTAAGTTCTAAACGATACTACTTTTGTGATCAAAACCCAATACGTTATAAGGGGAATGTTTCAGAGTTATATAGCTTGAGACAGTAGAGAGCTTTAAATCAATAACGATTCGTCCTTACGCTTTTGCTTATCTTCGCCAGCTCAGATGTACTTATTATCTCTCTCCGAATATTGGCATCAAATGACGCGTAAAATGTATATATCCTTGGCATAGTGAAGATCAAGGATTGACAAAAACAAGCCATCCGACTCACCACGTCTTCTTAAACGGTACATAGCTTATGGCGTTTAAGTTTACGGCGCTACTCTTAAAAATTGTAATTTCAGATCAGTCGCATGGCTATTTCTATCAAATAAATCTCATGTAAATGATATACGAAATTGTCGGTGGAATGGGTTTTCGATCATTTTCATCAAAGACCCGATTGATGAATTCTAACCGCTAATGGAAACTTGAAAAGAGACCCTCTCTACTAAGAGTAGCAATAGTAGCAGCGGAAGAATAACACAAGAATAAGATTAAAATTTCTAAAATAAAATTACCGTTAAGGAATATGTTGATAATGGCCAACTAATTATTTAAATAAAAAACGAAAATTGTGTATCCTTTTCTAATTAAATGTTTTATTTATTTTGTACTTTTGTTTTTTTTTTTTTTTTTTTTTTTTTTTTTTAATTTTTTAATACAAATAAACTGCACAATATCTTGTAATTTTCTTTCTCTTGTCTTTTAAATTATTTTCAAGTCCGTTTTCGCGTTCTAAGTTCAGCTACTGGGCTGACAGGATAGTGTTTCCAATTATAGTTACTTGTACAACAAAAATTTATGGAATAGTCTTCACTGGCAAATGATCTCTTTTCCCATAACTTTAAAAATGAATATTATATAACTTAGCCAAAGATTTTACTATTTTCCGTTTTGGCTTGAATTCAAGAAACAAAAAACTGCACAAAGACAACTCCGCGAAATATATATTTACATTAAAACCATAAATTCCGTAAGTTTAGTACAAAAATAGCAATTTGTTCACCGGGTATATTTTAGTTGCTTTTTTTTTTTCCTACTTTTTATGCAAATTTTATGCCAGGCTAAGAAGCCACTTGACTATATAACTTAAGCAATTCTATACTTCTTTTAGAGATAATACTGTAATTTTTACCTGCATCAACTGAGCCGGGCATACGATTATAATGAGCTTTTTTCACAATGGCGTAACCAGCAAAATAAAAAATCAAAAAAAAAAAAAAAAAAAAAAAAAAAAAATGGAGAAAAAAATCAGTGACTTTTCATCTTGCGTTGAGCGTTGGTATGGCTAACAACGGTAGCCAAATATATTTACTTTGCAGGACAAAAAGAAGTTAAACAGATGAGACAACAAAATGCACATAAAATGGCAAAAATGTAAACATTCATTGTGTATAAATTACAGCAAGTGTTTCAGCGGTTAAATAAATAAATAAATAAATAAATAAAAACTTTAAATGAAAACAAGGGAGAAACTATATACGTTTCGGTTTGTTTTTTTCATAAACCCGTCACCAGCTTACAATAAGAGGAGAGAAAATTTTCATTGGATTACAATCACAATTGGATTACATTTATATCTAGTCAGCGGACACAGGATATTTAATAGCAGTCTACAGCGAAGAACTTGTATTTTGAAACATCAGTCCTGAAACAAAAGTGACAGTTCTTGCCAAAACTCTAAGCGAACTAACAATCACATGCATATGGTAGTCTCTTATTTCTGATAAGCTAATTGAAAAATTCAGAACATAAAACCTATATACACTTGAAAGTTTCATTCTCGGTGCGAACACATGCAAAACCCTAAGTCGATTCGACAAACTCGTTCGTAACAATATTTTAAAATAAATCTCAAGTTTCCTGTACCCCACACTACTGCTTATAGCGCAGAGTATATAATGAATTTGTGCGGACATCCAGAACAACTTGAGAGAGACTCAACTTGTATTACATCAACCGATTCAGAATCATTTTGTCAATCGATTTCAATCCGTCTGTCCGTCCGCCTGCCTGGATTATTCGCTACACTGACATGTTTTGAAAAATAGATGTGCTCGGATCCCTTTTTGTGACCGCTCTCCGTACAGTCCTCTTATATTGAATAAGTCATTAGGTAAAAAAAATTTCCAATTTGCAAAATCTTTCAACAAAAAGCGCTAAGCCCTAGCGTTATATAATATTTTGATATACTAAATAGGTGCGACAAATTTCGATCGGATGAGCCAAGTTTTTGAATTCTCTCTCGTATTACCGTTCCTTAGAAAAATAAGTCTCTCTATATCAGTCTTGTTTTGAGTACTGAAAACTTTCGAGCCATTAGTTTCTTAATATCAGCTTTGTGGGATTCAAAAGCCATTACACTAATTGATAGCTTCCGAAGTAATGGAAAGCGAAATATTTGGATTGAATTAGAAATAAATCATTTTCCGTTAGATCGAAACATGAATCACAGAGATGTTGTCCGCTAAAACCAAATTAAAGGAAAAACCACTACATTCTCTCCATTTTTTTTTTCTTTTTTCCTATGTACCCTTATTTGCTGTCCAGCTTGCAATCATGAGCGAATGGGCCGACCTTACATTGACAAGGAAAATAAAACTTTACAATATTTTTGGTTTGGCTTGGTTTTATATAAATGTGCATCTTATTTCAATCTTATAACAATCTATACACATCTACATACATACATCTTTGCATTCATTTTCTTCATCGCATGTCTAAGATATGTTATCTTTTCAGTCTACTATATCTGTTCCTTCACTACTATCGTGTACTAAAACTATTGCGAGCGAATTGGAATAGTGGTCAAGTCGACCAAGATATCGCGAAGTTAAGTTAGCAATTTCTTCTTTTACTAAGCGAAACGCCTAAATCCCCATGAATATTTTTGTTCATCACAAACCATGCGGCTCCTGTAATCAACCTTAACATTTTAGACGGGTAGCGCTTAAGAATTTCAATGTTGGAGTTGCCCGCAGTATCCCAAAATTGTATGTTGCCATGTGTCCAAATAGATTTCGGAATTGCTTTGTATAACAGCAAATTGTTTTCAAGACTTAATTTTAATATAGAATTTTGACCAATCACCCAATGCCGAGGTTTTGTTTTTATTTCCAAGAGCGTTTTTTTTTTTTGGCCTTTATGTGATTTGTCCACGTCAGTTTGCTATCCAGACGCATGCCTAGGTACGATTTAGGATCTTGGCCGCAATTAACAGACATGGAAGGGCAATTGCCTGTTTTTAAAATAAATGTGGTCTGCGTAGATTTTTCAGCATTTACGCTTATGTTCCATTTCTGTAGCCATATAGAGATCTTATTTAGATATGTTTGAACAAAGATTGAAGCTTCGCCTCTCGTTCGTTTCGCCCAATTAAACCTGTATCATATTTAGCCACTGTCCCACCTTAAGCTATCGGCATAGCCGATGAGAAGATAGCGCAGAGCACAGGACATAATACACTGCACTGTGGAATGCATTGATTTCATGGACGTCTGATATCTTTCGCTTTACTTTAAAAAATTTGAGAAGATAGAAAGGAGCAGAAAGATTTTTTTTCCATTTAAAAACAACCTTGGACGCCAAAGTTTATCAAAAACTTACTTCATGTCTAAAAACAATGCTGAACTGAAGTACTGTTCATTTTCTAACGCGTTGCTTACTTCTTTCACGATTCGATGACATTATTCAGTCGTACCATGTCAATGATGAAACTCAAATTGATATTCGGGCACTATATTATTATCGTCTAATATTGGCAGCAATATTCGTAGCAAGAGTTTTTCAAAGATTTTCGGAAAGATAGATAGAAGACTTGTTGGCTGATAAGAGTTTTTTTCATTCTCGGACATAGCAGCCTTAGGCACCATCACTATTTCAGTGCATTTCCACTGATTTAGGGAATGATTTAATCTCAAAATTGATAAAGTCAAAAACATAACCCCTTTCTTAGGCGAAGGCTTTATTGCTTTAGCACATATCTTACAGACACTTTTTCTTGTCTAAAACAGATATTTCACTCTCTACTTACTTAAGGCAAATATAATTTGCTTTTTAATGACTAAATTCATTTGACAAGACACATTGTAGCTTCTCTCTCGTCTTCCGGTTTGTTCAAAGAAAATGTTGGGACGTAAATACTAACTAAGTGCCTTGTGTTTTGCTTTAGTGGTCTTTCTAAATATTTTGCAGCAGCTCAAAGCTGATTTTCAAGCCAATTAAATATTATTTGTAACTCGATTTAAATTAGTTTTGTTAGTTGCTGTTCTGTGATTTGTTTCCATATTTTTCTTAATCCCCTTTTTATTCGGGATTTACGATTTTCAATTTCAGCGAACACTAAAACCTTATTCCAACTGATGTTGCGTAATTGATATCCTAACAAATTCAATTCTGATTTAATATCAGCGGTAGGCATAGAATGGTTTAAATTGACTTGCATACAGGTTCTTGTTTCATTGGAAACTTGTGAAGAGCTGTCTTATAACAATCAAAATACTTACCCAGTTTTCTGCGGAAGTCAATTATCTTAATGATAAGCCTAACTTGATTGCCTTTTAGATATTTACAATTGGACTGATCTCTTGGCACAATATTAGTAACACCGTGGATCGTTTTATTTATGTCCATTATATCTGCTATGTATATTGGCGGCGGTTTCGGTGGTATTTTGGTTCTTGACGACAAACGTAACCGAGTTCATTTCGATATTCACACCAATGAGAAGAAAGAAAAATAAGTACATTCTTCTGTTAAAGACTCTATGTATGTTAAACTATTTAGCCTCAAAATATATACAAAAAAAAAATTGTTTTCATAAATTTTTAATCTGAAAAAAGAGAGAAAATAAAAAAAGATGTTAATTTGAAAGCTGTTAAGTAGGTGCATATATTAATATGCCATGAAGAATAAAACAACTTTGTCAGTTGTCGTGAAATAACAGCAGTTTACCTGTTCTAAGCTCTTATTGTATAACAGTTACAAATAAAATATTAATTAAAATATATGATCCCTGTTCTGTTGGTGGCAAATACCTCAGGCAACATTGCAGTAGCAAAAGCACCACTAAACGCTTGTTGTTGAAATTATGTATGCGTTTTTAAGTTTCGTTGATTTTACATTAATTTGCTGACACCACGACGCGAAATCAACAATAGCATCATAAGGGTCATGCATGCATTGTGTTTGTTGGGTAAATGAATTTCTTATCGTTTGTTGTACTTGTCTTTTTCTTTTTTGTTTTTTTTGCCTCCTTGTCCTTGCACTTTAACACGGTGTTTGTTGTGCTTCCATTCTTGTTTCTACCCGTTCTGTTTTTGGCACATTGTTCAGTGCTTTCGAGCTCTTGTTGCTTTTTTCAATTTTCAATCTTTTTTTTACTGTAAATTATCAACAGATAAGATTTCTTTCGTCCTTTTTTTCTTTTTTTTTGTTGCTTTCTTAACTGTTGTTGGTTAACATAAACAGAGAAAATTGACCGTAACAATACCGACCACATATCAAGAATTTACCAACATTTGATGTTGTTTTTGAAAACATACAAAGCTCCACCTACTCCGGTTATTTCTTTCACAATAACTGCCAGTTATGCTGTTACATACCCTTAAGAACACACAAAACAATATGTTTGCTTCTTTTACTTTGACCAAAATACTTTCATACACTGCACATCTATCCGCATATCCACACATATATGTGGACATATCAACACAGATGTCTAATACATGATCTGATATTGTTGCTATCATGTATATGTATATATATATATGTATATATACATACATACATATATATGTATACTTATAGTTAAATATTACTGTTTTCGTGGTTGTGTATTGCAGTTGCAACGCTTTGTCAACAGTTAATTTTTCTGGACGTTTAACATGAAAAAGGTTGGAGAGATTTTATCTTAAGGAAACTCATCTGCAAACTATTTATTTAATATATAAATTTATCTCCGGATATGGGCAGTGAAATATAGCAACGAAAAATGGGAAATATTTCTAAAGAAACAACTCTTTGTTGAGCCTAATTTGTGTGTTTCGCCAAGGATTACCTCCAAAGATTCTCTATCATATTTAATTCGTTTTATATTCGTTACAGGCGTGGCATTTTATTCAATTGATAATAGGAAACTAACATAGCTAGCCAATCGTATAAGTAAATTGGTTCAGTAAATGAACTTCGTTTTTAAACTTAAAACATATATAAGGAGAAGAATAAATTGAGAAAGTATCTGTTTGCAAAATCTTCAATCTGCACTTCTAAACGCTCAGGCGAAAAAGTTTGAGAGAAAGAGAGAAAAAGTGAAAGAAAAGGAAGAGAAAAAGAAGAGAAAAGCGTCAAAAGCAATTATTTTGGAAATAAACGCGACTTTTATTGGCCACCAGTATCATGCACGTTTCGTTCGAAATGTTTCTCCATCTAGAACCTCTGAAATCAAATAAATTGAAACAATTTTTCTCTATAATTGATACGAGATATATATCTGATATAAAACAAGCTGAGCAGGGGCTCATGTCTACTCTCATGTCTACTCGAAATCCTATAGGTAGATTTTAGTTAAAGTGCAAAAAAGGAACGCTATATGTACATATATACATTCGCGGCTTCGAAATTTGCAAAGCCTCGAAAAAGCTCAATACTTTTTTAATTTAATTTGCTTATTAGATCTTTCAGGCAAAACTTTTAGCTCCGTGCTAAGGTGACAAAACGTACTCTTCCTTGAAACCTACACCATCTTCGTTTTCGCTGAGCTTTCCCCTATTCTATGAACGAATAAGACTAAAAAGGGAAGACCTAGTAAAGAAACAGTCGACAATATATCAAACTTTTAAAATTGATAAGGTTGACTGACAATGAGAGACAACGTCTTCGTGCCTACGCTCCTCTTCCGTACTCCTTTTGTGCGAAAAACATTCATATCAGCTTGATTGAATATAATGCAAGTCAGCAGAGTGATCACTGGATGGAAATGCTCGCTTGACAATAGATAAGGATTGCTACACCCAACCCAACACACATTCATGATCGAAGCGAAGGAAATAAATAATTTAATAGAAAAGACGAAGTTCTCTGCCAGTCAGCTCGTCGTAGAGAAAACAGACAGGTGGAGACAAGAAGGAAGCCCTTAAAACGACAAACAGGATTTGCTCCGCTTTCAATTATAGAGTTCAGCTGACGAACGCTCGCGAATAAGCGATTAGTAAAGAACGCTTTTACAGTGAATGAGAATAAGAGTGAAAGTCCCATAAACAGATCAAAGATAACGAAAGGCATTTATTGTCCATATGAAACTGCGGCATTCAAAACGCACTCAGAAGTAACCCAATCCGAATAAAGATCGCTACAATGATAAGTATATTTGTTTTTATTAAAGAGCAGAATTTTTCCAACCCATAGGGAGATATTGCGGGGTCACCAACCAAATGTATAAAAGAAAGAGAAGCATCGAGATAGGTGAACCGATAATCAATCCATACGTACTTCTCTCGCTCAAAAATTGACCAGACAGCAGTTAATGTTACTCAGTTTTTTGGACAATTGTTGCTATTATTGCTTATTCCAATTCATTATCTTTGGTTGAGGTCGACGAAAGCGAAAACGAAAGAGCTCAGGGGCCTATCAAAGATGAATTTGATAATTCCGTTACATTTATAAATGCGGTTTATATTGCTCTAAAGTTAGTTCGACATTCTAATGAAAACAATGTCCATAAATACATATACTATTCATCGATTCAATAGCAAGCGATGAAATAAATTCTTTCCATTAGCTATGATACCCAAATTGTTGTTCAAATCTTCGAAAGGTACAGTGCTTGTCTAGCTTCTTTAGAGAATTTTCATTTTACAATCAATTAACATACATATATCCCAACAAAATGATACACACGTGTTTACAAAGCGGCATCAACAGAAGCAGACTTCAAACAACAGGGATAAATGGCAAAGAGAATCAGCTTCGTCAATAAGATGGTGCTTTCAACTTCGGTCTTTGCGCCTAGTAATGAGAAGTCAGCGAAAAAGAAAGTTGAGAAGTTCGCCAAGTCTTACAACCAGACTGCATTGGAAGCAGCTGTAGATTCAAGTTCAATCGTGAACGAAAGCGTATATCAGATTTTTCGTTAATCAAAAAAGGTAGAAGGCTTATAAACTTTTCAAACTCTTTATCACCTGATTAGGAAAAAAGAGCAATTGTCGTCTCAGCGCAATACTTCGTTTCAACTTTTCTTTTTTACAACGGCCTGATAAACTGCTGATGAAGTGAGCACCATCAGCGGATTCCCCATATCATAGTATATGGAAAAGTAGTTTAGTTTGCCTAATCCGGTCAAATAAAGTGTAAGCAAAAGTTGTTACTACAATCACAAGGCAGTATCATTAGTTAAGCCACAAGTGATTGACAACACATTTGAATACTAGCAGTTAGTAAGAGCCGAAATTAGCCCTAGAGTTATCCAGTACTAGTCTCACAGCCATTTCATTCTTTTAAGACTTTAAGCTTTAAACAATTATCAATAGTAACCGAACTCCTTTTTTTTTTTTTTTTTGTCTAAAAGAATAGAGAAAATAGAAAAAATAGATTCATTTTGAGGGAACGTACATTAAGTTTTTATTATAAATAATTCGTCTCTTCTTTCTACTTCTTTGTACGTATGTATTATGCTTAGATGGTCCATAATTCATCGCAATCAGTGAATTTATCAAGAGTTTGCCGTGCTTTGTTATCTTTTTTCCCTCTGGTCTGGTTTTACGTTTTCAAAACAAATTTTTTCGCATATATTTTTTTGCTATGTCTTTTTTTTTCTTTTTTCTTGCAACCTTGCCATGTGAAGTAACTTATGGCAAGAGTCCCATATCCACGTATGTTTTGTTGATTGCGGCATGTCAGTTGACACAATCCGATTTCTACTCCTTCATATATTCGTGCTGTTAATAATATAGTTTCTGCGCTGGGATTTACTTGTGATATCCATATGTATGCTCTGTACATTTGTTGTTTGGTTGTTTCATCTTTTTTCACTCAGTTTTTATTGTCCACATTTAATCCTTAATGTAATCAAATGTGATTTTTCATCACATGTGTTATATATAAATCAGTATTTTCAGTGCTTTCGTAAAGTTTTTTTTTTTTTTTTTTGTTAATTTTCAACCGAATATTGGGACTCTGCTCTAAGCTTATTATATCTATGAACATAGTGTTCAAGTATACTACAGTTTTAATTTTGTATGGTACACCTTAAGGCATGCACCTCCTACGACTATGTAAAGTAGATAAATTCATGCTTGAGGATCTGAAATTTGTAAAAATTTGAAAGACTGAAAAGTTCACCTTAATAGTAATCAAATCTATGCCAAACAGTCATACAAAATTTGCTGTAAGCAGTTACTAGGATTATCTGAAAGCTTGCTACCAGACAACAGATCCGATTGACCAACTTTGACTCATAAATCGTGATGTTAACAAAAAAATATTACAAAGCTTTATGCACTGACCTGAAATGTCAATTGTTCGAAGGTCGTCTTAAATCGCATACAACTTTCCTTTCCTTTGCTTTCCTTTCTTTTTTTTTTTTTGTCATTCATCTCACAATTTTAAAAACAAAATTTCTCAATAAGTCTTTTTTTGTTGAAGAGAAAAAAAAAAGAAAAAGAAAAGAAAATCCCTTTACGTAATTCTGTTCCCCTTGAAAGGTGGTCAAAATTTGTTAAGGCAATGTATAATCTAACACACTTGTTTACTAGTGTCCGTACTAATCGACCCACTTGTTCCATTGGTTTTTACTGTTGTTGTCTTTGTACATCATACACTTGAAATTCGTAAATAAAGGATTAAAGTATAGTATTAGCCTCAACGCAACCAGAGTTTTGTTGTCTTTTCTATTTCAAACTTTGCGAGTTCAGCCAACAATTTTTAATATCAAAACAAATTGAATGAAATGAAAAAATGAATTAAGTTATATCGGCATCGGTGGGAGAAAAGATCTACCATTCGTTGCCAAATTTCATATCCGTCAATTCATATATAGATTTTCGTTGATATAATCGAGCTTTAATTGAAATTGCATTCGAATCAAATTTTAAACGATTTCTATAAATCACACTGATACACTGATTACTAATAAACATTAATTGAAATTTTAAACTATTTTTTGCATTAGTTTTCATTTTAATTGTTTTTGACACACTTTTTAGATGCTTTATATTAAAAGTTGAAGTTAAACCACAATTTATCAAACTGTTCGTCACTGTGTTCTATATACTGCGATGAACTTATTAAGGTGCCACCTGACATTTCCTTCGTACAGTTCAACATTTTTTTATGGTAAATGTATCCAGTTTGTTTTCTCGTACCATTTCGTTCATCTTGATTGTATTGAAAATTTAGTGACCGCATGATTGCGAGTTTTAATGGCCATGAAATCAGTAACATTCCGCGGTTCACTTTGCTTTCACATTTTGCCATCAAACCGTATACGTATCAATGGTTTGGCATTTAGAAAAGTCCGTATATCATCACACATCAGCCGTTGGCCGACGAAATATTCGCGACGTGTACTAATCGTTATTGTATTACATTATATATTAATCACTGCATACAATAGAAAACCGGGATTCGTGAAAAAAAATGTTCGTTATTCGTATTTGAGGCGAGGTTTCAAAACTTAGTCACGCTACTCGAGTACATTGCACTCGCACAACAATATATGGATTGAATGACTTTGAATAAATGCCCATGAATTCATTTATGAAACCAATACGTACGGATATAGTTTCGACATCAGTCAGTATGTAGAATGGTGAAGTAGTTGAAAACATTGTCAGGATATTTTCGCAGCCAAATTTCATATCTTCTTTTGTGCCATTTGAAGTTTGCTGATAGCATAGCAGTGACAACATCTACTCCACACAGAACATAGATACGATAAAATGGCTTGAAAAATATTCTTTTTTTTTCGATTTCCTTTGCAGTACCGCGTAATAAAGTTAGATATGAGGATCTTTTGTTTTAACAATTTTTGTGTTCGCTTAAAATATAATTATTGTTTGAAATAAGGCACAAATATCGATTGGTCTGTGTGACCCGTAAATTTCGTTATTATCCACTTAAAGGTTACTGTTTGGTAAAAAACATGTATTTCTTTTTCCTTTAAAAGGATGGCTTAAGATTTCGAGTACCATTAACTTTAATCTTCCACCTCTGACAATATGCTTTTTAACGGAAATACCGCAACAAAACAGTGCAATATCGTTAATGGAAAAGACAAATTTGAAAGAGAGAACTTGTTGGACATCATAATGTAATGTTTTCAACAATAAGGCCAGAGCGCTGCGAGGGGAAATGTCACATTATAAAGAGGAAATCTGTGCCACAAGACTTTTTTGGTTTATGATATTTTAGGGCGTTTATGATAGTGTCGACCCAGACGTACTCAAATTGTGGCAAATTAATACTTTTTTCGTCAAAATTAGAAACAAGGATTTCAGTGTGACTTCCAAAGTAGGGGACACGCACTGAATGATGATTTTGAACGCAGTTATCATCTTGCGGTTTCCCTTATGAATATCAAGTAAAAATTTGTTTTTTCGGTAAACAAAGCATTATCGTACGTTCCCGCAAGACTTAAATCCACTATCGAAGTTTTCCTTTGCTTAATTTTTAATTCTAAACATTTACAGTAATTACAGTTCTCAATTGGCTTTAAATTATATGAAGATAATAATAATATATGCGTTTGCGGCATCTCTTTGCAGGAAACTAGTAACAGATAGACATCTGTGGCATTCTTTATGTTATTTGGAGATGGTAGCGACCTCAAAGTGTTATTTATGCCAATTTATTTCCAATTATTTCAATTGCTCTTATTGTAAACACGATGAATGAAACCTGACGAGCAGGCACAAAATTTTCCTTTGTTTATGATTAATTATCATAATCTTTAAGATTTAAAAGAATGAGATTGAGTGTGGCTGGGCAAGTATATCGTGAGTTAGGAAAATATCGGTAAACTCATTTGGTTAGCAAACTGTGGAAATAAGGGAAAGAGTGAAGTCAAAGAACATATTTCTCTAAGAGTTAAGTTTCGGGCAACTCGAACGGCTAGCGTAAGGTAGCGAACCGATGATTCCAGATTATCGTGACGTCGCTTGTCGATCTATCGACATCAGTAGTCCAACACTAATAAAAAGCAAAATCCCGAAATGGACCGGGCTATACAACGGAAAGACGGAGGACGGAAACCATATTTATTTCACTTATTGTCAAAATGTAAAATAATACTGCGTCATTTAAAATGATCGTTGTAATGACTTTGTTCGTTAAAGGCATGTGTGTTAAGACATGTTATTAAAAAAATCCTTTCCTGTTCGAAAGTTGGAATTTCCATTATGTTACAGTAGTATACATAATATTGAAAATATTCTGTACTTCATCAGAAGGATCGGGGTCTTAGAACGCAATGTCATACTAAGTCTCCTAACTGCAACCACTTTGAGTTTCATGTTCCAGTATTCACCGAGACTTGGGTTACACCGAGGATTGTCGAGATGGTGACATTCATATATTCTTACAAATGAAAAAATCGAAAAAAAGAAGTCAGGACTCCATAGCTACAACCCATATATAGCGCCCTTTTACGTTCATTATTTGTCTGATATTGCTGTGTACTTGGAGTACTCGTCTCTAATCAAAAATATTCTAATTTGTCTCCAACCTTGCAGAAAACAATTAGTCCCGGATGAGGTTAATCTTCCCAATAACTCAATTAGTTTTCAGTAATGACGTTGGTCATTGTACAGCCTTCAGTGCATTTGGCATAAAACAAACGGTGAAGCTTCTCGATTAGTCGTTTGTTGTGAGCCTAATTTATCCACGCTTCAGATTGATCCCTACGTTTTACGTGAAAATATTCAAATCCGTTCGCTGTTGCTTAGCCTTAGTCATCTACCAACTAACAATTTGTGTGACTAAACTGAGTTTATCTGAAACTCAAACTGTAAGCATATAGATGCATGCTATCAGTCTGTTTTTCTTTTATTCGCTATTTCTGTCTCGGTATCCTTAAAGCCCAGCTATACTTCCAGTGAATGCCTTATCTGGCTTAACAAGCCTTAAGAAAAGCAGACTATTTAAAATGTTTAAATGTATTGATTCGTTTAGAGATCTGTAGAAACTAGTTACCCCAAGTTCATTCATTCGATTGCAGGTGGACTACCTAACAATCCTGAAAGGATCTTTAATATTTTATATTCCAAAGTTAAAGGGGCAGGAGTTCTCTCTCTCGTAAGCTATGATCTTTTGCAGTGCGCGGACACCTCTGCGATATCGGCCGTTTTTGTAAAATATTTTGAAAAATCCTACTATTCATTAAATATTCCGTCTATTATTCAAGTATTGTCGTGTTACTCATCACATCCTGGAAAATGTATATCGAGTTTTAATGATTTGCTTAATGAAATGAAATTTAGATGAAAACAAGATGAAATTTGTTGACTTATCTACGCTTGAGAAAAGACGTGAAATGTTAGTTGCGACATCCCTATTTCAGATAATTGAAGTTGATATTTCTCCCCTCTGCTTCTTAATGCTATCTTATTAATTAAATGAAGCTACCAGCATAATGCCGCGCTTATTACGATTTACTTAATCCGTTTCATGTAATTTGTAGAACATTCAACGGCTACTATTACTTACATGATCTTTCTGTCTCGTCCGTTAATGAGCTTAAAAGCATAACCTATTACGTAATCAATTTCCGAATTCCGAATTCTTCGTTTTTTTATTGCTTTTCATGTCTTAAGTGTCTGTAAAAACTATATGTGTGCATATGAAAATTTTCGCAAGCATGTTATGTTGTAAATATATGCATGTATTATCGCCTGGTTCTTCTTCATATTCCGTATTCGATACTGAATTCATCACATTCTCTATTACCGTAAAAAATGTGGTCAGATTTCAAGTGAACGGCACTAATATTAAGAATTGTTATCGTAACTTAGCTGTATTTCTACTATATTTATGTATATACATATGTACATATATATCTATACATTTTAAAAAATAAAGACAGTTTTTGTTGATTTTCGAATTTGATTTGACGAAAATGACACCACTGTAGATACATTTGCATCTTCCAGACCATCTCTCATTTTAATTATCGTGCTCTGATTTCTGCAGATTTGAGGGCAATCGACAAAAACGATTGAATTTTTTCTTGGCAACAGCGATGGAATAATTTACTTTATGGTCGTCACTTACAGTCTTTATTTCCACGAATAAGTGAAGCTCCTTGGTGAATCAATTGCGAACTCACACGTGACACTATTTGCCTTGTTAACAGGCTGTTGTTTAATCGCACGGCAAAATGAACATAGTAAACAGCCCTTCATGTACATGAGGAGTCGTGCAATCTCCCGATCATATCTTATTTGTCTGTCTGAATGTCACCACTTCTACTACTCCATTCCACACTTTGCAAATTGAGTATATGTGATCTTCGTGACCACGGCATTCTCACAATTTAACAGCTTATCTCGCAATCTTTTCTTTTCGTTAAATCATATCATCAAGGTATATAAGTCCTTACCGTCAAATTGTGAACCTAATCTCTTTTACACTTTTTTACTCTCACACTCATCAATTCCTTCATATGACACTTTATACTCATGTGCTACATTATTTCTTATACAACGAAATTTACTCCTCGCTGTTCTGTTCTACACTACGTGGAGGACGAGTAATATGCATATTTTAGTAAAGATTAAAACAAATCAATAAATAAATAACTTGGCGGACGTATAACAAGCAAAATTATGAAGACTGTAATCAAATAAACTAATAATTTTATATATCAAGTCCTAACCTCAATTTTACTAAGGCCCAAACAAAGGACTCTTCACACATCTCAACGAATTTTCGGCTGTTGATTTGCTGAATAACAGAAGAAGAAGAAAACCGATCGGTAATAATTTAAGAAAAAGTTTCTTCTGTCGGAGAAAGTTTTGAAGCTAAACGACAGAGGGGCAGACAGACATATATAAATGGGCTCCGCGATTCATGTTGGTGGACGTCGTCATAGTAGACGACGGAATATGCGAAGTCATTCGCAATAATATATGGCCTTGCAAGAAAACGTTCCCATTTCTCGCCCGACTTGGAAACACGGTAAAAGCAAAGAAAAAAGAAAAGCTGAAGAATTGTGATTCTTATCCACTTATGAAAATTTGTAACTTAAAGGTTATGTGCCGCCAGTTAAGGTCAGTTAAGTTTTGAAAAAAAAAAAAAATTAAAAAAATTAACGGATCCTCCAATAGGCTTTTCTTTGGATGGTTTAAAAGGACGCGAGAATTTCGAGATATGGAAGGGACAGGCAAAATGAACCGTCGCTGAAAAATTGTGTGAACCGGCGTGCTATCGTGCTTTGGCTGAAATCACGTTCATCGTTGCAATTATGGCCATATTGCAGAAGTCTCAACAGCATCAGAAGCGTGGGAACCGTTGATGATTCCTAGTGGCTAAAGTGGAATTACTCAAGCAATTGGTAAACAAAGGACAATTATAGCTCAGTCCAGGATTAAGTGAATGAATTGGCGATGATTACCTTGAAAGTTAGGAACGCAGCATTTAATATAGAGGACGCGCTCTCGGCATCATTAATGCTAACCGGATAGTTGGATGGTTTTGAACCAAAAGAAAGCCGTCTGTTGATATGGTGAAAAATCTACATTGTATACGAAACACTACAAGGAAGAGAACAAAAAAACCAATCCGGAGTTATAGTTGTAAAGAATTTGGTCATATTTGGAGAAATTTCCAAATTAAAAATAACAACAGGAGCAGTGTTAAGCCGAACACAAGAAAATGAAAAGGAAAAGTAGTTTATTAACACCTATTGCATCGAGTACGGATGTGTGTATGTTTCTCCAGACACAAACCATACATGATAAACAACGGCAGTTACATGTTACGAAATGCTATGGCATCTGTACTAATGTTCCGTTTATGGTCTACCGCAACAGGGATTGAACCTGTGTCTTTCGGCTGCGTGTCGAACGTCCTAAGCGGTACCCGTCTGAATTTAAACAATTTCTTCTTCATTTATTAATCACAAAGATAAAAAGAAAATATATTCTTAACGAGTTGCAACGTGATTTGTTAGGAGACCACCATACATATCATTTCTTGATAATTCTAACCTCAAAGTAAACGATCAAATAAAAAAAACTTATATTTGTTTTACGCAATTTGATATACGGCTGTGTTTCGTAACCGCGCCCGTAGTAGGACTGAAATTCTCTTAGCCTTCTTACAAGCCTTGACTTTCTGTTATATATCTTTTTGAGTTTTTGTTTTTATTTTTTTATTTTTTTGAGTTTTTGTTTTTATTTTTATTTATTTATTTATTTATTTTTTTTTATGTACGAACATGACAGGTATACAAGATTTGGTCTCTTACTTGTCTGTTTGTGAGGAATTTGAATTTATATTCAAACACGCGCCTAGTCATTAAACCTCAATTCCCTCTTTTGAACCCAACTACGAAATGTCGGACATAACTAACTCGTTTCGGAATTTCATGTTGATCGCAAATCAATTTTATTGCCCCTCCTAATTATTATTGCTAGTAAATAAACCTTAGGGGTGGTAATAGAGTTTATGTCAAAGGCAAAAGTGCATCGAGAAAAAATGGCAAACAATAAATTGGTTCACTGTAAAGGTTATATCCCTTCTCTGCAAATGTCAAATAACAGTCGAAGGGTGATTTTAGGGAGTTAAATGAGTTGACAAAACCCTACATGTTTTCAGAAAATTAATTCTTTTTTATTAGCTTGTAACGGTAAATGCCTTCAAACCTCTAATAATGTGTCAAAGCTGCTCGAAACGTTTTTGTGCGTCAAATGATTCCCTGCTGGGAATTCGTTGTCCTTAAGCATATGTACTTTAGAGGGGGTTTATGTTCATTTAAAAGCATTTCGAATAAAAAACACGTTAGTATAGCTTCAATGCATGCACAAAAAGGGCGCAAGTTCTTGGCTCGAAATCACGATTTTTGCATGTGATTCAAATTTTTAACAATTCATTTGCAACAAGGACAAGAAAGCATCGCGTCACAAATCATTGAGACGTCTGTTGAATAGATATGAGGCCGAGAGTGATTCGAAAGAAAAAAGTTATTCTGCCAAGAGTTTAAAAGTGTGTGATGCAGATGTTGCTGTTAATTATGAATTCGTCTATAGAATTATAAATTTTCTTGAGATTCTCTCTATCATTTACATCGTTACACATGGAAAGCGTAAAGCGGGCAACACTGCCTTTGACACATGCAACCAAATTGCCACGCCATAGCATGAAATCTTCGCGATATTAACATAAAAGGCCAGTTTTATACGCTTGGAATTGCAAGCTAATGAGAAAAAGAAAAAATAATACAAAAAGTATTGTAATAACAACAAACGTCGTTAACACATTTCCCAACTTTAAACGCCTTGCTCCTCGAAACACGTGCTTTCGAAACATCCCATTAAACATCTTCTAGAATTTTCATTTCTTTCATTCGAATTATTTGTACCCATCACCCCCACCAAGCATATATATTCGTCATCAGCATCAAATTTTAAACCGATTTAAGCATGTCCGTTTGTCCGTCTGTGCAATGTCTATTATTAACATTCTCATGGCCACAAAAATCAATTTGTCGACTCGGCTGAAACATTCAAAGCTTTTGCACATAGGTTGATGTTAAAAATGGATCAAATCGGTCGAAGGACACATCTACAGTACTATGAAGAGTGACGATGTCACTGTCTTTGAAAAAGAATAAACAATTCCTTTTTTGCTTATTACTCATAAACTACACAAGATAATTGCACAAAAATTCTATGGGCGATGCTCGACAATGATCGCCGACGTCTAGTCTATTTTATAGTTTATCATAATTCAATTTTTTTTTCAAAGCCTTTCTAGCGCACAGAACGAAGCTTCAAAACCACCATGAGGTATATTCTTGGCCATTTTCAAATTTTGAATGCACCTAAACATGTCCATCTGTTTATCTGTCCATCTGTCTGTCTGCGCAAATGTCTAGTATGTTCCCGTTCGCAAAAAAATTTGAAAATGACCCAAACTTTTGAACGAACACACCTACAACGTCCACACGTCTATGTGGCAAAAACTGTGAACGCCTTTGCTTTCTGTGTTTTTCACTTCTTCAACACATACATCATATAAATTTCCACTTTTATTATGAGAATAGACAAAACCAGCCACGACCACCCAATATCGTAAGGTATGAACAATTAATTTTTTTCCTTTTTTTTTTGGATCACGATAATGGGTATAAAAGATTCGGTCACGACCAAAAGTAATTTTCTTACTGGTTATAATTTAGACGAACATTTTCTACCGAGATACGTAGATTCTATCGATAAGTTATATAAAAAATTTTTTATCAACAAAAGATCGTCTTTTTGTTTGTTGGATATTGAAATGATTTATTTAAGTATTTGCCAGGCACACATAGGCTGCATTTTATTGAACGAAATCTCTGAAAGAAATGTTTGCAAATGCCAATTATATCCGATATATAACATCGTTCGCAACACACACATTTTTGATGAATAAACGAGACGTTTTTCTCCTTTTCAGAAAGCAAAAAGCGAAATGCATGAAAAGTACGGACTTTAACGCTCCGATAACTACCTTCGTAAAGAGTCTCACAGAGGTATGCATAGATTCCGCGTAAATCGTTTGAAATCGTTCCCCATTGCTGGATGCTCTAATTGAGACAAAAAAAAAAAAAAAAAATCGCTTGATCACCACAACTGGGTAGAGAATATAAAAATGTTGCAAAAAATTTTAATGAAAATGCAAATATCTCGATATGGATATTTTGCTTCGGTATTAGGCCAGACTACAAAAAATTATTTGCCTATTAACTCAATGCAATTCCTTCCGTAAGCAGTAATTTTGTTTGTTTGTTTTTTTTTTTTTTTCTTTCTTTAACCATAATTAAGGAAATTCGTTGCTTTTCATTTATTTCTTACATTATTGTGGAAGAGAGAAATTACGTCCTTAATTGATTACGAAGCCAAGCTTAAAGTAAAATTAAGAGAAAAATATAAAATTTATTCGTTTTCTTTATTTCTTTCATCAATAAGCAATTGTATGTTCATCTAGATATGTGTATAACTTTTAATTACTGCACTTCATTATTCGTTTTATTGTTCTCTTATAATATAAAAATTATTTCCTTTGTATGTCTTTTTCGCTTATTCTCTTTTACTGCACTTTTGTCAGCTTTTCATTATAATGACAATTTTTTGGCTCCTTCGCTTGGTGTACAAATATAAAATTCGATACGTTCGGCAGCGTTTTTATTAAATTTCTTGATGAAATTCTCATATATTGTGGTAATAACATTATCAAGAGCATTGCGTTGTACGAGTGTTACTGTGCAGCCACCGAAACCACCGCCCGTCATACGTGATCCCAACACACCAGGACAATTAATGGCCGCATCAACGAGTACATCCAGTTCCGGACACGACACTTGAAAATCATCACGTAGTGACATATGTGACTTTGTCATTAGTTCACCCATCTGGATAGAAGAAAAGAGAAACAAAAATGTAACATATATTACATAGATATTATACATATTCACATACACAAATACATATAGGGTGTGTTTAAAGAAATAAAAAGAGGGAAAAGATATGTGAAAACAAGAAATTGTATAAAATATAAAACACATGTAAGTACAAAAAAGTTTGTACAATGCAAACTTAATTTATATTAAAAACTATATACAGAATACTTATGAAAAACTCACTTAACGAACATACATACAACAACAAATAATAATGCGGCTGCTGCTGCTGCTGCTGCTGCTTTATAAATATGAGAGTGCAAGTGTTTGAGTGGGGGTTTTGTGGGCACGTCTCCATTTAACAGATATTGTCAATGGTGTTGGTATGTGCTTTTATCTCCTTTTAAAAATCCTGCATCGAAAGTCCGCGGTATGCTAACGTAGTTATGACGTTCGTTCACTTATAGGCACCGACGACATAACAAAGTATTCTCCCGTACACTTTTAATTAGAGCGAGTAAGTGTTGAGACAGTCTGCTATTCCGAGTCCACTACTACCTCTTTGTTACCTACATGTGTATGCGCTTTCATAATCATATCGAAACATTTTTACTCAGCAATTGTGGAGTATATTAAATTCGTTTTAGGTCGGATATAAACGTTTCCTTCCTTTGTTTTATTTAGATTACACTTGCAGACATTGGTCTGTAAGCGTAGCTGTATACAAAGCTCACAGCATGTGGCCTTTAATATTGCGAAAATTATAAATCTACTTTAACGTCCGCCTTAGCCCAACTCACTCAACCTCCCTTAGTCGCTCTATAAATTCACATTTCTTTCTTTATTCCGTTTCTTATGATATTAAAACCACCAATAACAGCAAGTTTTTTCTTCTTTTGTTTTTCTTTTTTTTAATAATTGTACAGTCACACTAAGTAAATGGTTTTTACACTAAACATAATAATTTCATGGCTTGAATACCAGACCATAAAACACTCGCACACATGCATATGCCATACTCTACTTTACTGTAATACTATACGCGCGCATATGCACGCATGCAGCCACTTAGCCAGCGGTCTTTTATATTTATATTTTATTTATTTTTTATTGCAACGTTTTACATTTTCTAGCATTTCTCCAATTCAGTCATGTAAACATTTCGCATCTATTGATTTATATTATCGTACAGGCGCATAATAACAACACGATGTTCTAACGTTAATAAGATTTCATTTTGAAGGAAAACAACGAGAAATTGATTACAGGATAACTCGACATGGACTTATTTAATGTTCCCTTTTAAACGTCAACAGCTCAAGTGCAACGAAGTAATGGCCTTATTTGTTGGTAAAATCTAAATTTGGCTTCAAATGTTTTGTATATGTCATCTCTTAAAGAGACAATGCATTAAATGCTTTCCGGTTTGCAAGATGATCGTTTAATAACTTGATGAACCGGCCAGATCTGTTGTCCTTTCCACACCAAACTAAAGATATCATCGAATTAATGGCTAACTAAACGAATGGCTAAATTAAACGACGCATTGATTACCATTCTCTTCAAGTAAACTCTATTTACTTTATTTACAGTGCAAAAGCCCATAAGTGTTCATTTCTACAGCTGATATAGGTTAAGTTTAATAGGTGTCGATGCAATCGAAATGTTAAAAAAGTTGAGAGCATTGTGCGACAAGCTTGTTGAAAACGAAGCTCGTTGCTTTACTATTTCATATAACTTCACAGCTTACCCCCCGTCAATCGGTATTTTAATTGACAGATATTTCAACTACACACATATTTACAAAACCCTAATACATATATATTTACAAAACCCTAATATCTCAAATATCGGAGTGTACACGTCATTATGGATGTTATACCGAAATAACACGATTAACTAAAGTAGTCGTGTCTTGCACTTAAATAGCGTAGGGTGTTAAATAACGGTGTGCCAATGGCTCAGTAATGATGCGGACAAGCTCTTTTCTTCTTCGTTCCTTTTGGTTTTCCCATTAGTTAAATTCGTTTCATTTAATATAGATTTTAAGTTAATTGCCCTTTTCACACGTAATCTCAAGACATATTGGAAAGTTCATTATGTAGGATTATCCAGTTCGTGGAATTGTGGTGACGCAGCAGTACCATCCAAGGTATCATATGTTTAGTGCAATGTCCGCTAATTTTACAATGTGGATCGTTTAACAAGTGCTGAACGTGTTGAAGTAGTAAAAGCTTTCTACAAAAAATCTGATTCTCTATTAGCTATGTTTTCATAAGCATTACGAGCAGGTAATGGTCGACATAATCGTCGATCCGAGCGAGCTGTAGACACAGAAGAAGAAATTCCTATTCTTAAAGTCGACAGTTTCTGCAAATGGCTTGTAGTTGTCCATGTAGATGTCAATGTGTCAGTCTCGACGATTATGAACCCATTTACTATAACATTAAAATGTGTACCAAACCACTCAAAGGGTTCGTAGATTAGTAGAATGATGATGTAGAATGGCTATTGACGAATCCATATCATTTTTAGACAGTAGCAACCTTGACACGAAAAGTATCAGAATTGCGAGACATTCCGACCATTAGTTTACAAGTTGCACTTGTTTGAGTGACGCGACACACGAAATACAAAGTTTTCTCAATTGTTTCGCAAAAAGTTAAAACAACCGCAACTTGCAACCGCAACTAACAACTTAAGACTAATACGAAGTTAGCAATAATGGCAACATTTAATTGTCATCCTACGAACTTATTGAATACTGTATTATGTAAATGATATCTTTTTTTTCGTTATAAGGCAATCATCAATTTTATATTATGTTATGAATTTTAATTTTTATTGCTCTTAAATGCATGCGTGTGAACGGATTAGAATGTGAATTTTGAATGAACGTGTGAAAGTGATAGCTGTAAGTGACAGAAAGTGATAATCTTTTTAGCAAGGAAACCTTCAGTTATAGCATTACATTAAATTGTAATAAATAGATCATTTAGTGGAGTCGTGTAACGCAGTACTTAACATAAAGGCCATAGGAATAAAGTCAAACGGGTTTAGCGAATCGATCGCTTTAATCGCAATGGTGAACATGTTCAATATTCTTTATTTCGTACAGAGTTCAAAAGTAATATTCAACAAGAAATATATCGACTTGGTCGTCATACCAAAAAGCGTAACACGACTTCTACAGAAGCTATCAAGAAATATATTAGAGAGGAATCTGCCTAATCTAAGTGAGAAAGATTTTTAAATTTTACAATACATTTTAAATTATTATAAAATCTAAACATATTCTAAGAATATTTTAAATTGCTTTGTTAGCATTATCTACGGTTAGCATTTCCAAAGGCATACTAATTCCATTTCATCAAAAAAAAAAAAAAAAAAGTTGACTGTGACCGAATCCTTGACGCCGATCATATTTACTTAGAGAAAGAGTATAAAGTTTTGTAACAAAACCAACCAAATAATTTGAAATTTTGCTATTCTATAACATTAAGTGGGCGTGGCCATTTTTTTATTTTACAATGCACGTCGCGTTTTTTACAGTGCATCTGTTGTAGCTAAAGTGTAACGAGTAAAAATCCCAGGCAGAGGAACTCACTGTCTTTGGCTCCCGTTGCACTGTGGGCGCGTCCTTTGGGCAATTTTACCCATTTACAATACCAAGCTACACGTCATATTCTTGCCAAATTTTAGTACTAATATGTTAATTTTTGCGAGTAGGAGAATGTTTACCGCAGATTTTGCAAGGACGGACAACAAGAAAGATGAACAATGGCAAACGTATTGACAAAATGAATATGCCCACATCGTTTTGGCGGTGAGTAGAACAACCAAAATCAAGCATCATTTGTGAAATTTTTTTCTTTTTACTATACCTTGAATATAAAATTTTATACCTTTTGTAATGAATGAAGTAAATGAAAAGAAATAAAGCACACGATACGTATATAAAAAGTCACCGAAAAAATAGAACCGGAAGACCTGTGAAATGTGTATTAAAGCAGAAAAAAATGCATAAAGAGGAAGACGATTCTTCCCCCCTCCCTCTCTCTCTCACTCCTTCTTTACATCTTTTTTTTTTCTTTTGTATTGCGTTGACAAGAGTATGCGTTATCCAAATGAATGAATATAGTAACGTTAAATACCGATGAGTGGGTGGTTTATGAATGAGTACAAGAGAAAAGGAGATCTTTTTGGGCTTTTTTCTCCCCCTCTCCCCATCCATTCTTTACGCTTTTTGTTTCGGTAGATGAAAGTTTAAGTGCGGGAAGAATATGTGTTTACATATGGTATGTGTGGCCGCATAAATCAAATTTTGCTGATTGCAGTTGAATTGAATAGGCGAAAGCCAGCAATTCAAAAACTGAACTAAAGCCCTACCAAACCCATTATGCATACATGCTTATGTGTGTAACCAACAGCAACACTTGATGGCTGGTATTCTTATATGTGTGTGCACCTAAAATTTTGTAGGCTTTCCATATAGTTTATACGCGTGAATATTTCCTTTTTATAAATTCAAAATATAGCGTCACACACAAACACAGCATGCACAGATAGGGGATGAAAACTTGCGTATATAGCTACTTTGTGTATGAATGTGTAACGAGAAAACGTAGACGTATGCAAGTCATATACACCCGTAAATTTAAACACATATATATACATATATATTAAAAGTATTGAGCCATTTGAAAATAAAAATTTGTATTCAATAAATTAACTGATGCTCAATAAAACTAATTATATAACGATATCAAATAAGATTCTTAAGGTTATGTCGTAACATGTTGACAGGTTTCTTTAAACTATGCAACTTGTGAAAATCCGGCTTTCACTCAGGCTTTCACAGTATGTGCAAAAGATTGTAATTCTCTATTCAATTTGGTGCATAGTCTGACGTCACCAATTCATTCTTGCTGCAATTGTTCCGATAACTTGGTTGTCAAAAATCCGGTCCCGTAATTTTTGAATTCTATCCTAAGAAACTGGGCTTGTCCTGCCCATGTGTACAAAATTGCTCAAGAATCGCAGATGAACCTCCAGCCCCACCTAAAGTAGCACATGGGTGTGAAGCTGACGATTTTCATCACTGACTAGCTTTAGTAACGTCACTGTATTTAATGAAGATGACAACTGGAGTTCAAACGGTCAAGCCACATAACAACATAGTTCTAATACACGATTTTAAGGGAAAACTTTTCTACAAAAATAAATTTCGCTTTGGTTTCAAACGGTTCTTTTATAGGCCAACCTATCGTGTTGTGACCCCTTAAGAAAACAATTTCAGGTATACGCCGAGACTTAGTATTACATGTCTTTCTTATTTTTTTTTTTTTTTTACTGTAGATTTCAAGAGTTAACGTCGGTTTTATTTGTACGGTGGGCTCTACTTGGTTTAAAGGTCGAAAACGTGCCAAGGGAGTTTACACAATATAGCTGATCTGAATCTTGCAGCTGACGAAAAAAACCAAGTTATTGATAACGCAGCTGAATCGAATCTTACTCTTTTCTTATTTGAGATGAATTCATGTTGCGCCCGTTATCAAGCTCAATATTTTTTACTTTGCCTAATATATATGTAAGACTACATACACGTATATATCTATAGAGAAACAAAGTAAAGAGCCTACAAAAGCTTGCTTGCATGTGTTATATAGTCCATACATGCATATATATGCTTATGTGCTTACAGTTAGCTTATCATTAACTTTGGCATATATTCGCACAAAAAAATAGTACACAAAGAACATCCCCACCGGCTGCCTGGGCTAACTCTTTTATATAAAATACGTCGCACAATAAGATGAAGGGGTACATTATCATAGCGAGGGCGAAGGCATGGCAGCTGTTAAAAACGCCGCATAAATTAGTTTTTCAACACCATTGCAACACTCAATGGTATTTCTTTTTTTCTTTTTACTTGTTTTTTCTTTTTTTATTTTATTTTCGCATCCTTCGGTATACGTTACAACTTGAATGTGCTGCATATTTTCCGGCCGTTCTTTATTTTACTTGTTACTGCATTTTTTTTATTTTCATTTTTATTTTAATTTTTTTTTTTTTCTTTGCTTACTTTCATCATTTTAAGCTGTTAAGCAAATTCAATGATATTTGTAGAGTAATTTTTTGTCTTGCCATTCTCTACACTTTTATTCACAAACATTCTCTTTTCCGTTTTTGCTCATTTATTTCTGTTTCACTTTTATATATATATTTATATATGTATGTATATATATGTATGTATGTATGTAGGCATGTGTTTGTGTGTGTGTTTGTATGTGTATGTGAAGGCATATTATGTGTATATTACCCAAATTATGGCAGCTCAACGCATATTATGCACGTCGATTTCAAAAATGACGCTAATGATGGCTGCTCAACTTTGATAATAGTTCACTCGTTTATATGCATGACCGGCGTACAATTGCATACAAAATCCACTATTGCCAACGACAGACTAACTAACTAACTAACTGCCTGCCTGCTTACTTGCTCGCTTGCTTGCTTGCTTGCTTGCTTGTCTGCTTGCCAGCCTGCTTGGTTGCCTTTCATTTACCAGTCGACGCTTTATTCATATAGTAGATATATAAATATAAAAGCAACTGAGAATGTGTACGCGTGTGTATAAATGTGTATGTACGTATTTTTAAGTATGTGTGTGTATGTGTTTGTGTGTGTTTGTGTTTGTATATATATATATGTGTCTGTGTGTGTGTGTGTGTGTGTGTGTGTGTGTGTGTGTGTGTGTGTGTGTGTGTATGTATTTGCGATAGTGTAGAAATCTTTCTTCCTTCTACCAAAACCAAAAACCAAGCACCGTTTATATATATTACGTATTACGAGTTGATTCACAGCAATAACATTATGCAAATTTGCGAGAAATTGCCATTAAAAATAAGCTTTAAGTTATACCAGCCATCACCAGTGTAATAATAAAAATCATAAAGTAATTATTGTTAAATTTTATAGCGAGGCTTATTTTGCCAATATCCTCTTACTTTTTGTTCGCACCTATCACAGAAGTTCTCTTAATTACATTTGTATGAAAATAATGCTGTTTTTTTTTTTTTTTTTTCTCTCTTTTCCATTTGGCCGAGTGGTTAAAATTGAAAACAAATTTACATTTATTTGCTTTTTTTAACGAGAATTTATAGACACATAATCGTGTATATACAAAAAGCTTAAAGTAGGATTATTATCAACAGTTTAATGAAGTCAAATGGAGATCATCATAAAGCTTAGTTATATTAATTGAATTCAATTAATATAAATTAAATAATAATAATAATTACGTTCATATTAAGCAATAAAGAGACGAACGTACTGACCAGTCACGCTTAAGCGCCTAAAACCGCTCTCTCAATAACATATCATAGAAAACATATACAAGCAGCTAGGAAACACAACAATAACAAATTTCAAAAGCTTTATTTACCCTCAAGACGCAGCCATGGACAACATCTCAACGTCTTTTTTAAGTTAAATAAGACGCGATTTGACAGAAGGAGTGTGTAATACTAGTTCTCACATTAAGCTTTACAAAAACAACTTATGTTCAGCGTTGCGTTCCTTCTCAACAGATAATATTAGTCGCAGCACTGTCCTAAAATGCCGCCTCACAGTTTCCAACGAAATTTTTTGCCTTTCCTTTCCAAATTGTTTGAGCTTTCGTATGTAGCGAGCGAATTTTGTTTATTTCTGAGAAACTAAGCTGAAAAATAAAACAGCAAGTTTTTTACAGCAATTTTTGGTAACTTCAGTAACTTTAGCAGCTGAAAAGCAAATAGCTGAACAAAGGAATGGGCAAACTGACAGCTGTCACCAGTGGTTATCATTGATGTATGCATATGAATGCTTAATTAGACGGTATTCGCTGACGTACGGGTTGAATATGAAACAACGACCGTTGCAGTCGCCAGTGAGCAGAAGAATTCAAATCATTTGGACGCTTTGCGCTACCCCTGTCATGCCAGAACGAGAGCGCGAGTGTAGACTATTTCCTACCACTCCAAGCAAAACGAAACAAATCCAACGCCTTAATGCTTAATAATAGTGAAAGTTTAGCTTAATCACAGTAACCACGAAACTTCTCAAAGCAATGTTGTCGACATTTGAGCAAGAGAAATTCTTCACATCAAAGTTTTGCAAAAAAATAAAACCGCAACTAGCATTGCAATAATTTTGCATGGGCTTGCATAGCTTTAGAGTCTAGTGTATGCGTCTTAGCGCCACTCTTGCATTCCCATTATCGATATTTCCTGAATTTATATTTAGATTTTCATCATTATCTGAGGAGAAGTTTCGACACTGCAATGCCGTGCACTCAGCCACGCTACTACTTTTCTGGTCCAAGAAAACTCATAGTCCTGTGGCAAATCTGTGATCCTTGGTGCTTCATAGTTGTAGTCCATATAGCAGCGGAAAGATGGGGAAAAGGGGGGGGGGGGGGGGACTATTGATGTGAAAAAGTTAAAATATCATTTTTGCGTATGAATGTGGAAACTTTAAGAAGGAATCGTATTTTAAATTTCTCTCATATAAATATCCTTGCAAAAAATGAACCTATGCATGTCAAAAAATTTCAATTGCGAGTATTTGCTTGAATTGCGAACATTGGATTATACGATAGATGAAGTGATGAACAGCAGTAAGTGCTCAAGTTCATCAAACTGTGGAATTTTGAAATTTCACTTTTGTTATGTTTCTAAAAGAGTTTATTTTAGTAGACGAACTATCTACGACAGCTTACAGACCGGTTTAACTTGTCCACCCCAATTTGATTTAATTATTCTATTCAATTATCTTATAGAGGAAACTTTAAGTTGGTTTCTCGTTGACGGTTGAAGTTAAAGAATGCAACGAGAAACAACAAGGAACAACGTTGACACGATAGAATCAAGAATTTTCGAATAAAGGCAATTTTAAGATCGATGATCTTTTTCGAAGTTCTTTCGAAGCCAATCTCGCTCAAACGGCCGGGAAATTTCATAAGAGGCATTAATTTCCAGTAATTTTTGCTTGTTGTCGTTTCTTTGTCAAACGTTTGGCACCTAGTAATGTAAAGCAGGACAAAATGTAAAGGTACAAATAACACACATAAACCTATGCATGTACATCTCTGAACAATTGTAATTTTTCTTCCTATTTATTGGATAAGAAGAACCGAACTATTGATATGAATTTACAGTTTACCTCAGTGCGATTGATCATAAAATTTAATTTTCTATTTGCATTTCAGTAGAAAAGCTTGTTAATAAAACTTTGCATTAAATGTTCGAAAAGTCAATTCTCAAAAGTTCGATTGATGTTCTCTTCTAATTCTGGGCCTAGCAGATTCTTTAGAAACGATCTTGCTGAGGGGAAGGAGACGCGCAAGTATAATAGATTCTAGATAGAAAGATGATTCAGACTTACTTGCTTTGCTAATTTCTCTATACTTTCCGTCCGAATATATGCTTAATATTTTGATTTTCTTTTTATTCTTAAACTAAATTTGATATGATAAGTAGTTGCAAGTGTATAAAAAGGTAACCTGAAAATGGACGGAATAGATTGCATTTGAGGAGAAGCTGCAAGATTAACCTCAAAGCCGAGTCGGATATAGCAATAACATATTAACTTTGATTCGCAGTTCTTTCCAATCCTTTTTATTATTAAACATGACATCACTTGTGGCACAATGGTATATTTAGCTTGTGTGAATGCATTCAGCACCCAGAAAGACTTGAGCCAGCCCCAGCTTTATTAGTTCGGAATCACTTTCTGACTTAAGCTTGCTCTCCGTCCGTCTTGTTTCTTCGTATTCAACCTACAAACCGCATTCTTTAGAGTAATTTGATAAAATTTAGTATGTTGTTGTTTTTTGGACCAAGAACGAAGGCTGTTGAATATGGTTCGGATACGACCACTTCTTCGATCATTTTCCCACATAACGCCTTATTGTGAAAAGTCAGTATATGAATAACTGTTGGGTGGTGTAGGGTATTTTATGATGGACTATGTCTCATTATAGTATTTTTATTTTATTTTTTCTTATGCCTTCTCCCTTTTTTACTTATATTCTAAAAACACTGGGTATTTCTTTGCTTTGTATATAATTTAAGATAATTGTTTTTCTTTTTGTGTTGGTTTCATGGAAATAAAAAGAAATAGATTTGAAGACAATTTTAATTATCATCAGATTTTTGGTTATCGGAAGTAAACCGTATCTTCGTAATATTTGCTATAGTTCTTAGGGCCCTTTCTACGTCTTTCTAATCGTTACTTTGTTTGCTGCTTCGTTGGCATGCGAACAAATTTCGCTACAATTGTAACAATAAAGTAACTTGTCTTGCTTCTATTGCTTTTTTTTTTTTTAAATAACTTTGCTCTTATTTTTGATATGCCACATCGTCAACATCAACAACCGCATTAGATAATCTTCTGCAAAGTTTGTCTCCCAAAAAAAAAAATAATAATAATAATAATAATAATGAAAACAAGCTTACGAAAACCGAGTATTCAGTCGCCCGCTCATTATCGCATTAGTAAACGTATAACATAAGCACATGAACATAAATATCTATGTTATCATATATAAATGAATGTGTGTATGCATGCATGTATGTATGTATGTATGTATGTATGTATGTATGTATGTATGTATATATGTATGTATATATGTGTGTATACATACAAGCATACATGACATGTTTATTCACCTTTTTAAAATCGTGAGCTTTTAATGCGATGGCAGCCTCTTGTGCCCGCTTGATTTCCGTAATGACATGTCGTGCTCGTTTCAGCAACACCTCATCGCAATGGTTGGCCTTTAAAGCTGTAATTAAATTAAAAAGTGTATAATGTCAGTAATTGCATAACTTGTAATATATATGTAAACACGCGTATGCAAACTTAAACACACGCACGCTTATATATTTTTGCTGCGGACTTCATACAAAATGTTTATTTTTATTTTATTTTTAATTTTGTTCTGTTTTTACTTTTTTTAATTTTTTTTTTTTTTTTTTTTTTTTTTTTTTTTTTTTTGTTTTTTTTTTTTAATGAGCTCATATGCTTCACTTCCTTTATGCCTGGCAAAGCATGTTTCGAAATGATAACGTTACTGAACAGAAAGTCTCGATTTTCTTTCGGTTTTGTTTTGTTGTAATTATACTCCTTTTTTTTCTTTTTTATTTTCTTCGTCTCTCTCATATTATATTCGACGATACTTTGCTGTTGCACAACAGCGTCAAGTTACGCATTAATTATTTTTGTGTAAAAAGACGTTGAAATAAAACTTAAATGCTAATGTGCAAATAATTGCTACTTTACCCACATCAAATTATATACAGATATACGTTAACACAGTCATTACGTATAGAATGCATATATGTAAGAGTAGAAAATTACAGGTTTACTATTTTTGCATATATATATGTATATATATATATATATATGTATGCATGTTTGCCATCCAGCCTGCCTGCTTGTCTGCCTGCTTGCTTGCCAGCCTGCTTGCTTTCTTGCTTGCCTAAGTATTAGTTTACATATTCACACCTAATGATTTCCGTTTTTTACAAAGAAATCCTTACGATAATGAATACACTAAAAACATATATGTATATTTCTATATATACATATACATTATATATACATATACACATGCATGTACAATATCTTACGTAAGTCTCCACAAAAAAGGTTATTAAGGTTTGCTTATGTATGAACTCGTACCCCGTTTACGTTTAGTTGAATATTTTCGAATCATAGAGCATAAAGAAAATATCATTCATACATCGTGTATTACCTTGATTAAATGAAGTGAAGAAAATGCATGGATTTTTCCTATAAAGGAGTAATTAAGTAAGTAAAACACGACCTTTGCGTTTATTTATATATCATATATAATATATACGAGTTTATTGAATACAAAAACGCGCAACGATATTTTGTCCCAATTTCAATTACGTATGTGCTGCTGATTACGTCTATACTTCAAAGAACGGAAAGGGAAAGAAAAATTTGGACTAGCAGGCTTGCCCAAGACGTAGACTTTGCAACATTTAACTGGCCAACCGCCTGATCCTCGGCATTTGCTTCAATGTTTTCTTTAAACTCCTTTCAATTTCTCTACGCCTCAAAGCTTACGCCATGAGTTAGTCACATGGCATAAGCTTATGCCATGAGTAAGTCACATGGCATAAGCTTATGAATTGTCAAGGATCTTACCAAAGTTTGTGCTCGGAAATTTCCTTTCCCTTTATAAAAACCATACCAAGAAGCACAAACGCTGCAATAAAATTTTTGAAAAAACTTCGAACAATGGTTTTGGCTCTGCGCCGGTTTATTAAAATACATTAGCGAAGGGACTGAACGAATATTGATGTTTTATACTAAAGACGAGCTGGTGAATCGACTTTTGTGGGTAACATGTTTTTATTACGAACTGGGCATACGTATGCCAAGATTATAACATGACCTAGTGCTCGCAACAGTTCTCTATAGCTCAATAAATGAAGTCTTACTTTCAAAAATTTTCAGAAAAAAAAACTTATTGCTTGATATCCGCTGATGATCATTTGACCGTTCAGTTATATTCTGCAAAGGACGCCTTAACGTAGAACTGAAGCCGAATATTTGAATTCCCTTTTTGTTAGTTTTATTTAAATGTTATGTGCTGGAAATCGAAGGCGATTAGTTCCTTATTCGATTTATGAAACGCAAGAACTTCAAAGCACACGTGCAGAAGATGCTCGGTATCTATCCCTGCATATGCAATGTATATACTGTAAGACGAGATCTGGTGTTTGATTTGTACAATGCTCGAATTCTCTCTTTAAAAAGCAAATTATGTGCTCGGGAGACATTTCCGTACGACAAGTAAACATATCTACTGTATGTATGGGTAATGCTCTTCTATGCCAATCGCTAGAGAATAAATTCAAAGAAAGCAGCGCAAACGTGCGCAAACGCATTAATCGTGGGCACTATTGTCAGACGTAGAAAACGCTACTAGACGTCACTTCACTTATTCTACATCGTTCGATTTCTACAAAAAATAAAGCAGTCGTCGCTTGCTTAAAGAAATTCAGGGCTAACGCTTCAAAAATACAGGCTTTACAATAACTTCGCATGATAATGAGTCGCTCATTTCTGGGGAACGACCTAAGAACAAGTGGAAACAACTGTATATGATACCAAAAATATCCGCCTTTGCAGCGTAGCTTTTTCGAATAGAAGTAGACGCAATAACAGCCTTTATATCGTGAAAGCTGCCCTGAAATACCTAAGAAAGACTTATTCTGTTGTGCCTGTAAATACTTGCTTATCAAATAGCTTTCGACACATAAGACAAAGAGCGCGCAATGGCATCATGGTGATGTGAGAGCGCTGCAATACAGCGGCATAACCAACTGCTTTCCTGAGCATGCAAAACATCGAATTAATGAATAATCTCTTGTATTATGATAATTCTTTATTTGCTTTGATAAAGAGTGAAGCGCGCGTTTTCAAAGGGACAAAAGTAACACAAGTGGTATTCAAATTAATTTCCGTACGTAGTGAAGAGTTTAAATACCAATGTAAGTGAAATTTGTCTTTCGTCTGAAAATACCACAAATTTCATATCGATTTGCCAAATTGTTACATTCGGAGGGATAGTTAGAGACAACGTAGTTTCTTGGTTTTAAAGAACTAAAGAGAAACGAAGGAAACGGGATTTACATGACGGGAGAGGGAGATAGGAACTTGTTTACGGAATAAAAAAACCACATTTTTCATTATCTAATGATAATCCGACTGAGAAAATTGTCTCTGGCCAAAGGAAATGAGTTCCACCATTTACTGCATTCAGAAAGCAGTCACCAGTATAGGTTTTCCAATATTTGCCTCTATTCCTAGGCTTTTTTAATAACATATTTTTGAAGCTTGTTAATGAGATCTTAAGGAAAGCCACTTGACAGAGTTGAGATAAATAATTTAAAAGAATTACTAGGAAAAATGCACTAAACCTAAAGCTTGAACGATGAATATCTTTTTTTCTTTTTTACTTTACGCTACAAGTCTCTGAGTGTATCGTTTGCATTTCGCTGATATGTTAACTTATAATCATAACCACACTTTTACACTTGCCGATGGCAGAACTGTAGTTAGCACTCAGGCAAACCGCAATACAAACATACAAACCGCTAAAGGAAAGTCCATTAAACATAAGTTTCAATCAAAATACGATAAAGAGGAGGAGAAAATAGAGAGAAGGAAAATACTTTAACAAGTTTTAGTACAGTTTATGAACTCTGTTTGGATTTGACATATAGAAAAGTGTGTTAAGGTTTAAATAAATTTTTTAACTTCTTCTTTAGTATCGTTTAAGCAAAAAAGAATTTTAAAATGATTCGTTGAACAAAAAAAAAAAAACCAAAGATAAAATCGTACAATTATAGCCAAGAAAATGAACTTAACTATTTCCACCCTAGCACAGTTCACAGATACAGTTACAGTTACATGAAATGCTTTGACAATAATCAGACACAAAAACCAACGAAATAAAAGAAAAACGTTTCGGCAAAAAAATCCATTTTCAAGAGATTATCTTAGCCACAAAAATAGTTCAACACAGAATAATCACAGGGACGACAACAATAACAATAATAATAACAACAAAAACAACAACAACAAGAACATAGAAGACCACATCAACGCAATAGGACCCAGATAGATATGAAATATGAAAAGTTAATGGAAAAAGACATTTGGTACTAAATGCAATTTATAGAAAGAAAGAAAAAAAGAAAAGAATTGAAAATAAAAATAAAAATAGAAATAGAGAGGAAAAAAAGAAGAAAAACAAATCTAAAGATTTGAAAAAAGTCACAAACACACACATTATTATAAAAGAAATTTTTGTCGTCTACAGTTACTATAACAATAAACAGTAAAGTGTATGTTGACACAGTATTAATGCACCATGAAATCAAAAGGAAAGAAATAGAGAAACGGACAGAGACAGAGAAATAGAGAGAGAGAGAGAGAGAGAGAGAGAGAGAGAGAGAGAGAGAAAAAGAAAAAAACAGAAAAGAGAAAGTGAGGAAAACAGTCAGGCGGAAGAGGCCAAACCGGAACTATGTGTTTATGTCCAGAATTGAGAAGAAAAAAATGAAAATAAAAATAAAAAACTTTTAAAAAGAATAACATATGAACGCAGCAAATCAAAAACCAACCACAAATTTCTCTGAATAATAACTACGTGCATGTGTACGTGCGCAACACTCCGCATTCTGTAAGCCAAAAATGTGTGCGAGCTTAAAACATTCTCTGTCTGTTCATTTCTTTTATTCCTATCTGCAAAATTGTTTTTCTTTTCAACCAACTACTAACCAAATGAATCAGCGACGAAAAATTTACCAACAACACTAAGAAAATTATGAAAAAAAGCAAAAGCTAAAGCAGAAGCAAAAAATATAGTATGGTTTTCTAATTTTTGTTGACTTGTGCAAAACGACAGCAAGCAAATCAAATAAAAACGAAGACATTTCTAATGACACAAAAAAGCGAAACAAAAACCAAAACAAAAAAAGGAAAAAAAAAACGAATATAAAGAAAAGTCATATGCAAGTACGTCTGTAGCCGAAATTTGGTTTGCTTATTACCGAATAATGTGCAGACTAAAAATGATTGAACCCTTTGCTCATACAAGGCAAACTCAATATCATCATTCCATGGCACTTCGATCTGAACAAAATCAATTGAAAAGTCGAAAGTTAGTTGTAAGGGGTTGTTCTGCTACGGCATCAACGATCTTTTCGCAAAATCGTTTTCACATTTTACCTATTTATCCCCATAAAAGGAAAGCTCATCGAGTCAAGAGTGAAACACGTGGATTGCGGGAAACGCAAAGAAATGTGAACAAGGCTCTAGCAATAGTCGAGTAATGCAAGCAACCCAGTTGTCTTATGACTTGTATTGCGAAAATTCACTCGAGTAAAGTCTTATAAAGGTAAACAACAGACAATGATAGTGCGCGTGATCACAGTAGAAGCGAAGAAAAGCTCAACAATATACGGCGGAACTGACTCGGACTCTGGTAATGTTATATTATGCACTTTGTGGACTCGCGAATGTTGTGCAATGGAATATATTCGGATATACGCTGCCACTAATTACATCGGTTACGTGCACTAAGTTTAAGAACGGATCAAGTTTGTATAAACACACGTTCACGGATATAACATCCCTTTAGTTCGTGGTACAGATTATCGATAACGCTATTATGTGGGCATAAAAAGTGACGCATCGTCATTTATTTTGGTGTACGGGAAAATCGAAGTAAGCATACAAAGTTACCCAAGAACAAATATCTCAAGAATTTTCTAACAATGCAATTGCAACTTGAGAGATCATATATTGATAGATCAAAAAACTATATATTGGTGTACTTTTATAATGTTATTCCGCTACATCAATACTAAGATCCAAGAGTGGGTTTAGATTGTAGTAAAAGTCTGCCTACCAGCCCTGTTGGACCATTTAGTTTGCAAACAATTTCATTATGGTAACGAAATTACTATTCGATCAGTCGCCCGATGTCTTTCACCTCTGCGTAGAATAAGTCTTTAAAACAGTAGCAAATTAATCGCAACGGTTTTTCACGAAGACCTTAATTTGCAAGATGCCCACCCTGTGGTCTCTTAGGCACAATCGATGACCTAACCTAATGCTATGGACAATAGCTTGTGTTAAAGCATTTACGGCATTCTTGAATAGGTTCTCAAAGACTGTTAATCAAATTTGAGATGACCGCTGCTAATACTATTGAGCAAACCTATATGGCAGTCTATTGTAACTTGAATTTTTTTTTCTCCTATTTTGATGGTTAATAGGTATGTGGGGTGATAGGAAGAAAGATGAAATCAGAAATTCGTAATCTAACATGTTACAAAGCATTTAACGAACCTAATATATTTTAATTCAAATATTATTGCTGTTAAGTATTTATTTATTTTTGTCTTATCTAGATATAGAACATGGTATAACAGCAAATGCCAGAAGCTTTAAATGGCGTTGGCGTTTCAATTCATGCTGAAACACACATGTCTAAGTTATTGGCTCTTAGCCAAGCAAAGATCAACAAGAATAATATTAGATATCACAAATACCTTGAAAGGATAACTTTATTCAATTAACTAAATAATGGAAGATAAAATATTAGAAAAAAAGAAAACAACAACAACAACAAAACAAGCGAAAAAACTGAATTCACCTTTTTCTTAAATCGTGTGATTAAGTGAGAAAAGATTAAAAAATATTTAAGTTTTGTTGTTTATGTGTTACATAAGCTAATTCGAAGTGAAAGTCTCCGTCTTCTTTTCACCGCCTCATCTAAAATAATAAAAACAAGATTCGATTTGGTGGGTAAAAACGTAAATTAGTGGAGAGACACTAATTACACGCCCGTACAATCGTTTTTTAAAATCTGTCTTAGGTATTAGCGGATAATTTTCACGTTTGAATTATTGAAATGCCAGAAAGATTTAAGCTTCGATTTATTTAACGTTGAATAACGAACCGGACCTTAGGAACGTCATAGCATATGTAAATGTAAGCAAAACCGTAATTGCTTACCTCAAATACTTGAATTTGGTAATTATGCCCTACATTACTTGTGGCCCACGGACATATTCGGTTTATTTGTATGTAACATTCAGAAAGACTGGAAATAGACCCAGCTTTATTATACTGATCGATTCAGAAATGGATTACGAAGTTTTGTATGTCCGTCCGTCCGTCTTGTGTTCTTGTGTTCAATCTATCAACCGCAATTTTTGAGATGTGCTTTGGGCCAATGACAAACGCTATTGAAAATAGTTCGGAACGAACCATTTTTTTGACCACGCGCCATATAAGCTGTCACATTTTGAAAAATCGATATATAAATCAAAGTAGGGTGGCGTGGATAGCGGGGCCGTGCACCAATATCGTTTTCTTACTTGTTTAAAAATTCTTATTCCGATTAAATTCCAATTAATACACATTTCAATAGATCACGTATTGCCGGTTCGAACGGTGCTTCCATTCCTACGACAAATCTAAAAGATTATACTAATATAGTAGTAAAGCTCACAGCGTCAACAGAAAATCGTTTGACTATTCCATCTGACTGCTCTATTTCAGATAAATCAATTTTCACCCAACTTATTCAAAAATCCCAATTGCCCTCTTAGAGCACATCTGCTGCAAAGGCTACACGTCTTCAGAAAATGAGAATATGACATGCAGCAATCTAGTGCTTCAGTCAGGAGTGTTTGAACAGGATTTAGAAATCCTGTTCGACAGGCGATTTCAAGAGATTAGCCTCACGATGTATAGGACATTGCATGGATATGAGTACTTTTTTCGTTAATGACGTTTTTCATTTTGTGGAAAAGCCTTAAAAGAAAACATAATATTTTTAAAAAGCTAGCAGAAGTGGTGCCTAGCAGTTTTAGCAACATTTTGAAGAGTGAATTTGCAACTAATCTTTTGCAGTAAAGCAATGCAATTTTGGGAAAAAAACAACCGCGGTAACGTTACACTCCCAAAACTTAGATCATCTAAAAACATAAGAAGCAAGTCTTGGTCTTTTGTCATAATTAGTTCATTTTGCACCATAGAAATTTTACTGTGTTTATGTTGAGTGTACTCGTCATCGAACGTATGAGGATTGATACAACGGATAATGAACAAAGCGAGAAAATAACGGAAGACATATTTGTAGATATTATAGGAATTATAAAGACCACCAATGGTTGCGTCTACGCATCTTTCGGTTTCTACCTCGTCTCCACGTCATTAATAGATAAATGCAACTAAGTGTCGGTAAGCGATTTCAGTTGAAACTTAAAAAAAAGTCAAAAATTTTACCCATGACGGAAAGACTTCTTACGAAAATCAGTGATTTTAACGGAAAATGCATTATTCATAACTTCGATAACCGCTTTCCTTTCCAAAATTACAAAAAGTGTACATCCGTTTACGGACGAAACGACCTGATTAAATGAAAGCTTTTAAATTTTGTCGTAAACTGGGTCAGCACTTTTTCAAATATCAGGTGCATGCATGTATTTTGATCATTTTCGTACTTGAAAAATGTATTTATTGAGAAAAATTGGTATAATATGTGTTAATAAAAATAGTTTCCATCATTGTCTATATGTTTTTTCCATCTTTCTGGCAACATAACGATACCGTGTCGAAAGTACTTTTCCAGCATTTTGAAACCGTGTCATGTTGCATCGTCCTGAACAAGTGGTAATCGAAAGGCGCTATGTCTGGTGAGCACGCTGAGTGTAGCAGAAATTTGCTCTCGAAGACGATGACTTTGCATCTGCTAACAGCTATTACCGGTCTTTCTTGCAACAATATATCGTTCATTTTGTTCAATTGAAGTCGGTAGACATCTGCAATAAAAATTTCTGTGGGTTTCGTCAGGTCGTAATGCAATGTGCAGCAAAACTTTATGGTCATGAATATTTCGCTTCGGTGTCGATGTGGATAGATCTCCTGGATTAACCCATGACTTTTTGCGCTTGAGATTGTCGTAGTAAATTTGCTTTTCATTGCAAGTCACAACACGCCACCGAAAACTCTTTTTTTCTTGCCTGGCAAGCAATGAAACCGTGACATGGTCCGAAATGGCATTTTTAGTCAATTCGTATGATACCTACTTTCCCTACTTTTGGATCTTTCCCATCGATCCATCGATAGACATCTAGAAACGGTTGATTCATCAACTGCTAAGCTGTTCGAAAGTTCTTTGAGAGTTTGAGCTGAATAACTCAATGCTACTGAATGGAAAACTGTCATTTTAACCGTCATGTGCATTGACAGTAAACATTACTTTATCATTATCATCAACAGATCTCGCTGATCGAAATACATGCAAGCACCTATTATATAAATAATTTTTTTGCAGTTTCCATTATCGACTAAAATCATATCAAACGTTTAAGAAACAGTTGCATTTATTTGGAAAATCATCATACATGTACAGAACGTGGGCCAAATGGTTATCGTTAGTTTCTCGTGTTTCTATAGCGGCGATAAAATTTTATATCCGGCAGACTCATCACCTGCGGATATTGCGAGAAAAAGGAACACAATTACGCATGAACAGTGTACATACATATATGCATGCACATGTACATATATGTGTGTGTTATGTCATTTGCAAAAACGGTTTTTGGCCAACAAACTGATTGCTTTGTCATGTTATCCCTAAAAAGAAATTTCTTCGAACACAATATTGTGAAGAGAGGAAGCTGTGAAAGTGCAGGGAACTCGATACTAAAGAAATAAATGAGTTTTATAAAACGAAATTAGAATTCAATAAACAAGATACTTACTTATAAGTGAATTATACGAAGGAAAAAAGTAATTAATTAAAATATTTTAGAAGAAAAAGTTTTCCATTTTTTCTATCCTCTATCCTATCTTTCTTTACCTCTGGTATTTGAGATTTTCCTTTTTCGCCTTTTTATCTAACCATTCGCATTACGAACTTTTATACATTTTCTGTCTTCAATTGAATTCCATCTCTGAACCGTAACTTGAAATCTTCTTTTCATTTTTTATATTTTGTTTTCTGTTAGAATGAAATGCTGTTTTGAAGGTTGATAGATTTTGTTAGGGAAGGTTTACTTAGTTTACAACACTTTATATCGTGTAGTTTCATTTTGCATACAAATGATGTTGTTTGCTTTACAATTTCAAGTACTTACGAGTTATAAGACTCAAGCGAGAAAGCATTCATGTTTACATCGCAAACGCATAAATATGATATAACGTAGAAAGGATAGAATGGCGTCAAATGTCCGAAAGTTTTTGAAAATGTTCTTTTCCTTCTCTTTCTACTTTTGCTATATTATCGCATTATCCTCAACCGACAAAATAAAGCCAGCTTGACATCAGCGTTCATTATCCCTTAACGATGTTATGATGATGGAGTGATGAAAGCAACCAACATTAACGATGTTGATGACATTGTCAACTAAGAATTAGTTTCATTTGCTGTCGCGTATAAACAAATTACAAAAAAAAAAAAAAAAAAAACAACGCCTTTTTCAATTTCTTTTTCACTTTTGCATACCTGCAAAATGTACTTTAATTTCCAGAGCCACAACAATTAAATTTGTTAAATGCTTGAAAAGTATTAGAAGACTACGAGATACACATATGTTAAGTTTTCCGCAAAGGATTTTATTCTTTGAGTATCTTTCCCTGTATAGTACTATCGGCACTATACGATTTCTCTTATTTCTTCCAATTCGTCTCCAAAATCCGAATAACATTTAGCTCTAGAGACAGGTGAGTAAAAATTAAGTCGCGGTATAACAAAAACCTTGATACATAGGCTAACACACTTCTCTACCTCACTAACATGGAAATGTTATAATGAGCACATGGCCTTTCGAGTGCTCGCATCGTGTCATCATTACAACGATCGTAAATTTTGCTTCAATTTCCGTAAAAAAACAACGATCGAGCTTTTTTCAATTTACACAATTTATTCTTTCGTATTGTGTTTAACAAATTGAAAGGTCAAACAGTAAAAGAAAAGCCATTACGACACATACACTATCTGAAAAGAAGGATGCAAGTATTAACCGATTCTGGGATATGATTTAAACCGCGTTTTATTTTGCCCAAATTTGCCTTTAATATATACTGCATATGAAGCTTTTTTCGAATCTCAGAAGAGGAAAGTCCTTACGGGTCACCAATATAAAGGAAGTCTAAACTGATTAGCTTAAGCTCAGCTTTAGCCATGATTGCTCCTTAAAGTCATGTTCTTAAAGTCTGCATGTTTGCACAGGTTCAGCAACAATAATCAAATAGCTGACAATTGTTGGAAAAAAAAAGAAAAGGATCGCGTCACAGCTCGCGGTTATTAAGAACAATGATTAAAGTTCATCATCTTCAGCGACGAAATTCACTTTCATCTCAATAGCTTAGTTAAGCAACAAAACTGTCGCGCAGAAAATTTGAAACAAATACGTTTACAATGTGTGACTGGTGCGGCTGGACAGTTCATTGGATCTTTCTTCTTCTTCGAGCAACACAATTGCAATATGTGTGTGACTGTGTAGACCGCATCCAGTTTTATATGTTACTCTTTCAATATGTTACATATTCAGAGGCATGGAATGGCTTACATATTCTAAAATTCGATGCACTTATGCGTAAACTTGGGTAATAAAAAACCGGTGCTTACAGAGCATTTAATGTTTGCAATGAAATCGCTAATGCGTTCATTGGAGTACACATAAATAAATTACGCTATTTTCCCACGTAGCCAAACTTGAATGTTGCACTTTTAGATGCATTTACTAAAAACTAGACACGCGTAAGGAGTTAATAATAATAGTAAGACTTTGCTTTTTTATAACTGAATGACTTTGAAACTTAGCTTGTTTTGTTCCCCTTTCACATGCGTGTAACATGGTGATGGGCGAAAAGAAGAGGGAAGGCAGAGAGAGAGTAAGTAGTGTAAGCTTTCCAGCGCAACTTAAGCGACGATATACTGACGGATATGCCTAAATCGATTAAGATTTGCTCTAATGAAATTCGTACATACGCACGTTATGAAGCCTTTAAAGCGTACATTTCAATGGAAGCACTACTCTATCCCCATCTTTCAATGGTTGATTTTTGCATTTTTTTTTTTTTTTGTTTCTTTCCAACTGTTATAGAAAGCTGTGTCAATAGATCCCTTGTTTAATAAATTATACAGAAATGCATCAATGAAAAGAAATTGTGAGAAAAAATATGTTTGCGAAAATGAAGAAGAAAAACAGTGCAGTCTGTTTTCTGGTTTCCATTTGATGATTCGAACGTTATAATGTTAACATAATAAGCACAAAATTTCATATTTTATATTCGTGTGTGTGCAAAGGAAGTGAGGATATTGTTGACGGCTTTAGTAAGAATGCACTAATAGTAACATGTTCAACTACAGCAGTAACAACAACAACAATATCTTAAACATTATGACATTGTAATCGCAAAGATGTTGAATAAGTTGTTTTATCGTATGCGTGTAGTAAGCAAAGCAAGTAAACGCCCGCTAAATATAACCAGCCACGAGATTACATAAACGATTGACATAACACTATGAAGCAACATTCATGCGTACGGTTCGTGCAAGCGTTATGTGCCAAAAGCATTCGCGGTTTTGTAGTAGAATTTACTTATATGCAGCTGGGATGCATAATAACACACTCTAGATAATCAATCAAATCAATCTAATATATTGAAAATTTTCATGCCATTGACCGACCATCCATTGACGATGGACTTTGTTATAATTCACGTAATCTCTGGAGAAAGCCAACATCGACAACAATATGAAATTAACTTGTCAAGCGCGTTAACAGCAAATGCACCTTTGCACCTTTGCGATAATATAACTCGAGATAAAGCATCACGTAATTTCACCTAATATCTGAATTGATTTCGTTGAATGTTAAATTCAGTTGGGTATTGAAAAAGTTTTCATTAAACGACTTGCATTGTTTAACTTATTCTGAAGATGTTTAATCGATAAACAAATATTAAGTTTGTCGAGTATTAATAGTGAAAATAGCATAATAATTATTTTCAAATAACGGAGCAGATGCGCTTTAATGGAAGCAATGAATTAAATTAACAAAGTTTCTTGGGGTACATGAGCTACCTACCTTTAAACAGACAAGAACGCTGTACACAACAGCGACCATTCAACAAAGAAAACACATATTGAGAAGAGCACGAACGATCTGACGAACAACTGTCTGACACTTGGCTTTTTCTTAAATCATTTCGATCTCTTTCAAATATATATACGTTTTCACTTTCCATCTCATTCCATTTCAGATCCAGTCGGATTTAGTTTTTCTCTCGAGATTGTTTTAGGTTTTTGAGTCATTGTTGCCTTCCAACTGGATCCGCGCAATCCAATACCGAAAATATGCTCTGAGCATTAGCTTTCTATGTTGATATTAATAATTTTGATTATATTAAGAACATATGAACGGTTGGACAAGCAAACGAAACATCTGACATTTGTCACATCGACACAGAAACGAAATAGCAAAAGCATCAAAGGAATATCGGATAAAACTTGAACACTTAAAAGACGAGCAAACAGTAGAGATATTCGTTAGGTGCCATTTCCCTCATATCGGTCAGCAAGAAGTAATGCATACGCCTACTTTAGGTAATCGTGAAAGCATTGAGGTGGTTTTCTCATTGAAATTTATGTTTCTTTTCAACATCGCTTCCTTCAAAGGTTGGCTTGAAAAACAAAACTTAACGTTCCACTTCATGTTTCACAAACTTATTATGTTTTCGACAATGTCGTAATACGTCATAATAATCGTGGGGAATTTACAAGGTCTGGGTGTTTTTTGGCGATTGTCGTTTATAAAAAAGAAAAAGTTTTTATATGATTTTCTTTTACTTTTTACTCTATAACAACTTGCACTGTAGTCCCCATGCATTTTTATTTTACACTCATATCGATCGTATCGTTAAGATGGCATTAATCCGCCACATTGCCGCGTTCGCTATATTTAATTTACAATTAACAGATTTAGCTTGCATTCTGAGCATTCTGTATGTAGTAAAACGATTGCTGAGAAAAGAACACTGCATTTTCATCAAAATGATCGGAAGAAGAGATAAATGTCGTTACTTCCTATTCTTGTATGAACTGCTCTCTCTCTCTCTCTCTCTCTTTTTTGCCGTCAATCATTCTTTAAACAATTTGTGAGCATTGCATGGACAGACGAATCTATTAATCCACCTAAAACGAGTCGAAATACCGCACTTGTACTCGAAAGTTGATTCTTTTTTTTTGTGGTTTTCACACAAAGTTAATGCGCTCTGTTGTTGTAGTAAAGAGCTAACACACATTATTCGTTTTAATAGTCACGTTTTAGTTTTAATTCGTGTTTAGAAAGTTTCGTGTATAAATTATTAATATCTCACAACTACATCTGCTAACTGCATACTACCTGTCGAGAGTTTCATAAACATTACGCCAAACATTTAATTATATGTAACGACCGCAATCATGATAATAATGTTAATAATTATGATAATAAAGATAATTATTATTTTATTATTATTGTAACTCCCAAGTACAATAAAAACATGAAACAAATATATATATATATATATATATATATATGTATATTAAATCCTATATATATTCAAACACTCTCTCGTCACGTTATCCTTTTTTTTGCATTGTGTTTTTTATCTCTCTCTCTCTCTCTTTTCTTTTTTTTTTTTTGCAATAACAAAACTGTTTTGTGAAACAAACAACTTTTAGCACAAAGCACGATTCACTTATATGTACATAGATATATACATATGTATGTACATGATAGAATTAATTACCTGACAAGTTGCCTTCGTCTGTTGCATCTCTATAGCTCTTCAGTGCCATTATGTTGAGTGCCTGTAAGCATTGTTTGCGTCTTGTTGGATATTCACTGTCGGATAACTCATGCCGCACATCTGAATTGCAAATTAAAACCACCAGATCCTTTTCACCGGCAACAAATGGAATTTGGAACATTTCCAGAGAACTAACGAGAAATGCGAGAAACAAACAAAACAGCAACAATAAATTAAATCAACAAAAAAAAAAAAAATACCAACTGGTTTAACTAAGGATGACAAAATTGCATATGAATATATGAAAGAAAGTATATATATATATAGACTTATATATAGACATATATATAGACATATATATAGACAAGATAGATAAATATATATAGAATATAATAGAAAATAGAATACTCATCATATGTGCGTTCAAACCTAAGCATATGTATATATAAAACGTAGGTATTTCCATTATACCCTTGTTTTTAAATTGATTATTACGACTCTCTCTTTTTATGGTAAATATGCAAACGGAAAGACTTTATATCCCAGCCATAAGGACAAAGTTGATTTTATTTTTTCTCTATATTATTTTTTCTGGTTACTTTCCCCATTTTCTCTATCTTTTTTTGGCTAATGATAAATTTCAAATGTGTTCTTTTCTATTATCATATGTGTACATGCGTCTGAGTAAACGTGAATGTGTATGTAAAGTGAATTACAACAACGATAAAACTGAAATTGCAAATTAGCATCTGTGAGCTTTATAAGCGTTCAACTTCACTTATACAAATGTCTTTGTTGTATAAATATGTTTAACACATACGCATACATATATGTACATGTGTGTACATATCTTTGCGTACAATAATAAAGCCTCGTGGAATAACTATTGTCGTTTTCCGAACAATTGTTCCTACTCTAAACGATAGGCGCACTAGGCGTATGGATATGCGTTTATGTACAGATGTGCGTTTGCATGTGTGTGTGTGTGTGAGCGCGCCTATTGGCCATTATAATAAATTCCCAAAACTATATTCCGTTAAGCTAATATACTCAGACTGCATTCAATTTTATTCCACATACAGCTATCTTCTGGAGCAAAAAGCTATAGAATAAGACCAGAATCATTGGTATCATCTAGAGGAACTTGTTTAATTTGCATAATAATAATTTGTTTTATATCCAACAGTATATATGTGCTTTCAAATAGGAGAAAAGTTGATACCTTCAACAGAGAAGGTTTTCTTTTTCTTTTTTTTTTTTGCTTTATTAGGCAAATCCTTTAAACAGAGACGTATTAAGTATCATTCTGTTTTAATTCTATTCTCATAATTTATGCGTAGTGGGATTATCGAATGGTGAATGGCGCTATTTTGAAAGTTTATCTCAAAAACATATCATTACAAAGGTACGCGCATTGACCTGCTTTTTGAAAACCAATCATCATAAAACAAAAAAAAAAAAAAAAAACAGAAAAAAACAGAATCAGTAAAAGTTTTCCATGATTTTAGTCATTGAAAACTTTGATGTAAACATTTGCTCAAGGATTGTAATAGTTGTTGCCATACATTGGCCATATATTGGCTTTCATTTTGTAAACTTTACTCATAAATGAATGTTTCATTGGCCTATAGGAGAAACGATAAAATGTTTGTATAAAATGAAAACAGAAAATTATCTTCATTTTATACAAGCCACACATGCTTGCATACGTATATATATATACATTTCAATACATTTAGCAAATGTTCTTAAACAATCTCTTCTTCACAAAAAAACTAGATCGCAGTCTTGATCAGTGGTATTTTTTACAAATTTTGAAATACATATGAATTAGGTTACCGCGATTTTCTTCGTAAATGACATTTAGAAAATTGGAACATTGGCCATCGAAAATGGTTGGGAAAGACAAATGTTTCCTAATCGCTTAATAGATGTTCTAAAGCTTCTAGGAAATGTCAGAGAAAAAATCTTTATTTGAAGGAAATTATTTCTTGGATTTTCAGAGCTTTCTGTCCAAGTGCTTCGAAAAGACTGCCTACCTGATGTGAATACCTATTGAGGCTTCATAGGCTAATGTCTTACGTGTTGTTTTCTAATCTCTCTATTAAGCTATAAAAGATGTTTTCACAAAATATTTATGTTCATGGGAAAACTTTTCGAAAGAAAAATACATATTAGGGAAACTCTCATCGAGACGAGCGTCAAATAGAAATGAATCTGAGAACAATTCGAGCTAATGCGAGCACTTCTACAAAAATGTTTAACTTTCTATGTGAAATTTTTAATGCTAGTTATGAATCTGGCTGCAGAATTATATATTTTCTTGCCCTTGCGCGTGCGAGTGCCCCGTGTAGCAAGAGCCAAGAGCCACTATTTCGACCGCTTCTCACATAACACCTTTTTTGAAAAAGTAGTTATTTTAAAAAAATTGCAAATTTCGAGAATTTTCGACAAAGCTCTCGCTAGGTAATAATATTTTGCCGATCAAAATTGGTATGAAAAATTTTGTTCGGTTAAGTCAAGTTTTTGAATCCCCTCTCCGTTCCTACGAAAACAGAAATTTTATATAGTAAAAAGGTCTAATTTTCAACATTTCATCGCGAAAATTAGTTTATAATAAGAAATTGACAAAGACATAAATTTTAACGAATTTGGACCGCGTTGGTCTATTTTTGGATACCAACGCGTATAAGAACCCTCAGGGAGTATAAACCCGCATATGCCAAAGAGGGTTAATTGCAAATGTTTTACCATGAAATTTTGTTCAAAATAGCAATTTGACATAAACCATCAACCAGATGCGTCTATTTCCTGAATCCCACTCCATAAAAGACTTCTCATAAAGAGTAGGGCCTTTACAGAGGGAAAATATAATTTATAGTTTTCCAAGACGGAAATTGAAAGAAAATAATATGTTTGGAAAGTAAAGTAAATTTGCTGGATTTGGATCACCTAATATGTTGTTTTGACAATCTTTCATTATAATTATGCCTTTGCACGAAGACTACACATAATATTCATGTATTATTACCAAAACGAGGGAATAATTATATTAGGAGAATTGATGTAGGGTACTGAATGACCAGCCTTGCACAAATATAATGTTAAAATAGGCTTACCTTCGTTGTTCCGATCGATTCGGAAAATGATTGTGAAACAAAGCTAAGCTTGTCTGTCCATCTGTCTTTAGAATGTTTGTCTACGTATTCCCGTGTTCAACCTCATGAAATTTAGTACGTTGACATGCCTTGATCCAAGATATAACGCCTTATTTTAAAAACTCGCCATATGAATAACCGTTGGCGTTTAGCGTGGGCTGCGACCCACTATAGGCTTTTTAGTTGTTTTTAATTCGTTCTTATTTTATAAAGAAGAACAAACCCTCAAATTTCGCCAACACAGTTTTAGTAAATTACGTAATTATCCTTTTCCTTTAACGGCTGTATGTACCATGTTCCGGCCGGCCTTATAATTTTTTTTTTTTTTTTTATATAGGGTTGATAAAGTATGCTGCCCCTTTTGGCTTTTCCTTTACATTATAGTTCTGAGAATGCATAGACTTACTTTCCGCAGACTAAGAGTATTATGATTATGTTTATGCACAACAATATGTTACGAACTCAACAGTGAAATGGCGAACAATTGAAATTGGCATTACAAACTTGAACGTTAATGTGCGGGATAAATCGCGTGATAGATAAAAAAAAAATGTTTTCTCTATTGTTTTAATTCTCTTAGCTTTATAAAATAAATATTGCGTACCGCTTAAGTAGCCGAGTGGGAAAAGAATCGTGACTCACAACTCAATGGTTGCGGATTGAAATCTCAAGTACGGTAGACTTTTCAACACAGGCGAGCGTATGGTCCACGTGATCCAGCACCTTTTAACATCCATACTTAGCAAATTTATTTACAAAATATATAGACAATAAATAAATAAAAATAAATAAACGTTGCACTTTTCGTTACAAACTTTTTATAATGCGATGCGTCAAGCCACTGTACCTAAGGGGAAATGTCAACCCAAGAAAAAGGCAAAAACCTGCAATAATTGTGGGCAATTTTTCAATAGAAAGTAAAAAAAGGATAAACTTAGATCGTTAACAGCTCACGGTATGCTTACCTATTTGGTTCAATTTAATTTGTCGTATTGCTAGGAAAGTTGGTTGCCAGCCAGCTGATAGCCTACTTTCTTTCTATCATATCTGTTATAAATTTCCATTACACGAAATCCTCCGTGCAGTCACGAATAATTCTTACTTTATTGCTTATAACATTTCAAAATACTCTACTGCTACTCGAAGGAATAACAAATTCACGACTTTACTTGTAATGCCTGAGAACGCCGACCAGCCTTCTCAAACTAATGTACTCTTCCTTTCTATTAATACATTTAATATATATTTATGTTACATAATATGAAAGAGATTTCCAACACCGATATATATAAACTTGCGTAGTAACGTACATAACATAATTGCTGGTAGGCTTTGTGAATATTTTAATCCACTTGCTTAAGATATAAAAGAGGGGGAAATAATTTAGTAAGAACGCGGACAAAGTGGAAAGGAAAATTGATAACAAATATGCTCGGAGTTGAATGATGGAAACGCTTCAATGCAGGATATCCAAGATTCGTTTCGAACGGTTAGTATTTATTTTGTTTCGTAAACACTAGAGTAATTTATAGTCATGGATCTACTCCAAAGCTGTTTGTGTTGATATTTCTAAATAAATATACAAAGTTGTCAGCAAAAGAATGTACTTTTGTGCTACTAAAACAATAGAAACTTTTGCCATTAGTCACAATTGCCAATAATATCATATTCGCTTCTCCACATCGTGCATTCATTTCGAATCGAACAAATGGCAATGACTTTTTTCGCATATTTTTTGCATTCGCTGTCGGATTATAATAGATGGATGGTATACCAAATTGATCATATCGTTTGTAACACGCAGATACAAAACATTCTTCAATCAGTTCGTAGGATGACTATTGTCCGCAAAAATAAGGTCACTAAAGCAATTGTAACTTGTAAGGAAATTATCGCAATATCATAAAACTTTTGACATGCTTCGTTCGAAAGTTGGTATTATCTGCAAACAAAATGGATTGGTAAGCGGTGACGGCAATTATATGTCCTCTTATGTACTTATTGTGCGTTTTGTTATACCTTCGAGTCTGTAAACATTAAATGTTCGACAATATTGCATTCGATTGACAATAATACATATGATAAGCCCACAACCACGCCTTTAAAGTCTGCAAGACTCAACCCACATTCAACCAGAATTCCACTTTCTTTTTAACACATCATAAAGCGTACCGTGTCATATTTTGAAATTTGGTCAACTGATTATCGAATCCGTATAAGTCTCAATTGTAAGTAAGGCTGACTGAAATCAAGATCATTTTTAAGTAAAAATTCTGCTTCGATTATTTCCTTATATACCTTTCGTTCGAGACTTGAGTTATGTAAAATTTCCGAAATTCACAATTAGAAAAGTAAGGTTATGTCAAATTTGTTTGTTATTATCTCCAGCTAATAGTTAAATCTATCTAAAAAAAAAAAAATAATTAAATCCATCTCTAACTAATAGTTAAACAGCATAGGAATAAAACTGAAACGACTGCTAACTTTCTCATAATCGAAATCTTCTTTAAATTTGCAATGAATTGAAGGCGTGTCATCATTGCTCCTCTCGAGCTAACAATTCGGGGAGTTATCTTATCATTAGAAGAAAATTGGGTTTGTTATTTGTTTGTTGTTTAAACACGAAAAACCGAAGACGATATTTTTAGCTTTAAATAAAAATATAAAAATTTATCTTAAGTCGATTCCTTCCATTACACATTATCTTTTTTAAACCAGGGCAATAAAGATTCAACCTAAGCCAAAACTAATTTTTTCATTTCTCCTTTTATTTTTATTTATTTATTTATTTATTTTTTTTTTTTTTGTTTTTTTTTTGATTTATTTATTTATTTAACTTTTTCCTTTTCTTTCAGCGACAATATTCCTCAAAGCAATGCAGCATAAAATCGCTCATACGTTTATGTGCATAATGCATACATTAAAACAATACTCCAATATAAGAAATTTATGATAATATAGGAAAACTCACACATTAGAAACGAATTGTATATCAAACAAACAGAAACGAAAATGATTTGAGTCGCAAATGCAAGCATATGCACGTCGTTTATAATATATTTGATGTCAATGTACGTACACATATACAAACAGCAGTCTTGTAGAGAAATGATTTGGCAAAGCACATTAACTGAAGCATAACGCAAATGTCAACATAAAGGATTTAGCTTTGCTGTAGGAAACGTATACATGAAATAAGGCAACCAACTGCAACAATAATTTTTTTTTTTTTGTTTTCGAATAAAAAAAAAAAAAATATGGTATTAAAAAATCTTCAAAGTAGAAAATAAAGTTAAAAATAAGTCAAAAACAAAAAAAAAAAAAAAAAAAAAAATAGAAAGAAAAAAAATTGCAGTGTTTAGCAGTTTTCTCTCTATAACTGCGTATGCGGTATGTTGAATGCTACATTAGCTGTCAACAACAGTGTGCAAACTGTCACACAAAGTATAAACAATGTTATATGCTTATGAAAATTGCCAAAAAACGCAGTCATCTGTTTACTGACAGCGTGGTGGCATATTTTGCGTTACTAAAAATTGTCATTCATAAAAATGAACAAAAGAGATTTTTATTTTTCGAAAAAACAAAGCGAAATAAAGTTACATTCAACTTTGTTCGACTCTTGAAATCCCCCTTCAATGGGCACAAGCTCTTCCTTCCTTTTCCTTGGAATTTCTTTTTCTTTTTTTTTATTGTGTCTTTTTCCAAACAATTCACTGCTTTATACTATCTGAGGTGTATAAGCGTCAAATGCGAATTGGAATCAATTAAAATCTTAGTTAATCAAAAAATATGCAAATTATGCTTAAATCTGTAACGAATATAGAAAATTTTCAATTACATAAAATTTCTCCAAACACAATTGTAAACACTTGCAAACAAGCATTCGAACAGTTAAAGTTCAGGTGACATCTGACTCTCGCAATTGCCACCAGCTGGTTGCGATCGAATAAACTCATTAACTAATTGCCATTCATAAAGATTGAGTGATCAGGTCAAGAAACATCGTGAGGGAATTTCACGGGCCATATACGAAACTTGCTTCCGCTTAAGCCAGTCTTTTCGTATATAACGTTTTCCGCCTTTACCATGTATTTTTTTCTTATCGATAAGACAAAAAGCTAAACGCATGAAAAGTGATTGTATTTTTGATAAAGAATTTTCTCAATTGCACGCACATATCTCATCTCTCTATTCATTCATGGCATACCAGATACTTGACCTCTGAGTCGCAAAAACAAGTGAAGACAATATCACTCAAACTTTCCCTACAGAATTATAGGGAGATGTAATGCTTATTTTCGGTTCTTAAGTCTTCTTTCCTATCACTTTAAACATACTTGCGAACCTATCGCGCCGATTTTCATACCTACTCTACAATCCGTAGTTAAGGCTGTACATATAATTATATCAAATTTTATCTCAATTTTAAAATTGCAGTCCGAATAAGAGACGAGAGAATGATAGAAACATGCATTGCTTAGGAATATATTGCGATACGTGTACGATTTATAAAATAAAAGGTTGTAAACGTTTGAAAACTTTTTAATGTCCGTTTGTGCATCACTTACCAGCAATCTATTAATAAAGCGCAGTCCTTCTCACCGCACAACGATATAATTTGATCCATAATACCACAAGGCATTCCAGCGAAGTTATGTTCAGCTGCTTTGCAAATTAAAGCACGCTTAGCATCACTAACCGTACCAAGCATTAAGCACATAAAAGAGAAATAAGAATTACAAATATAAAAAATGAAAATTTTCCATAAAACAGCTTACAAACATCAACATAAACATGATACTTGCTTTGGTAGCTTGTGGCCTGTAAAATGTTCCAGAAATGTCAATGTGGCCACTTCAATGGCAGCACTAGACGATAAACCGGCTCCCACCGGCACATTACTCACAATGACCGCATTAAAGCCAAATGGCATTTCTCCACGATCCTCCATAAAATAGTGAATAACACCTTTCACATAATTGGACCATCTGTATACATATATTCATAAACACACATACAACATATAAACATTTAAGTAAGAACATCCTGTTTGCCAGAGTAAAAGTTGAGACTTATATACCCTTCGGCTTAATGGCTAGAGTTTTTTAGTCACTTATCTAAGCACAAGCTAGCATAGAGAGCAAACAAAAATCGACTTGACAATGCAAGGTTATAAAAATATATGTAAAAACAAAAATGAAAAAATAAAAAAATAAAAAAAGATTGTGGCAAAATGCAAACATTTCATTGTTTGTAAAAACTAAAAAGTTTACTAAACGATCTAAGTTTGAAAATATGCATCAACCGCAATATCATCATTATAAGTAAAAATATTGTAAACATCATCAACGCCAGTAACGTTATTATCATAATGTTTGCAATTTTTTTACTCAACTTTTCCATGTTTGCTTTCAATCGCTAAGAAAACGTGTCCAAATTGCCGTCGTAGTAATCTAAATATTTTCGTTTTAGAATAATTTTAACCTCCTTTCTTTTCTAACATAAGGCTTTCTCTTCTTCTCGGTTTTTTTTTTTTTTTTTGTTTCATTTATGACTTAAACACTCCCTAAACCAACAACTAATTACGGACCATCATACACCATACAGCTAGTTTTAGTAATAAGACACCAAAAATGACTCATTATTTTCATGCAAAGGCATGCTTTCACGAAAGCCGGAATATTGAAGGGTATCCAAAAAATGATATGTGACGTGATCCGGATTTAGCAAAGTTAATTGAATTTTCAAAAATTTTATTATTTTTCAGTTTCCGTCACAGAAAACTAGAAATTATACTACGCTTTCTCTTCTACTCCATATAAGGGCTTGCTTTTCATGATAACCGTTGTATGTGTGTAAGTGTCTAACAAATAGTCCGATGTGATTCAAAGTCCCTATTGTCAATTTCTTTGGTTATTTTGCTGCTAGGGACCAATTTTCATCATAAAACATTAAAAATTAAACCTTTTTCTGCGGAACTTGCCGAAGTGAAGTCCACGAAATAGATTCATGCGATTCAAATTTAATCCATTTAATTTTTATTTCAAAGTCCTATCATGAACAAATTTTCGTCACGAAATACTAAAACTTAGGCCTCTTTGCCATATGAAGGCTTAAATTTCCTAAGAATCCTTATTTGCGGTGGTCTCCAAAATCCTTCTATGTGGTGGTCCAAATTGGGCAAAATCGATTTCTTGGTCAAGTTATCATTATGAACCAATTTTCACGCTGAAATACCGCAAATTAGACCTTTTTTACCATATAAAAATTCCATGTTCGTAGGAACGGTTATATAAGAGGAATTTCGAAAAATTACTCCAGCGGAACCAAATTTTCCGTACAAATTTAGAAAAACGAAATACTATTACACGTGTGAATCTTATGAAAAAAATTTTGAAAATTGCAACTCTTTTCCATATAACGACATTTCGAATTAAGGCGTTACATACGGTCTGGTCGAAAAAGCGAACCGATTCCAACCATTTTCATTAGCGTCCGTCCCTAATGACGAGTTGCATCGCTCGAGTCAGTTCATTTTCAATTGGATTCGTCCTTGGCGCAAAGCACGTCAGTGCACTAAATTGAACAGACAGATGGACAGGTGGCCAGAGAGAGGCAATCAAGTCAAGCAAATTCGGCCCATGACTCCCAAATTTATCGTTATAATGAAATGCTGGGGCTATTTTGAGCGCTTGTGGGTGTTATAAACATCCGCACAAACTTAATACGTCCTGTACCATAAGTGCTGTAGAAAAGCTTTTTCTTTCGAAGTCTGATACACTTTTTCAGTGAAATGCTCAACAAATATCTTTTTTTTAAGTAAATTTCAGACAAAAAATATTCTATACGTTCACCAACGTATGCAAATACTGCCATTTCAAAAGAATCCAAAGGAACAAGGAATCCGTGAACAGAGGTAAACATAAGTTAACTCAAAGAATTTTACTGAGAAAACTGGTAAAATGCAAAGCAAATAAATTAAAAGAAAAAAAAGTACATACTCAGACACAAATTGGAAGCCTTACAGTTTGTCACCTTGTGTAACAAGAAGTAAAATAAATCAGGTAGAACAAATATGCATATTCTTAGCGATATTAACTACTTCGAGAGGAGTACGTTGTATGTGTTCACGCTTATCGCGTGTCTATCGCTTACGTTAGGTTAGTCATGCGAGTGCAAACTCCAGTGTTACACAATAAAAATTTGATACTCTTTTGACACTCTATTTTCGGTATTACAAATTCCCTCTGTTTATTTATTTGCTTTCCGTCCATCCATTCGACGCTTTCTTCCTTGTTGGCGACCTCAGAGGCGATATAGAAAATTGAAAATTGATTTGAAAATGAGCCAAGTGTCTTCGCAAGCCAATATTTGTGAAATTGCTTAAAGGGCTCCAAACACTTTCAGAGAAATGATAATAGTTTTAGATCGAATTGTTGTTGTGTTAACCAAGAAAGTTTGCTTATAATTCCTTTGACCATTATATCTTTGTATATCCATTTTGCGTTTTCTTATTTGGATGCCGTCAAGCGTAAACCCAAAACAGTTCATTTGCAATATTCAATTATTATTCAGTGCTGCGAAAGTACTGTGATATTTGTGTGAGAAGAGACACGCAACTTACAAACAAGGTGTATGCAATATAGCGTAAGGCATTAGTAAAAAAATATTCAAGGATGAATTTGAAACATTACCGTTCCGTGAGAAGATAATAAATGGATGGATGTTGTCTCGATCTCGATATGATGTTGTATCTAAACAGTTGTTGTAAGGATATGAACTTATCAAACTTCCGTTCGGGTTCGCATTCATTAATTATTTATTAGAAACAAAACACGTTTATGCGATCGGTGTTGAGCTAATGTAGCCCGCCCAACAAAAGCAAAAGTTCTTCTCGCTGTGAGACTCCCAACATTTTCTGAATGGATTGCGAACAATAAGATAAGATGCATAACAAAGCTTTAATTAGCCCATAGAGATAAGAAGCTGGATAAGATTAGTTGGTGAGTAACCAGGATTCCCCGCATTACGAATATAATTTTCTTAACTGCATCTTGCACAGGGACATCTGCGAAATCAATCAAATTCACGAAGGCTTAGAGATGTAAATCGAGAAATCCGTGAAATTATAACAGCGTCAGGAAAGGAGCGACAAAGGTGCAAGAGGTTTGAACTCAAACTGTATATAGTATTTTAACGCACCAAACTATGACAGGATTATTCATTTTACTAAAAAGTTTGCAACATCCAAAAAGAAAAACTTCAAAGACGCTCCTGAAAAGCATCGGAATCTAAATCAACTTAAGCAAGTCCTTCGATAGGTCTATGTATCGGCCCGCGTGTGTAATGTCTGCTATAAACATTCTCCGGATCGCAAATATTAACGTATCGAGTTCAAATTTGGCAGGTTGGTATTGAAAAGGGGCCAAATCTTAAAAAGAACACGCCTACAATGCATCGTGGACTAGAAGTGTCTTTGCTCTCCGGCTTTTTTGTTCACTCCTTATAAAGTATAATCGAGACATGTTAAAAATTTCCGGATATAATCAAAAAAAAAGGACAAAAATCGGCCACGCCCACCCAATATTACGAAGTACAAAAATGTAGTATATTCGTTTTTCATATCTCTTCTTTTGTTTTGTTCTTGTACAGCCTCTTCGAAGATAAAGGTCGTAGGTATATAAAAAATTCGATCATTGACGAGTACAACTTTCTTGCTTGTTTGCTCTTTTCTCTTATTTTTTTTTTCAAAGAATATTTAAAGTAAACCTGTGCAAATTTTTGCGTATCTTGCCCTTGGAAATACGTTAGAATTTTCTAAAAACATGAGAAAAATGTTGAAAAAAATGCTCGCAGCTGTCTATAAGAAAGTTAAGAAACCATTCACTTTCCTGAAAAGGAAATTCGCGGTAAGACATAGAAATTTGTTACTTTAACGTGAACATATTCATGGAAAAGGTTTACAATTGCGTTTAGTTTGCATGCATAACGAATGCGAAAGATTTGATGAAATATTCAAAAATTCCCGAAAACCCAAAATAAAAATGGAAAAATGGAAAAAGAAGGGGGAAAAAAGCTAAAAAACTGTTTAACCAGGCGAATTAATATAGTGACGTAAACTTACTTAGGTTTCTCGCTTGGCTTTAAACTGAACAAACGAAATTTGACACGCTTCGGTTCATCAACATCGGTACAGCATGTAATTAAATCGACATCATTTCCACCACGTTGACCTCCAACAATGAGAGTAACCATAGGCAAAGCCTAAGAGAAGTAAATAACGCGAGAGAGCGGGAGAAGGGAATATTTGGTAAAAATTGGTTTTGAGTAAAATGCATTGCAACCAAAATTAAATGCGATTCTTTTCCATTTCTGGCTAATTAGAAAATTGTACAACTCGTATACTTTGGTATGTGAACGTTTGTGTATTTACTTACCGTCTTTATATAACATGCACTCAATTGGAATAAATTGTTTTTTTTTTTTTTTTAACTTACCATCGGCAAAACAAAACCATCATTGTAGTCAACATGTTCACCAATCAAATTAACACGTCCCGGTGCACAGCAGGCAAGCTCTGGCTCTACGCCAAAATTTTGACGGAATGTCTCTTTGGCTGTTTGCAAAAGCTCCTCCAATGTTGGCAGTTGTTTAATTTGCTGCTTGCTAATGTTTGAAGACAATGATGATGACATCTTCCTTTTTTTCAACTGCTATTATCAGTAATTAGGGAAACGTTTATAATGTGGAAGCTGCTGATACCCAAACTCGCTAATGAAAAGTATCAAAAGAAGAGTTTTTTTTTTTTTTTTTTTATCACTTGAAATATTGTTATATGTATCGTTGGAGGAGAGGCGTATGTTAATTCCAACTCACATAGTGTATCTTAAGTATTTTGTAATATATTGAAATTTAAGAATATCAAGACTCATATACTCTCATAGATACTCATCTGATTTACTAATACATTCATCTCAAAGGTTAACCTTGCATTCACATTAATAGGCTTGTAATTATCGTAACAATACGTTTGTGTTTAGAGAGCCTTGATATTCACTAAAAACTGTTTGTATGAACAGAGATGTGTGGTCTTAATAAAGGAAAAGCTTAAGAAATGAATTTCAAGAAGACTTAGTCCCAGAGCATATATTATACATAAAGATATCAGATATCGTCAATTAGTTTTAAAGGCACTTTTGAGTGAACGGATTAACATATAATCTTGTTTTTCCGTTCACCGTTTCCAAAAGCATGTGGCGGGCCCGTTATAAAATAAATATATGTTTTTCATATTTTATCACTGGCTCGGCCTGCATTTTTCATTGCAGCCAAGACATAAGTACGAATACGCTTGCAATAGACACAAAGCGAATAGCAACTTATAGCTGGTCTGGCCTATATCGATATAAAAATTAGTTTAAACGTTCGGACTACAAATCATATCAACTAAGCCGCAGACACATACTCTAATAAAAAACTGTTAATGCTATGTCAAAGAAATGGCCATAGTTTTCTTAGTTATTATTAGTACACATCACGAATGTGTGATATACCGAATAAGTTGGAGAGAATAGTTTTTTACAGATAGGCGATCATCATTTCGATAAATCCATCTGGCCAGATGTAGACGAACAGGCCGCTTTAGTTGATAATCATAAAGTGTTTTTGATTTCTAAAAAATATTTATACCTGCGTCATATCATTGCTCGCATAGTGGGTGGCCTGAAACTGGAGGGGGGTAATAATTCGTTGCTCAATTGACGCGATTTCTTTAATTTAATTATATCTCCCTCTAGCCAACAAATCATCTGACGCGATTCATCAGCTATGTGTGGAGTATTTTGTGCATTCTTAATGTTCTACACTCTCTGGTAGATATCTTAAATATTAAAAAAAAAAAACAACAAAATCAAGCGCATCCTTGCCTAAGTGTTATCCGACTCGAAGCACCAAATGCGGATGGGGGATGTGGCGGATATTAAAAACATCCTGTTCGGACCAATGAATTGTTTTTCCCATTTTTCATTTAATAATAGCTAGTAAGAAAGTTGTATTCTGTGGCGACCGAATCTCGCATACCCACCACATCTACGCTTGGTCCAGTTAAGTTTTTAATATCGAAGAAACCGGTTTTACCTAAAGGCCCTATGGCTTTATGTATTAAACGGCCACCACAATTAATTCAGAATTAACGCACTCAGCTTCTCGCGTTCTACTCTCCAAGTTCTTTTATTTGATACCCATACCAACGGCATTGTAACGAAAAAATTAATTCACAATCTCGTAACGTCCGGGATAGTTAATTTGAAACTAACACCGTTAACTTTTCGCATTCTACTCGCCAAGTTCCTTTATTTGATACCCATATCGTTGTTATTGTTAAAAAAAAAAGATTAATCCACCAGGTCGCGGTGTATACCTCGTTCATTTTACAATTAACCCATTTTGTCTTTTGTTTGTCTTATGATAAATAGGCATAAAACCGCAAAAAAGTGAACAAAACAAAATTTAATCATTTGTAACTTTGTGTGGGCATGGCCGGTTTCTTTGCATGTTAGCTCGTAAAGAAGAGTAAATGTGGAAAATTTCAGCCTTCAGCCAACTTTTATGTATTCTGAGTAACCAGCAAAAATCCATTATCTTTTGTAAAGAAACTAGGAGCTGCGTTCAGTTCATGATTCACTGCGGGCTTCTGCTCTGACCATTTTAGTCCATTTTCAGTACCAATCTTCGTGCAAAATCTTCCACTGTTTTAATCAAATTTAAAGTCGATATCTTCATTTTTGCAACGAAGAGAAAGGGCCAACGATAAACACCACACACACATGCACACACACACACAAACTGATAGACATAGCTTAATCAATTCAGAATTTCACGCTGATCAAGAATATATGTAGTTTATGCACTGTCTAAAGCTTGTTTTTGGGTGTTACGTACGTTATGAAAAAAAGCAAATGAGAGTCCCCCATCCTTCATTGGTGGGTATAGAAGCCATCACGTATTTGCTTTTCGTAAACTTGTTCAAATAATTCTTTTTTAATTTTCAAATTTCTTCTCAAATCAACGCGAAGAACTCCATGATTACTTTAAGTGTTCAACACGTTCAACGGGAAAGTTGCAGCTGTCTTCTAATCTCTCTCTCTCTCTCTCTCTCTCTCTCAAAATTTATGAGAGAGGATCACCGAAATTCATTGAAGGGTGATGCCCTATTTTCTTTGCTCTTTGAACAATCAAATATTCAAGAGTCATATTCCTCTTCAATTTATTCAGGTCTTTCCTAAACGGATTTTTCGTTAACTCTAAAAGATCGGGACTGAAAATTGCATCAGTTCGCGCACAAGCGCTTTTTTAGTCGCAATAATTCGAAAAGCATAAAATAATGCTTGCAACTTTCGGCAATACACATGCATTCATAAACATGATGTGTTGTGCACACGCTTCATGCCTGAAAAAGGAAGAGAAAGCTCTACGCTTCTCTCATCTTTACCAATAAATTTAAAAGAAGCAAGTAAAGTATATTCGGCCGCGACCGAATCTTTTGTACCCGTCATCGTTATCTAAAAAGAGACAAAACAGGCAAAGGAACTAAATTTTCACGCTCTAGAATGTGGATTGCCACGACTGATTTTTTCTATTTTCAAAATAAAAGTGTTTGTCCTATAGGCGAATGGGCGTTGACGACATGTCATTTGGAAACTGTAGGTCACTTCTAGATGCTTTTGCAAATTTGTAGGCGATGTCTTCATTTTCGCTAATGCGGGAATTCACCACTGACACATTGGATAAAAGGACATACGGATGCACAAGCGGACAGGCGAAAATGTTTAGCTGCATTTCAAATTTGAAATTTGCCAAGAATTTATACACTTTATGGAGTTTTTGGAGCTTGTTTCTGCGCGCTATAAAGGTATTGAAAAAAAATTCAAATTTGATACATCATAATACTGGATAGGCGTGGTCAATTTTTTCCATTTTTACGCAGATAATACAGCATCGCCTATGGAATGTACGTTAAAATTGTTGTGCATTTATCTCCTATAGTTTGTAAGTAAAGAGCAGAGAAGCAATTTTATATTTCTTTTGAAAAACCGAGATGTTCCCAGTTTACCTGATATTGTGGGTGTGTCCGTGAAATGATTTGGTTCATTTTCAATGCCAACGTGCGTGCGAGAACTCCTAATATTTTTGGCAAATTTGAAGTCGGTAGCTTCATTTTTGCGGCCACGAGAATGTTGACAACAGACGTTACACAGATGTACAGACAAGCAGATGGACAGATGGACATGCTCTGAAGCGGGTCTCTGAAGCTTCGTACTTGGCATTGCAAACGTTTTAACAAGATGAATACACCTCTCATCCTTCGATGATGTATATAAATATTTATATATATACATATATAAAGCTACATAAATAAATTTAAAGCATCGAGTGAGTAATCTATTATTCCCTTCAGTTCGATTGCCTTTTTCTCAATATTTCTCTTTCAAAGTTAATAGAATTCGTCATACTTGTAAGAGTAAACGACCGAGAGTGTTGCTTTAAAAAATAATCAACCATAAATTCGGCGCTCTTTCAGCCTAACCCGCGTTGCTAAATAACGTACAAACTAAAATTTCTTAAGTAATTGCTCCAAGCACACATTTCATTAACTTGCAGTACGAATTTAACATACACTCATGATCTCTTGCTTTATCTTTATTTATAACTTCGAATTTTAAAACAGAATTTGTTTAGTATCAGCCCTTGTTTCAGTATCACTTCTTATGTTCCTATAATGGTTGAATAATGGTTTTGAAAACATATTGCAGCATTTTTAAAGCATTTGCACAAGAATTTCCCTTCAAAATATAAGGGTTTAGGAAAGTTGTTGTACGAATTACATAAAGCTCTGCTGTAAATAAATTACTTAACGTGCAGAACTAACCTTAGGCACAGAAATCAATTGAAAATATATGATCTCATATTATTTTCATATCACTTGCCCTTGGATCCGCTTAACTGAAATTTGCAACGGCGACTTCATTAAATAGATATATAGGATCGAACTTAATGCTCTAAACTTTGGCTGTTAATTTTAAGACCATAATATATGCAAAAGGTGAAAATATCGCCTTTTAGTAATCGCAACGACTCTGACAACTTGAGAATTTGATTTGAGCGAGAGTCAGATAGAAAGTTTGACACCAAATTAACTCTTTTCGGCAAAGTATTGAGAATCTGCTCAGGGATATCTCAGAATAATTGATGTCGCTATTCGCGTTGTTTAAGAATACGTTTAAGTCCATTCCTTATGTAATCGCTGACAAATTTGACAAATTCAACGTACATCGTTTGCTTGATAATGAAAGATACAAAAAAAATATAACAACAACAAAAAAAACAACGGAACAATAATAACGAAAAATGAATACAAATCCGCGAATTCTTTTTATATAAAACATTGTTAGGGTTATATATATTAAACTCTACTAAGGCGCAGATTCATTAATAAGCAACACGAAAAACTGCACTTAAAATTATATTTCTACATAGCACTTGTTCCCTTTCAATAATTATGACCAGTTTTTCGCGCTGATTTAGTCGATTTGCGAATTGAACACAACGAGAAGGGACAAGCTTTAAATAAAATTTGGACTTCATAATCCAGAAAAAGCTACATATCGAGTGAAATTAATCGATTTTCATACCTAGTGATGAGAAAAAGGAAAAAAAAATTTTTTTATTTTTTTCTTTTAGACAAGTTTGGAGGACATTAGCGTCATCAGTAAATGCGCAACAAACACAGGGACAGATAGACATAGCGACATCGATTGCGCTAATTACAGTAACTAAGAATACATCTATTTTGCTGTAAATCGTCTGCGCGGATTTCGATGTGCTTGAGGCGTTTGGCAAAACAAAGTTATGTTTATTAAGTAAAGCGAATTGATTTTCCAGTACTTTTCAATCAAATATAAAAAAAGTATACTGGAAAAAGTACTCTTGTACCGTAATTATCATCGTTGTAACAGATGTGAGTTATGACGAATAAATTTTTTAGAAATTTAAAACACAAAGTTCAAATGTATAAATACATAAGTTGATCAATGCTTCATCTACTTATTCGCGAGACGTAGCTGCCACAAAAATGAACGCTTATTTAAAGAGCAGCATAACGTAACAAAATATTTTACTTAATGTATTATAAAAATTAGAAACTTTTAAATAATATTTTTTCCACAACACACCTTACTCCCGAAAAATTAGGAGGTTTTTCTAATACTGACTCTTCTTACCACAGCTCGTTTATGTAAAGGCAGTTATTTACATTCTCTCTTAAGAGAATTTGTGTGGAATATTATGGAGAACAATGGGTCATGAGAGAAATCCCTTATCAGTACAAACTTCGATAAAGTCCAAAGAGCTGGCTACAGGAGAGCAATTGCGGGGATTAGTAATGAGAGAAATTCGTTATCGGTAGACACTTAGACAAAGTCATAGGATTTGTTATCAATACAAACTTAAATACATTCGAAAGAGGTGTTGGGAAGAGCAACTTGGGTGCGTCACATGACTGACTGGTGACGGAATGATGAGAAATCGCAAAAGAGTTGTTTGTGGCTTCAGGAATGCTTAAAGAAGCAATCAAAACAAAAGAAAAAGAAAAGCGGAAAAGCGGAAAAGTGTTGTGAACGCAGTAAAATCAAGAATTATTAAATAAATGAAAAACAACTCAAACCAGATTTTATGCTTAAAAAGCAATAGTTGAGAATTAGTGAATAAATGTCAAAATAATACATAGAAGCTTACGTGTTTTCCTAAAGCTGGTGAAACAAAAATACAAAGAAAAAGTCAGCCCTTGCGCCTTGTTCACCCATTGCTCGTTTTGCAGACCCCAACTTCAACTAAACGGTATTCAGGTATCACTACTGTGCGTAAACTTGAGAAATTGCACACACATATGTGTTTATTATTGGAATTCTCAGAGATGTATAGAATTCATTGCCTTTCAATGAAGGCGAAAAGGCTCACGTGGATGGTAAACGAAAAGACAGACTTAGGGAGCTTTCTTTCTAATCTTTTTATACATAGAGGTGTCGTAAAGGAAAAATACAATTTCTATTTGCAATCACAATTTAACACAGACAGAAAGGTTTTACTCTGATGCATATGAAGCAGAACTTTGTCCAACGAAAGTCGCAATCCTGGTTTCCTCACCTTGAATTTCTACGTCACCCAAGTTTGCTGAGATTCTGCATAGTTCCCATCATCCTTAAATGCCTCGATGCTCATAAGATGCAAGTAGTACACAGCAACTTTTACCAGAATTTAAACTAATGAAAATATACATGTTTGTAAATGCCTCTATACATGTTTCGAACACGAAAGAGTATATGACGCTGATCTTTCAAAGGATAATACCACCTTGTCTTCACTTCAAATAGGGTCAAATAGGTTTGTTTTGTACCCACCACCGAAACATGAGGAGCATATTCGTTTTGTCAAAACGTTTGCAACGCCCAGACGGAACCTCCAGTGGCCTCACAAAGTATATATTCTTGATCAGCATCAAATTCTAAACCGATTTAAGCATGTCCATCTGTTCGCCAGTGTAATGTCTGTTTTAAACATTCTTCTGGCCACAAAAATTCAAATTTAACAGAAGTATTGGAAATTCTTGCACGCAGGTTGATATTGAAAATGGACCAAATCGCTCTAGACTGAGAACATCTCTGTTTTTTAAAAGGAATATCAAATTGTTTCTTTGCTCATCACTCAAACACTGCAACTTCGTTCCAGTTTTCTGCAAAGGCGGCGATACCGTGTCGAAAGAATAATATGAGTTTTGCGTGGATTCAATCATCGACCCATTTTCACACTTCTTCAGTAGACAACAACAAGAATGCATTTAACATAAGGAGTTTTTCCGAGGGGTTTGGGCAAGAAGTTTCAGATTACGAGCAAAAAGTTTCTTTAAGATCATGAATTCTTTCTCCCATATCCTAGAAGATTTCAACTGTCTATTACGACAAAATAGAAAAGTTTTAAGATATGAAAAATTTACAAACACTACAAACACTAAGAGAACAGTATGTATTGTGATCTGATTGGGTTTTCTTCAAAATGAAGAAAAAAATCGATAAAAGTTAAAATTTTAAATAGAAAGTTAAATGAAATAACGTCATGAATTAATTATATATTCTGTAGGCTTTTTTTTTTTTTTTTTTTGTATCTTTTCTTTGTAATCCACTGTCAATGTTATACAGTTATTTTAACAACGCTGAATCCAACTTGCGTTTTCAAGCATACACACATGAATTACACACAATTTTGCGCATGTAAATTAACTTGATTTCAATCTCTAAAGAACTGGACGATACAGAAATCAATTTTAAACAGAGCACAAAAAAAAAAAAAAGAAGAAACGAATTAAAAATTCAACGCATTTCGATATGTCTGACTGCTTCTGTAGTTTACATAACAAGACTACATATTTACAACACGGCATAGTCACCCACAGTGACCCGTACACTTACACATACGCATACGCATGTTTACAGAAATACCCACACGCACGCACACACACACACACACACACATACACAGACAGACAAACACAAACACACACAAACACTCAGGCATAAGTAACCAAACCGAACCGTTTCATTGGCAACTGGTTGTCAGTTATTCATGAAATGCATTCGACCGCAAGATGTCGTTATCGACTAGTGTTACTTTGGTTTTTGACTTATGCACATATGCTTATACTTGTATGTTGCGTATACTTGAATATGAGAGTGTAGGTGTGTGATATTTCCCACTTACTCTATTGATGTTATATCTGCCTTAAAAACTTACAAGCACACGTACATACATACATACATACATACATACATACACACATACATACATACATACATCATAAATGTTTACTTGAAGGTAAGCACCTTCGAAACCTTTTATCGTGAATGAAAAACAAAGTAAAATAAGTTCCTTTTTTAGCTTTGCCAGATTACATCGTGAGCTTATTTTTGCAGTAGCTTATGGTTGAAGACAATGTTGCGTACATAAAGTAAAAGACAAAAGACTACGAAGTATATTAAAAGCAAAATCCTGAAACGTTATCTTTAATACAGGAATTTAAAGGCGACTTTTACTTCTTCGGATCGTAACGTAGGTAAACTCAGTTGTTCATTTTAATGGCTTTAGTAAACGCTTGCACATCAGGCCAACTTACCATCCATAACATCTTATTTACAATAAAACAATATGTTCAGTTGCTATATAAGTGTATATACATAGATGATATACTGGGTGGTCGTCAGGCAAATTTATTACTTCTCATGAACCATTTGGAACATTTAACTAACTTACATATGTATCGAGGAAAAATTTCTTACAGTGACTCGATTTCAAATGTATACTAACGCTTTAATCCTACATTGTTGAGATATTAAATTGAAATTGATGAGCTAATAGACTCGTTTTAAAGAGAACAACAATGCACTCAATTGATTTTCATTTGGTTTGCGTGACCCTGTCAAACTCGCCCTTTCAATTTCTTCTTTAGAAGGATATACAATGGGTTTGCGATGCCGCATTATTTCTATCAAAAATTTTTCATTAATTGCGATTTAATTAATTGAAACCAATGTTAGTCTTATACTTAAGAATCGCTAAATGTGCAAATAATTAAACTTGATCACAAGTAGTAAGAACGAGAACATCCTGTATATGCGAAGGCTTTAGAGCATACATTGTGTAATTGTTCATTTTGATGTGCGTTCTTTCATTTTAATTTATTTTTGTATCGTAATTTTAAGCTTTGTTTTCAATTCACTCATTCTTCTGCATTTTCCTTTCTTCTGCATCTTTCTTTCGCTTAATCAATGGCATCTATAATTAATAAATTAAATAAACGATGTCGCACTACAGCAACAAAACTCAGACAACAAATGGACCATGAAAAAGGAGACTTTAAGCTGTAATTGTTATTGAATTGTTACGCACAGGCTGCATTCTGCCAGCATTCACAGCATTTACTAACTGACTAATAGAAATAAATATCTAATTATAAGCGATTACTTGCCGTACAATGATGCCGTACACAAACGTATGAAAACTTCATGGGCGGTTAAGTTTTAATCTTTTACTTGTGCTTTTCACGTATTTTTCATATTTTCTTTTTCTTTTCTTTTTTTCTTTTTTTCCTTCTACTTTTAATGCTTGATGTTTATTTAATAAAGAAGAAAATTTTTGTGCGTCACTCGCCTTATATTAGCAGCAGTAGAATCAACAATGATTACATTGAATTTTTCACATCCTACGCAGCATGCAATGATGTTTACATGAACACGATAGAAATACTGAACAAATAAATTGAAATAAATCAAAATAAATGGTTACAAAGTATGAGAACAACAATTAGTTGTCAATTAATATAAATTAACACAAAATTTATTCAATTTACTTGTGGCCTTGTAAGTGCGCCTGGGGACTGGTTATTATTCATAGGGTTCATGGTAAAGGATGCAATGCGTGCGTGCCGACTTTGCCATCATCTATTATATACAGTAAGGTACAAAAAAATTCAACAATCCGTAGTTGAGTTTTCTAGCTTCTCTACGCTTCTTAGCAATGTGCTTTTTCCAAAATAAAGGCTCCGTACGATGGGGTTAGGCTTAGCCGGGCGCTAAGTATTCCATGTTGATGAAGCTCTTCTAGTACTAAAAATAACGATTGAAACCTATCGGTTGCTTTATATCTGAGGCTGAATCACCCGAAATTACATCCGCGATAATGAACGTGAATAACGTCAAGAAGAAATCGCTCAATTCGATCGACATACTCTCATGGTTATTGAATAAAAATTTATTGCTCAGTGATACTAGAGAATCGTTTCCGAGTTCATGGTTTAAAGAACACAGTTGATTACAATCATAATTAATGGATAGTTCGGTATGGTGAACTACAACTGCTTCTTGCTCCATTCAGGTGTTTCTCTCTTCCGAACTACGTACTTCGAAATTTTCATTTCATATATATAAAGAGAGTCTCGTTTTAAGAGCAAATTTTTAGGGAATTAGTACAAATAAAAAAAAAAAAAACAAAAAATAATTCTAGACAGATTTTGGTGAAGAGGATATGAATGCTTATTCTAGAAAATATCTTCCGCATCGTAAAAACTCAGTTTCAGAATAAATAATCGCCATCAAATATTCACCAAGAGGTCCATCGTAAATAACATTTTCCACGTTATGTATGCCAAGAAGCATTGCAGCGAATTGCTCGCAATAAAAAAGTCTTGGGTACACACGAACAGTAATAAAACTTACATATTTTTTTCACAACAGTGTAGCATTCAATGTTATTTGGTTTCGTTTACACGTTTGTACCGATCACGTTCATGTCTCCTACTAGTTTTTTTTTTTTTCTTTTTTTTTAATGCCATTTCTTTTCATTTTCAAAGCTTCCTTTTGTACACGGACTGGCATTAAAAGAACAACATGCTATACAAACACCATTAATATCAATTATTTGTAAACAAACTCTTGAATATTTGCAAATTTTAAAACATTTCTTTTTATTTATTTAATGTAAGTTAGGAGAATAACTTTTTTTTTTAATTTTTACTATAAAATTTTTTTAATTTTTACTATAAAAAAACATAGAGCCAAAGTGCTTACTTTAATTGCCATCTAAAAAACGTAATAACAAAAGACATTCAATAACTCTCTGTCGTGACATATATATATATGACGTCACTGTTCTCAAGTTTCATTGGTGGATAGTACCAACCTTTATACGATATCTGTCAAAATTTCATGATACTCTCATAACAAGTTTACAAGCTACGATTGTATTAGTGACACTGTTTTTGTAATTTTCACATCGAGTGTGACTGCAACACACAAGGAGGTCTTAAGTTTACTGAAGACGGCTTTATCATGTGGGGAGACGACGACGTTTCCTTATCGAGAAATATCAATGACTATTGTCCTTATATCGATATCTCCTCCGAGGAGGGTGAGGATGTCTCCTTAGTGAACGAATAAAAGTAAAGCAACGTTGGGTTTGACACATCACTCAATGACACTCCGATCTGACACCGGCCCGTCTTGTTCTTTTTGGGCCGCTGTCGTGGTCGCCCCGTGAGCTTATATTATTACTTAGTGGTCGTCGCGGGAACATTATCATTGCCCACTTCCAATTCTGTTCAACACAGAACAACATCAAAATCTTTTGTTTATCTATAAAAATTCTCGATTTGAGGTGAGAAAAATCATTTTCATATATTGTGTATAAATTTTGTAGCATTTGATTTTCATTTCAGGTCATCCCTTACAAAAGCAACCGGGATTGGCAAATTCCACAACTATGAATGACGAGTTGGTCTTGGTGGCACTTCGATTCTACCTACGTCGTAGGCAATATCGGCGGCAAATAGTCAAAGTTTGATATTCGAAATAATTTCATAGGATAATAGGGTAGATGTTTCGGACTTTATCAAATGGAAGTACGCTTCTCGTCTCTTAAACTTTGAAAAGTACTTACCTCGCTGAATTTCAGTACCGCATAAGTGAGGCTTGCTGCTCTTTTCTGTTGTTCAATTGTTTTTTTTTTTTTTATTTAATTTATTAGAATTTTCTTGTGTTTAATATACATACATATATGTATACATACATACATATATATATTTATAGTATTATTAAACTTAATATCTAACCAAAAAATAATTATTATGTTTTCTAACTTACAACGTTACTGTCATAAATGCATGATAAAATATGCCATAAAATGCCCATTAAATTAAAATCATAGACATTGACATCAAGTTTTAAAAGAATGCACATTTCCACGCTTTTCATGCTTCAAAAAAAAAAAAAAACCCCACGCACAGCTACAAAAACTTATTAAATTGTTTTAAAATATTTCGAAAATATGTATAAATTTTTCCAAGAAAAATAAAGTGGAGAGAAACTCGAAAATTATTTAAAGAAATGTTTAAACAAATTACAATCGGTTCAAGGCGAACCTTAGATATCCGTCAGTTTACTAATTGCAACAAACCAATTGATAAACAATTTGTGTTCATTTTTCTTCATATTAATAGCTGTGTTAAACGTTTGCATTAACTTTTTCAAAACGATGATAAGGGTTTTCCAAACGGATTGGTGTACGAATCATATGCATCTTGAAACTCAATACGAAACGAATATGAAACAAGAGCGCCGGTTTACCTCTTCAATATTAACTGTTATGAGAGTTTTAACAATAGAACAACTAACTGAAGGAAGGTCGCTAACAGACGGACAGATTGCTCATCAGAAAAATCGTATATAGGATTCCGTATGTAATCGGTTATTTTTTCATGTGAGTACGGAAGTAAGTAATCTAGCACATGCCCTTTCTACGATGAGGCGTGCAAAACAAAACAGAAAAAACGAGAACCAAAAAAACGAAATCAATGAGTTTAGCAAAAGTTAGAATTTTTTTTTTGGTTTTGCTTTCGTTAGTTGGGCAGGTTGTTAGAGTTATGGTAACGATGATGATAATGATAATGATAAACTTATTTGTATAGGAGTTTCCACTGCGGTCTCTACATTCTGTTGAGTTGATGAAAGAAAATCAACTTTTACATGTGCATATATAGGTATTCATACGGGCAGAAGATGTGAACAAATGACGATGTTGATGTTGATGTTGGTGTTCATGTTTATGTTGTTTTCTCATTTTGTGTGATGATAATAGCATAAGATTGTCGCGCAGACATCGTTGAAAGAAACAACCAATAAAAAGTCCATCTTTTTTCGCTTTTCTGATAATTTATGGAAGTGTAAAAAAAAAAAAAAAAAAAAAAAAAAAAAAAAAAAAAAATTACTTTTTTATTCTAAATACAAAGTTTTCTCTTGTGTCGTAAGCTACGCAGTGTAATGTTGTTGTAGCAGTAGCAGTAGTCAAAACTAATTGCGGCATAATGTACAGTCGCTAAAATGATTTGTCCTTTCTAGTGTTCTACGGCTTTTGCTTCATCCTCTTGTTTTTTCGTCTTGGTCTGCGTTCGTCTTCATTACTTTATAGAATCATTATCGTTCTATATATAAAAATGTAAATGTGATTTATGCAAATGACATTGAGTTTCCTTTTTTGTCGTCCTTTTATTTCTTGTTTTTTTATTATTCTTTTCTTTTTTTTTTTTTTTTTTTTTTTTTTTTTTTTTTTTTTTTTTTTTTTTTTTCTTTTTTTCTTAGTTTTAACTGCCATTAACTTAAATATCCGCTGTTGATGATGTTGATGACGACATTGTTTTGTTCCAGTTACAATATATTGTCCGACCACTGTATTCTTTTCTCTTTATTTATTTATTTTGTGTTTTTTTTTTTCTTTCTTTCTTTCTTTTTTTTCAACATTTATTATTATTTTTATTTTTTAATTTGTAATAAAATTTTTCCTTTATTTGCACAACTTGTGACTTAAACAATTTATTCGCCTCCTTCGTCTTCAGTTTCTCTGGTTTGGAGCGCATACGGTATTATTGGAGAATCCCTGCTAAGGGCGGGGGCATTTAATTTCTAGCTCTTTGGAAATTTTTACCTTGTAACGGCAATGGCGGTACACCTTCGTTGGCAAACTGCAATCATAAGAAAAGGAAACGTGAGGCGAAAATTCATGTACACAGTAATGATAATTAAAATAAAATAAAACATTAATTCATTCAGCAGTTTCTGCTTGTACTGCTTCTACTGCTTAGGCGAGAAGAGTGAAATAAAAAACAATTACTTTAAAATTATGTTAATTATGCTTCCTTATTTTTATTAAGTTTATCTCATTTCTTGCAACACACGCGCGGATATATTTATCTTTTTTCCTCGTTTATGAATTTCATAGCGCGAAAAGAAACGGTGTGCTTACAGCAATTAGTTCTTAAAAACGAATTTTTTTTTTTTTGTGATTTGGAAACAACAAACGCGAAAAAAATAAGAAAATAAAATTACGATAATAGTAGTAAAAAATGTTAGGTAATTTTATATTAATTGGTTGAATTATTTTTATTCATTCTTTTTCACTTTTTCTTTTAAGACTTCGCAAACAGTTAAGTGAAATGCTCGAAGTAGGTTAATATTTTATACCGACCATCGAACGATTGGAGGTATGCTCATTTTGTCGAAACGGTTGCAATATCCAGCAGAAGACCTAAGCGAACCTATAAAGTATACGGATTTTTATTCATGACAAATCTCAAGTTTTCAATCCATGTAGGTATCCCGTCCCGAAACGTTCAAAATACAGTACAATACAAATTGATTACGCGGATATTTGCAAAAGCAAATGGCTTAGGTTGCGTGTGCTTACTATATACACAACAATAAAAATGTCCATATATATTTTAAGGAGAAATCGGCCATGCCCAAGTAATATTACAAAGTATCAGAAAGTACTTACTATTTACACTTTTCTGATATAAGGCAACACGAGAGCAGAGCATCGATCAGAAGCAACAGAAAAGCTCAAACTAAGCCATGAAGCGGTGTAAATAGGTCGTACAAAAGTATGGTCTAAAGCACTGAGTTTCGAAGCAGCGAAAACTGACTTTGCATTCACAACTCTTACCTCCTCGGCTATATGGCGGCCCTTAATTTTTAATCATAAATAATGTAGTTTCCTTAATTGTTACTAACATCCTCATTATAACATATATCACTTGTGGTATAAAAATACATCAAGTTTGTGCGGACGAACACAACACAACCTTTATTATAGCGATCCATTCAGAAAGCGATTTTGAGCTCGTCTATCCCTACGTCCGTTTTGTTTCATGGCGTTCAAAATTCAAAGCGTAATTTTCGAAATATTTTGATGAATTCTGGTACACTCACGTGTTTTGACCCAAGCACAAACGCTATTGAAAATGATTCGAAACGGGTAGTTTTCCCGACTACGTTGCCATTAAAGTAACGAAATATTTTGAAATGTCAGTAACTGTATTAAGCAAAGTGATGGTGCGCCCTGGTCCACTATAACGTCCATGCAATTGGTTGCGACAGACATGTGTTTAGTTTGATCCCAACAACAGCTTCATTTGCAGTTTAAGGTCAAGAATTATCAGAAATACTTGCAATTCGAAAACTTTACTAAAGTCGTAGATTGAGTTAAGATAATATCAATTCCTAGAACGTCATCTATGAGTTAATAAACTCTACAAAATTATGAAGAGGAGTCATAAGTAGTACTATAGTATATATTTAACAATATTTATAGTTTACACCACAATATAAACATTATACGATCTCTGCCAAGATTACGCGGCGAAGTTATTATGAGCTTCGAATGAAACGAATTGTGCTACTTTCCCGGCTTAACTCGAAGCCATACGCTGCCGAATTGTAAGCAGCGGGGAAAGTTACTGTGGTTTCAAGAATGCATTGGTATAAAACAAACGAGGGCTGAAGAATAACGGCAAAGAAGCTAAGCTCATACTTAGCGTGTACTGCAAGCCGCTCAAGACCAACAAAACCATCGCTACCAACAATAACAGACACTACTACCGGGAAAATTCAAAAAACAGAGAAAACATGTACAGTACAACACAAGACAAGATACCATTCTACTCACCAAGCCACTCATATTAACCCAAGAACAACATCGACAAAATTAAAGGAAATAAAACGAAAAATTATTTATTTAGGTCATGTTTTATGCATTCACTTGCGTTTGCATAGAACGAATCGAGAATTATTAACCGGCGTCTCTTTCATGGATTATGTTGAACCTTTCCAACCCACTGGAAATAATTTATATCAACTGGTATAACGAAAATAAATTCGAAATTAAAGAATCGGATATCATTTCGGAAAGTTAGAAAGTTAGAAGAATATTGCAGTAACTCCGTTAAGCTTATTTCGAGAATTTTGCAAAGCATTTTGAGTTTTGAGAATTTTTGCATCTTTTCGATGAAAACACTTCGTCAGCAGAAATTTTTTGCTTTATGAAGTTATGAAGTCAGTTCTCTTATTTATTTCTTTATTTATTTATTTTCTTATTTTTTTGTAACTACAAAGCTTGTAGAAGCCCAATTCGAACCCAATTACATAATTTTAATATTTAATAATGTGCGACTACTTCCCAAATTGATTTATAATTTTATGTAAAAGAAAATGAAGACCGCGCTTCCAAAAGATCTATAGTGATTAAAAGAAGAATACATCAACACTTGCCCTTAAGTGTTTATAAATTATTGAAGGAAGGCAGTCTTTACTTACGGAAATAACCGCCATTGATTTAAGCCAATTTTGGAAAGAGAGTGATAAGAAAATTTGAACATGATATCGAATGCAGACGAAGCGTGCAACTCTATTGATAATAGATTTTAGTTTATCAGGTTTCTATAAAGGGTCTCCTGTATCTACCTGAATGCCACAGATTGACATTCGAAGAGATTGAATGCTTTTAACCTTGACCTTGCCATGTCAACGTTTAGATTGTACAGTCTTCGCAAACCTACTTCCGAGTTACTCTTGCCTTTTTATTATCTATATAGGGGCTCATGTTCAACTTATTATCGAGTACTGTCCCAAAACGTTGCGTAGACTCGTTCACATGTATTCATATTAACATTGCCCTCATTACGCCTAGCGTCGCTAAAAACAACAGCTTTATATTTACTAATGCTTATGAAGAGAGAATTATCAAGCGTCCACCTATCAATTCTAGCCAAAGTATCATTTGTCCTATCTTCAAAAAAGATGCAACTTCACAAAAAGATTAAAGAAAGTAGGAATCCTAGATAGATGTTTGAGGATCTCCCGAAATCGCTTCAACTGTCGTGGAGAAAACATTATTAATGGATACGAATTGCTTACGACTGACTGATTAAAAATCCATAAAAATTTATTTCCTACAAGAAAAGTCCAAAGTGTAATAGAGCTTTTCGATGAGTGATGTATGAGGGGGCCTGTCAAAACCCTTCTAAAGGCCCAGAGCAGATGAAAATATGCGAAAATGGCTTAAGGAGTGGTTTGCCTTGAAAGAGCAACAATTGTTCTGGCCTTATATCCACAAATTGGTAGAGAGGTGGGAAAAGTGTACAGCCAGCGATGGTCAATATTTCGATTAAAATTTTTTTCTATTATTTTTTATTGAATAAACGTGATAAACGGTATAAATAAATGAAAGGAATGAAATCTCAATTTTATAGCAAACTTATACTATATTATATAAAACGATAAAAAGAGCGATTTTTATTACTTACCTATCCATTAAAATTTTCAAGTATATTAACGGCCGTAACGAACATAAAAAGACTGAAAAACTTTTATTAAATGCTCATAAAATGACGTTAACAATAAACTGTGCGATCTGCCGTGGAATATAGACTATGTTACGAGCATTGAATAACGACCGTAAAAGAGTTCTAATCTTTCGCTTACAGATTGTAATTAACCTTACGCTTTCATATAAACTTTCAACGAAACTTAAAAAAATATAATCGAATTAAGAATTTTTTTTGCTTTTCCCTTCATTTTTATCCATTAAAACTTTTAATTTAAAAAATTCAAACATCGTATACTTTATCCTCATCCCTTGTTGAAATCTTTATGTGGAAAAAACTTTGATAGATTTTAAAAGGATGTAAATATTTTTTTATTATTGTATGTTATTCGCTTTTTTTGCGCGTGTGTGTGTTTTCCGCTATGCGAGCTGGAAGTAGAAATCTTCGCAAGATACTGCTGGCTCGTGCCATCCATGGCGCTTACGTGCTAAAACTACTCCCCACACATAGTTCATCTACCACCTTTCTCCGCGCAACCACTGTTAGGTATTACCTCGCGAAGATTGGTTGCATATTAGCGCGTATCCTATGGCGGGAGCTCGGTATTGGCTTCCACAACTTCTGCTCTCTATCCGCTGTCTTTTCAAGCGGCGTAATTCTTGTAGCACTGTGCTTACGAATTCGTCTATGATGGTTCAGGCTTCACTGCTGCCGATTATCACCTGCAATATCTCATTGGGTTCTACTTGGGATCTAGCATTTTCGAAACTTTTTACAGTGAAATATAACATCTTTGTTCCTTTCCGAGCATTTCGCGCAATTTGCCGAGTTGTCGTGACCGAACATATACAGGTACTTCGGAATGCAGTCATGATCTGGGTGAGATAATAATTTACATCGCCGTTTGACCTTTCGGTCCGTCGCGTTATGCTTGGGATAAGAAGGAACGTCCATCTTCCTTACATTGTTCTTTCCCATAGCGATCGCCAGATTCTCAGCGAACCTAGCCGCTCGTATTTTTTGTGGCGGGTTATATGGTTTTGGCATTAGCATTAGCGTTTTTTGCTGCCGCTTATCCGGGAAAATTTGTTCTCTCAAACATGCGTTGAGTGCGCTCGCAGACATTGCGGAGTTTGTCAAAATGGCCCGTTTTGTAGCACTGTTTGGGATACTATCAGGACCAGGCGCTCTCTTGTTTTTTATTTTCTTTGTGATGGCAACAATTTCGTCAGGCCAGGTAAATCTCCCTTAATGGCACGTATGTAATTATGATTTTCTGTGAGAGAAAAGTGCTTTCCATTTCCTCCACAAACTTTGGACACGTTGGTTGGTTTAAACGTTTTAGCTCCTTCATAACCAATTTGTATGCCAGACACCATTGGTCCTCGTTGCATTTATCAATCAGATTCTGAAAGCAGTTTTTCTTGCTGACCACAATCGCTTTTTCAAATTGCCTTCACTTGGCTTTGCACTCCTCTTGGTGGCTGAGATGGGCACTAGACCCCGTCGATCTTTGGTATACTCTTCTTGCTATGTTATATTGAGCTCTTAGTTCGACTATCTCGGCGGTCCGCCAGTATACTGGATCCTTCCGCTTATAGAATCAACTCCTTCCGATTGAGCCATCACAAGCTGTTATAATCTGGAACGGGGTCCTGTGCCGAGTTTCGATTTTTCCAGCATCTGCGCAAAAAGCTACTTACCTAGCAATTCTGGTTTTCATTTGGAATCCCTGAAAGGCCATTTTACTTTATTCGCACGTTGGTTTTGCTGTAGCGCACAAATTATTGCTAGGTTGTCACTGTGAGTATAGATATTGCTAACCATCGCCGAGACTAACGCGCTACTAGCCATATTAATGTCAATCGCGGAGCCACGACCGTCTACATTGAAAGTGTTTTCGGCAGCTACGTTTAGGACGCCCATATCGAGCGAGGCTAAGGATTTAATTATGATCCTGCCTGATTTGCTACCCTAATCAATCGGCCCAACATTAAACTCGCTTGCGATAATTAGTGGATTTGTGTATGCATGTGTACGCGTGCACGTATGGTCTTTATTAAACTTATAAAACATTAAAATTTTATGCGAAAATCATACCGAAAAAAAACAACAAGCAAGAAAATCATATTCGGTTGTGATCGAATTTTTTATACCCATCACCGTTATCCTGGTGTTGTGGAATGATTTTTTGGAAATTTATATCGTGTACCTGCTGTAGTTTATGAGCAACGACCAAGAGAAAGGGGAAGCAAAAGTGCTTACAGATTTGCACAGGCGTGTGGGCGTTGTAAGCGTATTCTTTAAAGAATTTGGCTCCTTTTTAAATACTTTTGCATGTTTGTAGGTGATACCTTCATTTTTGCGAACGGCAGAATGTTCACTACAGATATCACACAGTTGAGCAGACGGACAGATGGACCGAATAATGGACAGACATCTACTATATGAGGGTTTTGAAATTTGCTTGTGCGCGTTATAAAGATTTTGAAAAAAATGAAATTCTGACAAATTATAATATTGCGTAGGCGTGGTCAATTTTTCCCATTTTTGTGCAAATACTACAGCATCGCCCATAGAGTAAACAATTAATTTTTATAGATTTAAATTATCTCATCCTTCGTCCTTCGGTGATGGGTATAAAAAGTAAAAGAGAGGGAGATAGAGAGAGAGAGAAGATATTAAAACAATTCAAATTATTTGCTTATTTCTTTTTCAATCAAAAATCGAAACAATTATTTTGTCATCTTACAAGACTTCAGATGACTTGACAAGTAACAAAAAATGGAAATGAGATGTGTAAGAAAACTACATGTCTGTAAACGAATCTTTGATACCTAACATCATTCATAAATGAATAAAATATATTTTCTGACTAACTAAATGTGTGGCAGCAGGGATCATTTACCTAATTAGAATAAATATTTATATTACTATTGAGAATCATTGTATGTTAAGGGTGGTTGATGTAAAAATATTAAAATTTTCGATTTTTAGTTTTCTTCTTCCAAAGTCGATCGATTCTTTTAGCCTTTGGGCGTGTGTTTGTGTAATCGTCAAGTCCACTTTCATGCTTAATCCGCGGCACTAAATTTTAAGCAAAAGCATCAATTTTCAACTTAACTTTTTTTCATATTTTTCCACAAATTTAAGAATTTTATCAACTGGCACCTGCCCTGCATAGGCAATGAATACAAATTCAAAAACACGTTAACGACGGGACAAGTGGAAAAAATCTATAGTGCAATAAACTAATAGATGGTTAAACGGACTCTCAAACAAATGGATGGACTCGCATATAGATAACAAGATGAACGTAGGGTCAATCGTAAAGGTGTAGAAAGGAAGGTGTAAGAAGGGACAGAAAGATAGACGGCTAAAAGAAATACGCATCAAAAACATACAATTTGATGGAAAAAGGAATTATAAGCACACAACGCACATATAGCAAGCAAAAGATAAAAATGAACGCATGGAATAATAATCTCAATATAACTACATTCACGTGTGTGTGCATAGAGGATAATTTATTTATAAACTAAGAAAACAGTGAATAAGAATTGAACAACAATAGCAAGAAAAAGAAAACGAAAACGAAAAAGACGATGAATACATCGAAAATCTTGATAATACTTTTAAAGCGGAAATTGAAATTTTCTTCTTTGTTCAAAATTTTCCGTTATTTCTCTCTTTTTCTTCTTCCCGCATCGATATTTTACCCATATTCAAACGTAGATACAGATAAGACAGGGAATGATAACAAGTGCCAGAGTTTTTGGTACAACGAGAAAACTTGAAGGATAATCGAATTATTTGCTTCGAGTAGAACTTCGAACGCTTACTCACCTCAACTATCCTAACTTAAGTAATTGTGATACATCAAAAAAATCCAAAAATTGCCAATTTGCTCGCCTAGAATCTATGCAGAGTGTAGAACACACCAGATTTGCATTTGAGCACTTAAGACTTCGTAGCTTCTATGGCAATTGATATGTATATGTAAATATGGTTTAAGGTGAACGTATGCACGCACGTGACTTCCTATATTTGCCTGTGCTTGTGTATATATGTGTGTACGTCCATGTCAAAGAATAATTTCATATGTATATTATGAGCACTATATTAACAGTTGAAAACAACGATCTCTACATATATATCACATCACCAAGTAAGTCCCTCCCGTCTACCCTATCCATCACTCGTAATTTCGTCATTCAAGTGCATTTCTAATGTTGTGTAATATCCACTATTGATCTTCTGTGCATTTTCAAGATAATCGATCTATATTACACTATCCGCATCACAAAATGCGGATGCCATTTTCTTCCCAAGTCTTCGAGTGTTGGCTTTTTGATCTATTTGAACCAGCGGGTACTAACCGCTTGACTGGAGCGTAGTCGCGATTCCGTATTTCATCCTAAGCACTTTTTTATGTTTTTTGGAATAACTGCAGATTTTATGCAAATAAATTTCCAAGCATCATCGGGGTCCGCATTGCTTTGCTTAAAACTAGTAAACCACCCACAAATTTCTTTTTTCGACAGGAAAGAATCGCCAAAACATCTTTGAAGACGAGGTTGATTGTTAACCGTATTTGTTCTCATCATAAAGCAACGTCTCATCAATAAACGAAACACAAAATTTTGCATTGCTTCGAGAATAACCAAAGTAATGTCACTAAAATCCCTGTAGCCTGTAAACTAACTGTCAGAATGACGTGAATTTTAGACACGCATTGTCTTAAGGATGGTACTATCCAGGCATCATATGGATTTTTCAATAGCGTTGCCATATAAGTTCCAGAACGGAAACTTATTCAGTGATGTTTTATATATATATATATATATATATATATATATATATGTATACACTTACATTTTTGTCCATGTACGTGTTCCTCTATCTTCCGGAAAATCTGCTAACCGCTCTATATGTTTATTTCGACATTGATATTAATTATTCATTTGCCTATCTGTCTGTGATTTTGTGTCTATCCGTCCAGCTGCCTGTCGGAAAACTGACCAACTTTGCTAAAAAAAAGCCAACGGGATATATATATATACCGTCGCTCATACAGGTATATGGGCATATATTTCGATATACCGTGTCGGTATATATCGTATGCATAATACGCATCGCATGCATGTAATATATATCTGTATATATATAATACACCCAAATTCTTGTACATACTTTAGATTGTTACAAATAAAATGCGAAATCGAGTATGTCTTCATCCAGAGGAGTTTAAAAAATGAAAAACACTTTCCCTAAACAAAATGTTCAAACTTTTCAAAACAAAAGAAAATAATAGAATTTCCAAATGCTTTTTAAAAAGCAGAATAATTTCTATGAATAAATATTTAACAGCTATAGGAATCTTATCGGCTTTAACTTATATCAGTCTTGCTATGGATGACAGTAATGAATTTACGACTTCATTTATTTAATTTGAACGTCTAGCGATACACACTTTTTACTGTAGAAAGAAAAAACTCTCTCTAATGAAAATTAAGTCGCAAACTTAATTTGTTTGGTTTATTCTCAAATCAAAGAACAATTTCTCCCCTATAAAAACCCACAATAAAAATTATTGTTACCCTAATCTTAATAATTGAATGTAAGAAAGAAATTTTGAAATTTTTATATAACTTATCACAGACTTGTTAATCCAGTATAAATGAGTATCGTCGGCGATAGGTTACATTCATTTCTATACCCATGACCGAACGATGAGGAGTATGTTAACGTTGTCGAAGCGTTTGCAACATCCAGTAATAAGCTTTAGAGACCTCACAAAGTCTATATATTCTTGATCAGCATCAAATTTTTAATCGATTTAACGACATCATCCTGGCCGGCAAAACTATGCTATCGACTTCAAATGTGGCAGAAAGATTGCAAGTTCTTGCACACAGGTTGGTATAGAAAATGGGCCAAATCGGTCCAAGTACATGCCTACAGTACCACGTAAAGTAAGAGCCTCGCTGTTTTCCAAAAGGAATAAAAAAATTGATTTTGTTGTCATTACAGTTACACCACACTACAGCAGATAAATCTGCAAACATTTGAACGTGTGTCGACATGGTCGATGTCGTTGTATCTTTAAAGAAATGGAAAAATTGGCCACGCCCACGCCCGATTATACTGTATCAAATTGTAATTTTTTTTTTTTCAATACCTTTATAACGCGAAAAGGCGAACTTCAAAAACCCCGTAATTCTTGGCTAGTTTTAAATTTGGAATGCACTTATGCATGTTCGTCCGTTTATCTGTCCATTTATCCAGCTGCGTAGTATCTGTAGTTAACACTCTCCCGTTCGCCTACAAACTTGCAAGAGAATTTGAAAAGGACCCAAATTTTGCAACGAACATGCCTGCAACACAGCCACAAGTCTGTGTAACAAAAGCTGTGAATACTTTTCCTTTCCGTGTTTCTTGCTTGTTACTCATAAAGTACAACAAATTTTTTCCATTTTTATTGTGAAAATAGCTAAAATCAACTGCGCCCCTCCCCCAATATTGTAGAATATGAAAATGTAATTTTTTTCCCTATTTTCTAGGATGCCGATGATGGCTGTGGAAGATTCGGTCATGACAGAATATAATTTTCGTAGTTGCCTTTTGAAGCCGCCAACAACAAACGAACGAATACTTAGAGAGATAGACGGACAAATCGTCCCCTATTAGGTTGATTAATTAATTCCACGCTATTTTGCGAGTGAAACGCTCAGCCTTCGATTATTTATAAATTTTTTTAAAAAGTCTTCAGCAAATTTTAAGCGAACTTGGTTTCTGTTACTAATTTGTACCAATTTTCTGAAACAATTTTGATGCCAAAGGAAATAACAACGCAGACAGTAGTCGACTCAGGATACTTTTTGAGATTAAACGCGTTTACGGTGTACAGTTGCAACTGCTGTACTACTAGAAAACCAAACCACTGTCTTAAGGTTATGAGTAAAATATTTCAGTTCGATAAATTTCTTTTTACTTTATTTGACTTTCAAGCATCACTGAAAGGAAACATTTGTTGTTATTGTTTTTTGTTTTTTTTTTTTTTCTCTCGTTTTTTTTTTAGGAGAATTTCTTTTTCACGGCACAAGTTTTACAACAGGGGTGGAAACTTGCAACTTCCTGACATTTACTACTCTACAACTATAAGTTTTGATAACGGTTGTTGTAGCTGTTGGTAATTGTTGTTGGCTCAATACTGTCACAAATTCTCTACTTTATCAGCAAAGGAATATATTATAAATACATATATATGGTTGATTGTGTGCTTGTCTGTGTTTGTATGATTGCATGCCTGGTTATTCGGGTGGCTGGTTGCTTGCAATATTACATTCAATACGCGTTAAACTTTTTCTAAACCAAAAGCCCATAAGGCATCGATTGAATTCTATATTTTTATATTGATCACCCTTCCGCATAGAGTGCATATTAATTATATCATGGTTTCTGTAACACGCCAAAAAAAGGCAATAAATATCACGTAAGGTATTTTACGTTATACTGATTAGCGTTATTTGAAACTGACCGAATCAAAATAACCGTGTCTGTCCATGCCTACTAAGAAGCAAACAATCAAATATGGTTTTACAGCAACACCGTAATGTTGTATCTATTCATCCGTAATCGTTCATCTGTTCTTCCATCCAGAAATATGACTCAAAGGCGTGGTAGCAAAATTCATAACTTTCCCAGCGAAGAGAAGGAAAATAATTTAAATTTTATCTAAAACTTCTTAACTCAGAGGCTTTTGACTTTCCAAGGTCGGTTGTCGACAAGATGACCGGAATTTAAAAATAAAAATAACCCAGATATTATATATTCCATCAAATTTTGAATTAACAAACACTTTTTTTGAAAAAAAATTTTGAAAATTTGACGAAATATTTACGGGAGCTCCCGAGAGCTTAGTTATGAAAACAGCCCAAATCTCCAGTCTTAATCTCATTGATAATTTCGAGGAAGCGATGGGGTGTTTAAAATTCGTTTTATACCTGTGTATAGCCTACTATTCTTGCTTATGTTCTGTTTTATTTTTTATTTTTTACTTCTCCTTTTTCGCTTTCGCAATAAGAGAAAATTATATTCTTCTTGCTTTTCTATATTTTTCTTCTTCTTCTTCTTTTTCTTCTTTTTTTCATTTATTTGTCAATATATCTCTATGTGCCAGGACTGCATGCAAATACCGTAGTTTTGTGTGCCATGTTGACATATCGAAACGAGCATATCGCTATGATTGTATCGTGATTTGAATTACTTTGCATGCACAGCAGCATACAAACATATATGTACCCAACCTTGCCCTGAAGTTGAGTTGTGAATTGCATTGATGTAGTTTCTGTACTTTTTATTTTTTTATTTGTAAACTTATAAAAGCGCCGAGTTTATGTGTTTGTGTTTGTGTTTGTGTTTATATGTATGTATGAGTTAATGGTCCTTCAGTCTATACGGGGTAAATTGTCTCAATCGGTTTGGAAATGTAGTCGGAAATACTTTGTTTCCACTTTGACACGTTTTCTTTTCAATTCTCGTTTTTTTTTTTTGTCTTTTTTTTATTTTGCATTTTCAAACTTAAGCGTTTTTTTTTTTTTTTTTTTTTTTTGTTAATATATTGCTGTAGTATGTAAATGTACTTGCAATTGCTGTAATATTCTATGCATACAATTAGAATATAAATATTCAAAATAGTTTCAGAAAAACTATAATAGACTTGCGTTATATAAAACATGCAGAAAACGAGAAATATGTCTTCATTATGAAAGTCTTCTATGCCATCACCAAGGATACAAATTTCATTTCATTCCATTTCATTTTTTTTTGCGCTGATTTATTTATACTTTTATTATTATAACTATTTGTATTTACTTTTACTTTTTCATATTTATATCTGTTTATTATATTTCAGGTTATGCTCCTTTATATCGTTTTGTTAAAAAGTTCATAGAGCAGAATGATAGAGTTGCATGGGGCTTGTAATGCCAAGAGGCATTAAGGTATATGCAGGGTTTAACCAATACACTCGAAAAACCTACAGGCATTTATCTCTTATATTAAAGTTTTATGTTGAACTACAAACTAAATGTTACGCTCTTGCTTTTTGACCAAATTCAATTGAAAATTAACTGAATCGACCTTCCAGCAACCTGCCCGACATTCTATGTGCTTAAATAAGGATGAAAGAGTTCGAAGCTTTTTTTAAATAAACAAATTTACTTGGTTTACTTTTCACTTGCATCTCTTAAAAAAGGAATTCAGATAAATCGGTTTCAATGTCAACGCGATACACCATACACTTACTACGTTGTCGTGTAGTCGTAGCTACAATGAATGCTCGGCCGGTAAAGGCATAAGCCCATCACCGTAACACGCACACATGCCTTGAGTGATTGGTGATCCAGAAAAAAAAAAAAAAAAGAAATAATAGCGATATTTTTACACATTCTTGGTAGGTGTCTCGAAAGTTTAGCTCAGGTCGAAAAGGACTTTTTTGTTTATTTTCGGTAAGATTTACCAAAAAGAGTTAAAAGCCTGCAACTCATATTGCAAAGAAACCACAACTTCGTAACAAAATTCGTAGCGATATCGTTCGCCATTTTTTTTATTTTCGCTAACTGCTATGTGCTGTCTGCAATTGAACCAAGAAGTTTCACATTTTTTTTTTTTTTTTGGAAATGTTAATACTCTGATTACTTCAATAACGGCCGACGGAAAACGCAAAAGACAAACGGGTACAGAGCCCGGGCATGTGCCAAACACACGTCAAATATTGTGCTATAAGTAAAAGCTGAAATTCATGTAAACATATTATGAACAGAACGTTTGGGCTTCACGACGTATATTACCTTTTTTTACATTTCGAATATGTAAAGAGAAAGACTTTCATTTTACATTTTTTTGTTATTCACATTCGGAAAAACGTGATATATCTTGTGCGACTAATGATGTAGGGTGTAATGATTAATTGTGCAGTTCATAGAGATGCCAAAATGTCGTTCTATGAATTGGAAAAATTGAAATGAATGTGTGATGTTTGACTTTATGAAGGCTATGCTACCTTCATACCCCGATGGGTATCTAATGTATATATATATATACCCTTCGTCTGTTCAAATCACAAATTGACGTTTCCCTAAAACTATCGATTAGATAGGGGAATGCTTTTGAAAACAATTTTTATCATTTCATATTCAACAGATTAGGAGCAAAACTCAGCTGAATTCCCTCATTGATCCGAGTATCATCGACAATTATTGAATAACCATAAGGAATATATATAAGAAAGATTAAGAATGAAAATCACAAGGCATAAAACTGATAACAGCGCATTTCCTTATGACTATTTCTTCGAAATTTAAAAATTGGTGCAAAAAAAAAAGCCAAATTATGTCTCTAGGTTTCCCTTATAGCCATTGCATATAAGATTTGGCCAAACGACATAAAAATACGATTTCAAATATTTTACGCTGTTTAGGTGGATTTATATAGAGAATTGAGTAAATATTCTTAAGTTCCTTATTAGTAGACTATACGAGAGATTTTTACAATAAAATACTAAAAATTGTCCTCGTCTCAACGTAGATGAAGCGCTAATATTGAAAATTCCACCAAGTGTGTGAATAAAAAAATGTTCCCCCTCGTTTAAATTATAATAAAATTTCACAGCCACTTACTACAATATTTGTATGTAAATTTTCTCAAATTGTGTATGTGAGTATGGGCAGTAATAACATTTTTTATAAATCAAAAGGATTGATTACACAAAAGCAAAATAAACCATTGAAGACTTCGAAATGAGAGGAGATAAAAATTAAATGAAAACTAGACGGAAAATTAAAAACAAAAAAAAAAAAAAAACGGAAAGGAAAGGAAAACAAAAAAACAAAGAAAAAATGGCAGCTGCACCCATACCTATCCAATAACAAGCACATAGTGGAAAGCAATAACACTACAGTTACTGTATAGCAGCTAAACAGCATCCTTTGAATAGTGATAAGAACATAAATAATAATAAACGTACACAGTGGTAGCGGTAACAAGAACAGTAGGAAAAACAATAAAAGTAACAACAATAACAATGAGGAGGGTACACGATATGCTCAGCCAAATACAACAGCATCCAACAAAGCAATGCATACGAACAACAACAAGCAATAACCGTTAAGACAATGAAAATATTGTTGTATAGTCAAAGTTTACAACAAAAATGGGAGACTCGTTTGCTTTCTTCATTTGTAATTTTGTAAATATGTGTAAAAAGTACCCGGAATTTTTCAATCAAAATAAATAACATATTTATTCAAATTCACTTTGTAGGACTCCATGGCTGCGCCAGCTCCTAGGCTGCGTGAGAGATACGGATATGCCCATACCAAGGTAAGTTTGTTATTTGATCAGTCGCGGTCATTGAAAGCTTAGCTAAAAGTGTTGTCCCTTGTTCGAACTTGGTATTATCGTGCTATTTCGAAAATCAGTGGATGCATTATAGAAACCTGGTCTTACAAAAATTATCTAACAACATTCACCCAATGTCGGTGTACCACTTTTTCAATATCATCAATCCTTTTGTGATTCGAATTCGTCGAAACTCGTCGATTCTTCAACTATTTTGCATGATTTTTACTACTTAGGGGCTCATGCTTTAAAGAAACGTGTTTGTGCTTAAGAAGACAGAAAACCCCATTTTCCTAAAAACATGAAATATGACGCAAATTGTTTGCTTAACTGATTTCGATGGCATTCGAAAAGTGTGATTAGGAATAGTAGTAGCTGCGATGACAAATTGTTTTCAATTTCCCTGCCAACAACTTGTGGGAAAAAATTAAGGCGTTATGTCTAATGGGCATCATTAATATGATAAATTCCGTATACTTTGTAAGCAGAGCATTGCGTAGATATTTTATTATAAAATATTCTATATTGAGTTATTAGGAAACTGAAATGTGCATACATTTCATATTCATATGCGTTGGCAATCGGAACTATGTCTTATGTTACGCTCAACACTTTTTGAGAGTATCATTAGAAAAATCTATCAAAAAAAAAAAAAAAGAAACGAAAACAAAGAAAGATCGTAGTTTTAAAAATATTGTTCTTGTAGTTGTGCGTAGCTTTGTTTGCATCGAAGCATGTCACATCGTTTAAAAGCAGGAAACTAAGCTGCAGTAAATAATTTCATCACCGCTTTTAATATATGTACGCTTTCGTATGCTTACCATCGGAAATACTTTCTTTGCTGACATCTGACGTTGCGCATAGTATTTGATGATAAGAACGTAGTTACTAAGGTGAAGAAATCCAATCGATACATTGCCATTTGCCACGGATAGAAACCACTTAATAACGTAAATCTGCTTTTAGATAAAGCCTCTGATGTAATTTTCATTTTCTAATGAATCACAAACTGACATCATCAGACATGATTAAATGTCGATTAATGTTGTCTGCAGTAAACAAACTAAAACTGTTGCTTACACACAAACACACACACACACGTACATACATACATACCTACACAATCATATATATATATATATATATATATATATATATATATATACGCACACACACAAAGTGTATCGATTATGTCACCAACGAAAACATAACAACAGCTTTCCATTGCTAATGCATTTGACTTGAATTTAAATCCTTTCTCGTAGCGTTTTGTCTCTGTTTAACTAAACGGCAATATCGGTCTCGCTTATGCAGCATGTAGCTGTCACCAAACGGCTTAACTTATACTACATTTAGCATTAAAGGAAATCTGTGCTGCATACGGTGTATGCTTGTATTCCTTGTATGTATATGTGTAATAAATAGTAAATGCGTCTTACGTTAACGGCAATGTAAGTAGTAAGTATACTCTGCTGCTCTTTCCCCGCGTTCAGCATTTCGATTATAAATGAAATTTATTTTAACAACAACATGTCTCTTGCTTTAGAGTCCTCTTGCTACTTTATATTGACATGTTTTGTATTAAAGTAACAGTTATTGCAGCTCTTGCCATTGTCACTGCTATTGCCGCTGTTCATATTGTCGTCATCAATATTATCATTATCAATTGGGAGCGACCGGTTCGCTTGCTCCATGCATTTTACACTATTTCAAAAAGAAGAACGTCTAGTATTGATATTATCGAACATAAAGGCAATAAATGTGACAGCGTAACAGCAGAAAGCTTTCTGTGCATTGTCTTACTCTGTAATATTTGAGCTACGCGCGAAATTTACATATGTACAAATGTGGTACATACACATACCATCATATGCGCATACATGTTCAATATTTACAGTAAATTACACAGTCATCTAAATTTTTACTCTTCTTCTATAGAGCAACTGATTATCGTAATGGTGTTCGTGTGCATGTATACACACGGGTTGAAAAGCAAAATTTTGTGACTAGTCTGTAACATATATAATAGAAATAAGCATTATGCTGTCTATAAGGCAACCGTACATCTACTCGATTAGGGTATAAGGCGCCTTAGCTGCATTTATGCGTTCGTCTGAACGTCCGTTAAAATAGAGCGCACAATTTGAAAATTTTCTCAAAGGATGATGTGAAATTTATCCCTAAGTTCAATAGTTGATTCAATCATTTCGTAGATGTGCTCATAATAACAAAATCTCATTTGTCTTATCTTCGTCTTAAATTACGATCTGAAACTTCACTTAGAACTTTAACAACCATAACGTCTAGTTTTCATTTACTGAAGATCATAAGTTTTAAAATTGCATCAAAACCGGAAACTGTGCCAAGAACAGTTTCTTCATTCCGCTGCAAAACGATTGGTATCCATATAAATCGTTTTTCTTTGCTGTTGTTGCTTGTTTTTTGTCAATTTAACTAATCATTCAGAGGATGCTTCCTATACGCCTAACACGCATGATGGTCAGAAAAAAATGAGGAGATGGTCAGAAACAAGTAGAGAGTGGGAGCAGCATGAGAGGAATATACAGCTCCGACGACATATTATGGTTTACTGGCCTGAAACTTGAAGGCAGATATTTCCTTTTGATAACTTAACTTACCCCATAGCGCGCTAAGAGCTATAGAGCGTAGCTTTCTGTCAAAACTATTCCTCAGTGCCAGGATGTCCTTTTAAGATAAGCAAACATATCAGAATTTTTTTGCCGCATTTTCAAGACCTTCTCTAATTGCTTACAAATGGATGGCCTACGTGTTGACTTTTGTAACTCCTTTGACCCAATCAATGAAAAGTTCCTTTTTTTTTAGTTTTTATGGTTCGACTTTTCTTCATACTTACTGCGGGGAAAAGGCTCTCAACTCCAAACTATCATGAATCTCCCATGACATCCATTTCATGTGCTCCTCAAGCCAGCCTTTTACGACACATGCTATTTGTCCTGTACATCATTGAACTCTAAGTTTTTCAGAAAAAGTTTTTCTATGAAATTTCTGGCTTTTTATCAACCTATCGGTAAATAGTGTCTAATTACAGCCTAATGTCGTCCATGAATAAATGTTTATTGAACGCATTTATGTTCATTTATGTTTATTTACCATCTCCCAGCAAGAATAAGTTAATGTACTGTCGCCAAGACGCAGTAAAAAATATATATGGGACTGAGAAGGATTTGAAAGCCTTCAGTGCTTATACATTGATCCTCTTAGCCGCTCGATTTATTTTATTTATTGTCGCTTATAGATGCTTATAGATTACAGGGTTTACCGTAGATGTAATAATAAAGCACAATAATACAAAAACACTCTTCTTGAACACTCTAAAGGAAAAGAAAGAAAACTGAAGGTAAAAAGCAAAAGTAAAAAGGAACAAGATGGTTACTTGGCTGAAAAGAAAGGAAATAACACATACCACACATATAGACTTCCGTTCCAATATTAAGCAGCAAACTAGTCTCGCAAGTAACGGCGAAGATTAAAAGCTTACGTTTGTAAGTGAGGTAAGAGCGTCTAAACTATTGTAACTCCCTAGGGTGGGAATTAGGAGAATGAGGAGGAAAACACAGCCCTACCCCTACACCCTAATATGACAAACAATGACAAGAAAACACAGGCATTTCAAACCTCAAACACTTTCATCTCGAAATATGATTTTCCAAACCAGCCCATGCACAATTTTCGGTCGAATTGTTTACACTGTTTTGCTTAGTAAAGCGCGCCAAAGATTTTGATTAGTCAACTTTAGCATTTTAAACCTAAAAAATAAGATTAGAAGATTTTATTCTCAGTGCCGAGAGCATTATGGATTCACCCAAATTAGAAAATGTAGATTTATTGATATTGATCTAGGTGTTCTATAGAAACAAAGCTTTCGTTCCAATTTGCATAGTGAGCTTTTCATAAATAAAACAAGGCCGGTACTAGGATTAATTAATCCAGTGAGTTGATCCAAAGAGCTCATTGAGTCACTCAGGGGATGTCTACTGTCCGTGTAAAATGGTGAGGGTCAGAAAGAAGCGAAGAAAGACAATCGGTGGCCGCAACCTAGTTCCTGTGTGCCCGATCGGTAAGTGTTCTGCCTTTTCCGACTGAGCACTCACTGCGATGAAAATCTACCGGACTTGAGATTTGAACCCACGAAAACTAACTTAGTAGTTACGATCCTTGCCTAGTAGGTTATGTCAATAAAAATTATGAATCTCCATTCCTAACTTAATAGCAAAGTTAGTCTAATAGCTACTGCTTTTGCAGCAAGGACTAGACCTTAAATCTAATAAAAAGTGAACAGTTTAGTTAGCAGCCCTTCTATTATGATCGCCCTCTAACGAACAATGCAAATGGTGGAAAACTTACTAATAAAACAAGTGAAAATATTATATATCGAGCTAGGCCGATTATTAAATACCCTACATAGATTGTCTAACACCACTCTTATTTTTGCGATAGAACACAAAAGTTATACCCCGTTTTTATATGAACCTACTATTATGGAACTGTATATTAAAAATTCGACAGCTTTGCAAAGAAAGCTTACATTCCGTAAGAATGGCTGTGCCCATGAGATTCAAAAATTGTGGTACATATTCAAAATTCAGCATAGAAAATTTTAATATCAAACTACTCTTATGGATTAATTTTTACCATAAAACTTTCAAAACTTACACATTTCTGCCCCAAAAGACAAAACTTTTCGTGCAATGCCAAAGAACGGAGTAAGTTCAAAAAATAGGTGTACATCGTCAAAATTTTGTAAAATTAATTTTTATACCAAATTACTATTATGGATCAAGTTTCATTAAATCTTCTGTTTAAAAAATAAAAATATTCGCCAAAAACCCTTATATAGAGTAGGACACAAAAGTAGGAGTGGGCGGTCTAAATTTAGCAGAGTGAATTTTTTTTTGTCTAAAATTATTACTACGGGTAAAGTTTCGTCATAACATATTAAAACTTAGACTATTCTGCCCTACAAAGGATCAATTTTCATGAAAATCTATATGTAGAATAAAATCGAAAAAAATGCCAGAGACGATCCAGTTGATTGGTTGGTTGGTACAGTTAATTTCCTTATCTTAAATTACTACAATCTGTACAAGCTGATCTTCATCATAAAGTATTCAAAATTAGACCTTTTTGCCATATGAACTTCAGTTTTCGTTATATGAGAGGGAATTCAAAAAATTGCCCCAGCCAGTTGAGGTAGGTAGCCTTGCTATATTCAAATGTAGCGGTGTGAAGCGCTTGTTATCCAAATCAAGAATTAAAATAGAATTCTGAAGATAGCTAAACATCGCAGAAAACTCGGCATATAGAAAGAAATGTCTCAACCTCATTGGTCACTGCTGGAGACGCTTCAGAACAACTTGAAAATAAAGAAATGGTGAAAAGTGATGCCCCATTTTACGATAAACTTTTATTCCTAGAATCAATGCTAAGCACGCCGGGGGCATACATTTTTAATCTCTTACTGAAAACTTTGAAGAATCCCACCTGAGTTTCTTGATTCTTTTGCTCGGGCTTAACTGCACGTACGACTAGCAGTATTGCACATGAAAGGATGTAAAGCTCCTTTCCACACCAGAAATTTTGCAGGGGTAAAGCCAAGGGATGTGCTTTTGTGGTCTGATCTCGTTAGAATAGAAATAAATGTACACTCAATTCTTACCTCTAATGTCTGAGCAACTTTCTAAAGAATTTTTTTTTATTTGTACCTTGTAGCTTCAAGTTTTTACCGATGTTAATATACACACAAATTCATCTGTTCATCTAAAAGGTGGATTTAAAAGTGTACTCCATTGGTCGGAGAATAAGACACTCATACAAAGATATTTCAGATACTCTTACTTTCTCTCTGAAAATTATTTAATTTACTTTTAAACAGGGAGCTTTTTATCTCTTAAAATTAATTTCAAAATATTTAGATTTAATTGTGACTATGTTCCTTCAACAATATACGTGATATATCTAAGTGTTCCAAGGGACAGTGGGTGGGGCTATGTCAATTTTTTGACTCCATAAGTAATTCTAACTATTCTCGGTAGATTAGATTTTATAAATTATATCTTGCACAATGCGATAAAATCGCGTTATTTTTTGGAAACAGACCACATTTGAATTCATTTGCCTTTTTAAGCATTTCTTTCTTCGAATTGATGATTTTAATTAATTCTTGTGATTATAGTTAGCAATGTTTGCCATTAATATCAATTGTTTAGGTCACATATCAAATACATGATAATTTATGTATATCAACACTTCATTCATTGTCTAAAAAATAAAATGTTAAAAAGTGATAAATAACTCTATTACTTCGTACTTAAATTCCTTGACCGCAAAGAAACAAAAAAAAAAAGAGAAAATTTTCACATGAAACCTTTCAGACAATAAACTAAACCCACAAATGTTAAAACATTTGTTTATAAAAATGAGCAGAACGCTCTATACAAACATAAACAAATTTTGTAAAGTAAAGAAAAATGGCAGCAACAGCATTAACAAAAATAACAACAAGCTCAATAACAACGAAAAACGCCCACAATGCAAACTAACAATTAATCACTAAACAATTTCGGGTAAATGTAAATTTTCTCGTGGCCACATAAACAAAGGAATACAAATATGCTAATACAAGCAACTATAGTTTTATGTACAGACATGCCAGCAATATGTATATATATATATATATCTATGTATATATATATATATATATATATCTATGTATATATATATATATATATATATCTATGTATATATATATATATGTGCATGTACATACATATATATACGTGTATATAAAATATGTATACACATATGTAAATTTGTGTTAAGTATACATACAGCAACAAGCATATTAATAGTCTAAAAATCCACATAAACAACATAAATCACTACTTACTGCACTCCTCTTAATACAAAAAGGAAATGAATGCATGTTATATATACTTAGACGTCTGGTACTTTATTTGCCGAAAAGTTCCGGAACTTGCATTCTTGCTGTCAAAATGATTTTTCGAAATTTTCATTGCATTTCAAAACTATAACCTTTCATGTCATCGTCAGCCAAATATTAATAATATTTTTCGAGATTTCCATGACTCTTCGAACTCACAGGTAAACAACGTCATCAGCTATATGTCAACATAGTCTTAAGGCTTTGAAGGACTCTTATATATGTGGTTGTAATTTCTAGAAAACAACATTTATTTAATTTTCTTCATGGAGAACTATAAAATAGCCCAACGATTAAGCAGTCGAGCAATTATCGTACGCGCGAAACACACCGATTTGGAGATATTGCTGACTTTCTTAGATCCAGCTAATCATTCGTAAATAATATTCGTCGCACATTGAAAGTGTTAAGTGGCGACGCAGACGCTATTATAAAATGCAAAAAAAAAAAAAAAAAAACAAGAAAGCACAAGGTATGTTTGCTCGATTTATCCAATGCATCGTCGACGACAGCCTTCTAAAATCCATAAGGATGATTGCAACTTAATAACCTGCCTGCGAAAACTCTTCTCCATAAGCCTTACATTATGCGTAAAGGGCAATCTATGTCGACATAAATCCGGTATCAGACACAAAGACTCTTCGAAAAGGTGAGAACTCCTAAAGACCGGGCATATAGATCAATAAAAGAAGTTTTCGACCGAGGACATATAGCTGTCGAAATCCACAACGATTCTCGAAAGTGTGATGGTTCTAAGAAGTTTGAGAAGCCTTGTAGATGCAGCGTCAGTCTTTCACTCTCTTGCCGTTTCAGATTTTTTGAATCAGACAACATCGCATACAAAATTCGATATCCTTCCTTCCTTCAAGCCAGGTGTTCCCGGCGAGATTACTTACGTATGCTAAGAGTCTTGAAATGCGCCAAGCGCCTTCAATATAGACGCATGGACAGCTGGGGCTGTCATTGATTAATGTTCCATTTTTTACGAAAAGATCATAAATATTTTCTTCGAATACGCCGCCCGTGCCGCTTATATAGAAGAAATTTCTTTGTTCGCCATAACTTGGACTTTTTGCTCTAACTTTTGTAGTGACTGTAGATATGTATACAAGTATACACGTATATTTATGCATTTACATATCTATATGTATCTATATATATATAAATGTATATGCATATATGTATATATAAACTGAGGATTACCTTTTCCTGTTGCCCTCCTATTTGATTTAACTTTTACGGTACTTACCTTGCGTTCTTGTTCGTCTTTCGCCAGTTGTCCACCACCGTTGACATTGTTTTCAATTTCGCCGTCTAGTGGCAGGGGTGTTGTTGGTATATCGCATTCTTCTGTTGGTGGTACAACGCAACGCAACGAATGCCTATCGAAAACTAACATGGCTGGACAGCGTTGCAAACGTGGATAGCCACCCTGACATTGCCAATAGCGATTGCATGATTTACCCAATGGTACATTACCATTGGCGTCATCATTGCACAAAGCTAAAGTGGAACAAACAGCAAACAGAAAAGCAAAAGAAAAACAAAAACAAAAGCAAAAAAAAAGGGAAACGAGAGAACTATTACAAACAGGCATATGAATGTTAATGTGCGTACATAAAAGCATAATAAAGCCGATAAATCAATGTCGGTAATCAAAAGTTGTTTTATATAAAATTTCCTACGTTCATCGGCGCTATTATGCGAAATTATTACGAAACTTTTTTCATATATATAACATATATAAAGTCTGAACTACTTTAGGTGATAATTAACGAAAACTCAAACATTTGCAAACAAACACATTTTATAGTCAAAATGCCATAATAATAATGTTTTGAGTATTTTTTTTTTTTTTTTTTAGTTTTGTTTCAGTTCATCATGAATGTTAAGACAACTCTTGTAATAACCAAATTCAAAAGTTAAACCTCATAATCATGGTTAATATAAATATATATGTATGTATATGTATATATATATATATGTATATTAGATTGCATCTCTGAATGGATAGCTGTTACTTGGTCTAATGTCTACCATACTTACGATGCTTTTGACAACCATCGACATTTTCCGGCCAATCGCAACTGTGTGCATTTTCATTGTATAACAAACCGCCGATACACAATTGCTCAGTTGCTGTACCATTCCAACAAGTCCAGTAACGTGTACATGATGTTTCATGACCAAATATGCCATATAACCAGTCGCAATGTTCTGTGGAAATTGGACCATCTGTTGAAAGATGCAAAAGAAAAAAGAAGCATAAACAAACAAATAAACAACTGCAACAACAACCATATTAACAACGACAACAGTAACTGCAGCTGCTGAAAACAAAAAAAAAAAAAAAAAGGACCGAAAAAAGAACGAAAAAACATTCGCAATTAATTCAAACAACAGAGATTACAACAAGATGAAGTACACACCGGCCACTGCACTCAATTCACCGTACTGTGCTCTGCTATTATATAGTGCCAACAAAGGTGAGGTAAAGTAAATAGCATCACGCACACATAAGAAATCTTTAGGCCAACCATTTGATGCAAATTGAAACCAAGAAGTACAGAAATACGTGTATAGTAACAGCGACAACGGCAAACACAACAATAACAATAACAAAAACAGCAACAACATATAAACGAACATAAAATCATGCCTAAATTGAAATGCTCTGGTATTTCGACTACTCAATGCTCAATATATACATACGTACATACATAAGTACATATATACATATATACGTACATACATACATATATACATACATACATATATGCATACATACATGCACACTTATAAACGTTGTTATTGTTTGTATCTGTACATGTTGCCTGGTTGCTTTGGTATTGTCGTCCATAAATTGTGTTTAATAGAATCTGAAATATTTGTTGCTGCCGTTGTTGTTTCTGCCTTCTTTTTTTGGCCATTCGGTATATTAACCAATTTGGCTTAAATTGAAAGAATTCAATGTGTTTTTCTTCTGATCACACAGACTCAAGCGAGTGACAGCAAAACAGCCGATTCGTAAGTTTGAAATGACTTTGTACAGTCATATCCATGTATCTATGCATATATGTATGTACTTTAAAATTTGATAAATCACAAATAGAATAATTAAGACAGCTTTGCCCTGAAGTGAACCTTAAACACTTTAATCAACTTCCAGTTCAATTTTCGTTCATGAATTTGAATTGAATGAAAATTAGGGATGTGTAGGCAAGGCATTTTCAAATCGCTACTCCCTGCATTACGATTAATGAGGGGATTTCGCAAGGCTCTCGGAAAGACAGACCATCACGAAAAGGACAAGGACGTACCTGTAAAAGAGAATGCTATTCGCTAACACATATTACGGTTTGGCCGACAATTTTTGATTGTTATTATTGCGGACAGATAATCAGCAGCCTTCCCTACCATTGTAATTTAATCTAACACGCAAATAGAAGTTACCGTTACATTAAGATAATTTTAACGTAGATTACATAATAAGTTTTGTTCACATAAGGCGAGTTAGGTAAATTTCGGTAGCAAAAAAATGGTATACAAGATGAACAATTTTGAAATGAAATCAATAAATAAATCGCTTTTTCGAAATTCATCCATGTACTGAAAACGCAAGTTGTCTGCTTAACTGGGGACTGTTGCGATCAACTCGTACAGCAACTGCAGTCTTCTCAGCATGCAGTTAGCTTATAACATAGCGATCATGATAATATTACTATCATTCTTATTTTAAAATTGTACACCACACACTTACTCCGTGTGTGTACAGCCATCCAACAAGATTATAAAACTCAACGCTTTACAAATATGCATAACAGATACCACGCTGTCATGTTGCTTATGATTGTAAAGTGTCGTACGTCAACTTAAACTTGAAATATGTGACGATAGCTTATAGATAGATATTTATCTATATCCGTAGCAAAAACTGGGCTAAATTTTGTCCATGAAAAAAATGATTGTGACCTATTGATGCATTTCGCGTTTTATATGCGTAACCAGAACGGCTTGCTTACACTGCGAACTAATAACTCAAGAAGTGAACATGTGTCAGATATATTAGCAACGAATAAAATATTAGCGAACGCAGCGACTAGTCCAATATCAGCGGCAGGAATAGACGATTGCGAATTTTCCTACGACATTATCTAGATCTTGCAGTACTTTTCGCTTTGAAAAGCAACGGCTTTTGGAGATTCCAAATGTAAGCACTAATATATGTTATTGGGTTTGTTGTTCTTCCAAATCTTCTTAGATTCTCACTTAATTTCAGAGTGTTGAGGGTGCTTTGCCTATTTTTACGTTTAATGCTTAATTTTCAGCTGAGAGCGTTAATGCAAGTGCATTCTGATTCGTGTTGCTATTACATATTATAGGCAGCGGGTAGAGCAGGCAAGCAGGAGTAGTTATAATAACTGTAACTCAATTTGAGTTTACAAAAAAATATATATAGTTGACTAGAATATGGGAAAGATATAACATTCCGTACGAAAAGATAAAGTTATTGTGTTCTTGAAAATACAAATTTGTTCCTCAGACTCGGCCAAAAAGTCACACGTTATACATACTTATATTGCAAGAAGAGTATTAATAAGAAGATAATGATAAAGAGAAATGTGTGAAACAGTTAACGCCATAATATGCTCGAGGTATTCAAAATAGCAGTCGTTATTAAAAAGCGATCGGCTTTCTTAAAAGAACTTGACTTATATTGCGCTTTTCGAATTCTTCCTATTCCTATATCTGAGGATATTTGATGAGATAGCAAGCGATTATGACGGTTTTTACAATCTCCGATAACGTATCTTAAGGATAGAAATTGCTTTTTAGCAGAATCTACAACAAGTAAATTTTATAAATAATTCGTAGAGACGCACGAACATAACACACACAGCCTGATAAATTTCCATGTCGTTCTTATACTTAAGGGCTATGATCAAATTTTAACAACAATCGTCTAGTAAGACTTTCTAATAAGCAAGGAGGCATTTTTTCGGTAAAAAACAATATGTAAAAATCCGAATGCTATTAAATCTTTTCTTTACACGCTACACCATTTGTGGTATAAGAGTATCTGTTAAGTTTATGTGGACGCATGCAACACCTAGACGGGCTTGAGATGGACCCACCTTTTATTATATCGATAGATTCCGAAATTTATTTTGAATCGATGTTAGTTTGTCTGTCTGTCTTTCCTCTTGTCCGCTGTATTCGTATAATCGGCCTAAAGGTCGCCATTTTTGATATATGAGGTGCTTGCATATATTTTGATCATTTATTTATTTGAAGAAAGCATTTATTGAGAAAAATTGGCACAACGTATATTGTGTCGAAAGGACGCTATTGGTTTGGCAGTAATCAAGTGTATTCTTCAAAACTCTTGCATCTGTTAGCCGCTAATGTTAGTCTATTGTTGGTCTATTGTTGGCAACAATACATTGCATTTGTTCAATTGACTTTGGTAAACATCTGCAGTAACGACCTCATTCGCTTTTCACAGCTCGTATTGCAGTACACCTTGCTGATTCTACCTGGCCATTTTTTGTCGTTGACATCAAAATCATCACTTCTAAGCTGTTGAAAGCAAAACCGACAGTTGGGATATGATGGAGCAGCATCACCATAGACTTCTAAAAGTGTTTGATGGCCTTCAGCAGCGGCCTTTTTCGAATCAAACAACAAAGGTAACGAATGTCGAAAATGCAATTTTGCGCTTTCCATGATTGGCATCTGTATACACTAGAATATCTCAGTAGAAGTAAATGTTATTTTATGTAAAGATGTTAAATTTTCTCTAATAGAAGGTACGTGATCAAAATACATGCAAGCCGCTATTATTGTGATGAAATTTGAACACCGACATGTTTCAGTCGAGAAACGCGCGCTATTGAAAATGATTTTGATCGGATCACCTTTTCGACTACTTCTTGTATAACACCTTCCTTTGAAAATACGTCATTGTAAATAACTGTATTAAGCGAAGTGCTTTGGAGTATTGAAGTGTGGGCCGCTGCCCGCTAATATGCTTTTACTTGTTTTTACGTAAAACGTATTAAAAATTTTTTAGTAAACACAATGCGAAAAATTATTCCTTAACGTTTTCATTCAGTTTAGACATTAACTTGTTCTCTCTTAATCTTTATAAATTTCAATGTCATTAACTAAAAAAATAGTTGAGACGATTATTTTCAAATGATTGTCGATTACTTTTAATGTCAGAATATCAGCAGAAGAAATAATATTAGCCCTTGTTTTTTGACTAAGAAACATATGTGTACATATATATATATATTTAAAATTTTTTAAAATATATTATTAAATATATTTATATGTATTTAAAATTTTTTTAAAATCATTTGCAACTGGAAACTCTACATCAAATTGTCTTAATATCCTGTAACGATAATCAAAGAATAGCTTAAACATTTTATACTTCACTAACGCGCATTTCAAGCACACATATAAATTAATACCATTCAAAACGTTTAACTGTTATTGTAACTAACTATGAAAGAGAATTAAAGAAAAATTAAAATACACCTGACACTATTGAACTTTAGATAGAGCAGCTTTAGTGCAATGGATTTTTGCGCACACATTTTTGCACTTACGTATCTCATCACAAGCATGCATATGTACGAAAGAAAATGAAAGGAAAACCTGAGGGAAGAAAAAAAAAAGAGAGCGAAAAACAAACCCCAAATACTCACTTGCTAATTGTTTGCCATCGCAATAGTTGGCACGCCATGGATAATCGCAGCCTTCCGTTACACCGCGATGTTTACCGGCAAAGACGAGACCATTCGGACAATCGTACAATTCCGGTTGATTATTGACACATTCCCAATAGCGATCGCAATGAGTAACATCGCCCACCACACGACCTTTCACTTTGCACGGATCCTCTTGATTGGCTTTTAGTTGTTGTGCCACCACCACAATAGCCACGGCAGACAACACTAAAGAGACAAAAAAGAATTGCAAAATAAACGTGGAAATTGATAAAAACAAAATTCATATATATGTCGGTAAGAATGCTAAATAGTAAATTGAATTGTGCGGCCGCTAACCGCAGGGCCCCGCAATTTGATTTCAAAAAGTTGATGCTTATGAGTTAAATGAAATTTAAATTTCTTCCTTTTACCTACTTACTGCCTAACGTCACTATTAGTAACATGTAGAGTATCATATACTATATAAAACAGTTACAATTATTTTGTGTTCCAGTAAGAAATTAATCGTATAAAGACTTTTCATTTAGCAAGGACACACTGACCAGTCCCGATGGAACATGGTGATGTACATGATTCAAGTGATATTTTCTATATGAGTAAATCGTTTGCTTTCGAAGCATGCTTTTGCATTTCGCGATTAAATTTTATTCAAACAGCAGCGTATTACTGAATCTTCAGGCTTCACATCCTCATCGCTTTTGGAAAACATTTCAGTTATAGAAAGGTTGTGGCAAAGCCAAGAAAAGACTTCACAACACTTTATTGTAACGCGAGAACGTTCTGTCAGATTTTAAAGGTATAGGTCATCATAGATACGTTAGCATTACGGTATCTTAGAATTCGAACGAGAAGCGACCAGATCGTATCTTAGCGTTCAAAAGGATAAAGGAAAGAAATGAATAATCAAAGTGAGGGACGCATAATTGATGCACTTTCTACGAACGGCCAGAAATTGAGCAAAAAATTCGTTTACCGCATAGGTTAAAGCTGCCGCCCTCAGATCAGTGTTTGTTTTAGTTTGTGCAAAGCTGTGTCAATAATGTTAAGCCAGTGCGCGACAGAGAGATCGGTGAAAACTAACACCCATATGACACAATTTTTTGAGAAACAAGCACAAAAGTGTCACAGTCACGGGATTGTAATGACGGCAGGACCGAGCGAATGAAAAGTGAATTTACGCAATTAACTCTAAAAGCTCAATACTTTTCATATTACCAATCACATAATGCTCATACAAAATGCCTCTAACTTATGAGATTCTCCTGTAAGTTATCTACATTCTACAAAAACGACGAGTTTAACTTATTTTGAGCGAACCTCTAGATAAACCTTAGAACCTTTAAAGGATAAAAAGGCCCTGTAAAAACCGAAATAATTGAAAACCTTTGACTTGGTTTTCCTCCGCAGCGCTTTCCAATCATTTAAATATATACATGTATGGTATACATATATATGTATTTACATATATGTGTATAGAATTTTAACCATCCACAACACTTTGTGGTGGTTTGAATTTTATAGCTGAATGCTTGATATTATTGCTTGTAAATGCATTCTTCGTTTGTTTGTTTGATGTTATTTTCCAAACAGCAAAGTCATAACAAAACAGTTCTGTCATCAACTGCTTTGAATTGCATGAAATGAAAGATTAACTATGCTTTCAAAGCAAACATAAACTCTTGTTTTAATATTAAAATGATTATTAAGAGGATAATTGCTTGTAAAATATTTAACATTCGAATTTAAAGAATGTTATTAAAAAATACAAAAATACAAAAAAAAAATTAAACATCTATAGACATTTACTAAAGCTTGCTAATTATCTGTATATGATTCAGATTGGTGCGGACAAAGCCAACCAAAAATTCTTTCGAAAGTGCAATAAAGTATAATAAAACTTTTCGTATAGATCTAATGCTTCATTTATCTTTAATTGGACTGTGAGAAAAATCAAAACTCATATATCTAACTAACAGATTAACATAAAACCAAAAACTTTTCTTTGTATCATATCTACACATGGCGACCATATACCCTTATCTTACCTAATGAACTAAAAAAATATTGAGCTTAATCGTAAAGACATCATCAGTTAATTTTAAATTTCGGTGTTAGTCGTTAAAGCTCAATATTTTTTGGATTATAAAATATTTAAGCGTACAATTTGCAATAAACTAAAGGAAGAGAAAAGAACTTTGGTTACTGGAGAAAAACAAAAAGTTTCTTTTATTATAGAAAAGTTCATATAAATATTTTGTTACATAAGAGACAATTCTACTTTACATATGCATACAACAATATTCATATATACACATATATAAATGTATAGAAAAAGGTATAGATGACTGTGCTGTATGTTTATAAACTCGAAAAGTTTTGTACAAATGAATTGCTAACTAACTCATACACACGGGTACACTTTTATACATCGTATGAACGAGTGAGCGAGTGAGTGAGTGAGTGTATTAAAGTAAGCAACAAAAGCGTAGAATATTACCTATTCAGGAATTCAGACCTCCCCCCCTACACCTTTACTTGAATACAAGAACCTAAAGAATTTATCAAATTCAACTAAATGTAAATAATTGAATTAGAAAAATATTGTTTAACTTTTAGTTAGTTGTTTAAGTTGTACTAGTTTGTGTTCGCTTATAATTTTCAACAATCCATTGAGTGGAAATACCTGAAAATAAAGTAAACACAATATATACCATTTTTGATAAAACAGAGGCATCTTAACCTGCAGCGAAATGATTTACCTCTTGATAAAACATTTATTTTACTTAAATGCTTAGTCTAAGCAAGATTTGTTAATAGACTTATGTAAAACGAAAAACATGATGGAATGAAGTTGTGGCCCTAAAACCACACAAACCGCAACAAAATTCAAAGACAAACATAACAAAATTACAAAATAAGATGAAATAAACTTCTTTCATACAAATAGTTGGCAAATTATCAATCAATATTCACAACTTTGACCGCAATTAGAGCTGCAGGATAAATCCAAGAAATAATTCACTAAGCAAAAACTAAAATTAAAAGCATAATATTTTCTTTCAAATAACGATCATTGCTTATTTGGATTTATTTATAAAAATAAGAAAAATAAGTACGAAAATCATATCACTTGCAAAATGCTTTCCAATTAATGCTAGGTCTGTTAAGAGACTCGTATTATTTTTACATGATCGTAAAAAGTTTTCATGTTCGATTTTATATCAAAGCCTTATACAGGTAGTTCCTGTCTTACTATAAAAAATCAAAAATGAACTTTTGCTTAGGTATTATCTAGTTTTTCCCCTTACGAAGATTACGAAGATACGCGCACCTTCAAGCTTGATCTGCAGCACTGATCTATATAAGAAAATTCAGTTTTCTTTTTCGCTGTTGCGAGTTTATAAGGAATGAAACAATGGACAATCGGATTGACAAATATATGGACGAGGCACTAACAATACAAACATACCTAGGGATGGTCGAACGGCAATTAAAAAGCAAGGTAATCGAACGACTGAACAAGTCAACTAGGAAAAGAAGTACCATTTGGGATTTCCCGCTGTCGCCGTACAACACAATACAAAATTTCAACTGTGAATGCGATGAAATTTCTTCTTGTCCTTTTACTACTTATCCATTACTGGACATAGGTGAACATATTTTTCCATAGTATTATTGCCTAACTTATACTATCAACTAAAACACTAAGGGCGTCCCGGTATACTTCCATCGACGTTTCTCGGCTCTGTCCATTTCCGAATATTACGCAGCCACAACATTTATTTTCTGCCAAAGCCTCTTCGCCCTTCGATACATTACTTCGATTATTAAGTGTAGGAGATCATAGGCTAAATCTCTAAGGCTTCCAGTCTATTCATTCTACTGGGTTTTAATGTCCGCGATCGTACAAGATACAAGATCACCTACCATACGAGACATTTCGTGAAACGAAGGCGAAGTATTAAGCTCATTTCCCGGCTTACTACCATTTTTTGATATTTCGTGTAAGTTGATCTAGCCATTTCTATGCTTCTCTTTATTTCCACGTCGCTGTCCCAGTCTTCGTGTAATATGAATCCAAGGTATAAAAACTTGGAGACCCTTTCCACCTTGTGGTTATTAATTGATACGACGTGTACGTTGAACACAAAATCGTATGGATAGACAGCCGATGGGAAGAAGAACAGGCACACAGACATTTTGAAAGCCAGATAGCATCTACTTTCAACCTTTCTTTCTTCGCGCATGCTTAGCGGACTCTCTGTCACACGTAATGAAGGGTCTCTATGGTAAAAAAATAATAATAATAGGAATAACCCAGAAACTGTTAAACTTTGCGATCGAAACGCTTGGTCGCATTTATCAATAGAAAAATTTCTATATCGCAGTAGCTGACGGGCGAATCAAAAAAAGCCTCTAGACTTTATTTTTAAGTTATATATGAGACGAGAACACTACTACGTTCCCATTCAACGAAGCTAAGGAAAAAATGTTTCTTCAAATTTTTATTGAATTTCTCAACTGGCGGTATTTGATAATGTGCGCGTTGATGATAAGTCGGCGAAAATGTATGCATATTACGAAGAAACAAATAGAAAGGGGCTTGGAGTTCGCTCCTTTACTCCTCTTTGTCGACAATTTTAATTTTTCACTTGGCACACTAACGTTTGATTCGTTTTCTTTTCTTCTACTTTCTCGGCTAAGCATTGTCTAAATTGAATTTAATTTACTTTAAGCACAACTTTTCTCAATTTATCTCATCTTCGTATTCGTAAAGCCATTCATATGCACGCATATATATTATACAAATCTTAAAAGACTTCATAGAGAAATGTGAAAACTTCTCTGACATTTGTTACGCCCGTAAGTTCGATTATTTGGTAAATTAAATACGTGTCAGTGATTAAAAAAAAAAAAGAAGATATCAAGCAACAATAATAGAAAGCTGTAGATGGTGAATAGTATTATAAAATATTAAAAATTTTAATTTAGGAAAAGTCATCTGATATGTGTAGAGATTATCAAAGTATTTAGATTTGTTTTGTGAAATTTGTGCCAAAAACAAAAACAAAAACAAAGCTAAGCATATGTTTATTCATCAGCGTTGTGTTATGCAGACAACGAATGATTAATGAAAAACGTGTTGATCTGACGTATATGTTTCTCTTTGTTTTATTTCTATTTTTTTTTTTTTTTTTTACTCGATATTATCCAGCATCGTATGAATGAATTTGGTTTCTTGTGCACACATCGAAATTGCCATTATAAGTTTGTAAAATGTAAAAAGCAGTAAATAGTAGGGAAAATGAGAGAACAAAAAATGAAAAGTTATTTTATGCGCTGCGTCATTTTAATTAATAGAATGAGCTCTTAACATATATGGAGGACAAGCATTAACAGTTCACAGTGAGTGCAATTGAAAATTCACGCCGCTAATCAAAATATTAGTAAAACGACAGTTGATAACCCGAAACTTTCGAACACGAACACCGTTTCTTTTGAAACGTTCGTGCAAGGTATTAATTCATTCGAAAAATTGGATACGAAACATCAGACAATTGAGAATCGGAAGAATTGCTTTTACTCGGTTGTAAATGTGTATGAAGCTATCTTCTATAATTTAAAAAGTTCGCGGAATAACACCCGATTAACGAAAGATTAGAAGGGACTCGACTCATATCGTCAAGTGTAACTAACTACTATATTTTGCAATTTACTTTCTTATATAAGCACATGTTAAGGTTCAAGTCGCTCAGCTACTAAAACAGCAACTTATTGTTTGAACTACCGTCACTTTGTGGACACTAATTTCCAACAAATTCTTGATCCGATCAAAATAACGGGGTTATAAATAAAATAAAAAGGTAAACAAATCAGAATAAATTTCCGATCGAACTGTCCGATGACTCTGATGAATATTTTGTGACATTTTGAAAAATTGACGCTTTGCCGGATGAGAATTACAATTGTAGTTATAATCCTAACCTGCAATAACGAAACGCAAAACGGACTAATCCCGATTGATTAATTGTTCGAATTGTGTTCTACAGAAGTCAAACAATTGACTTTGACTTCTGACATCCATATACTTACCATCATAACTACTGTCGCGAGCATAATATCGGACAATTTGTAGTTCTTGTTTACCTATGAGCCATTAGAATTCTGACTGTTCATCGCCACAAAAATTAAACTATTTGGGAACCTTCTGATGTGAATCCATATCTACTTAAAATGCTGAATATATTAACATATTTGATTAATTAATTTGTCGAAAGCGCACCAAGTGCGCCGGACATCACTTGGAATGGGCCCACAGTAAATGGTAATTATCCAATATTCGCCCTATAGTATATATGCACAGCTCACTGTTGCTTTCGGAACAGTTTTCAGATGGCTTTTTAAGATCCTTCTCCTTTTAGCAATTGACGATATGGTTGCAACTCAATCTCTGTATAGAGACCGTAGATTAACCCTAAGGACGGATGCAGAGCCGATAACCAGAGAGACGGTGAGAGAGAGAGAGAGAAAGAGGGAGAGAGAAGGAGGAAATGTTAATAGTTCATGAGGTCTTCTAGTGTAATAAGTGCCACAAGCAGTGCGACAAAATTAATATACTCCCAGTCCTCAGTGGCAGCTGGTACAAGGCGCAAAAGGTTTGAAAAGGTCTCTAGGGAACAAGAGTATATTAATTACTTTCTAGTAAACATCTTAATTGAAAAATTTTCAGACCTTTTCATGCAATAGGTATACTCCACAAAAGGTATTTTTCACAATTTTATTACAATACACAAGAAATGAAAGAAAACATCTTTATTTTCGTTTTGTTTTGTTTTTCTTTTCTTTACTTTTCTTTTCTTTCCTTTTCAATTATATACACGCTTAAATGTTCTTACACTTCTCCCTATTCTCTTTTTGTCGCATGCATTGCTCTTAGCATGTTGACGTATGCATTATTTTTTCAGTTTAAGCAACGAAGCTGAAAAGTAGCTTATACGCCACGATAAACATCTGGTATTGGTATTACGCATATGAAGAAGCATAGCGAGAAAATAAAAACGCGCAACGGCTTTATCATAATATAAAAATCTTAATATAAGTCACATACACCTAAACTAACTTTAATGTTAGCTTAAATTTTAAATAGAAAAAATTGCATAAATATCTGTAGTAATACTTCGCCATTCATTTTGTGCGAGAATTTGTCTTTTTTTTTTTTTGTAACAAATTCTCTTCCAACTAAGTTGGAAATTTTATATAAAACTCTATTGTATGAAAAGTTATAAAGCAACGACCACACTCCAACCATAGTCAACTCACTGCGAAATATCAAATTTAAATAAAAAAAAGAAAAAAAGAATTCCTTTACCCCTTAAGTAATTAATTTAGTTTTAACAAATTTTGGTTATAACAATTTTCCATTTGCGTCGGAAATTTTTCTTTCTTTAATTATGCAAATTGTTTGTGAATTGTATACATATTTATATATGGACGCGTGGAACTGAATTTTTCCACAGATCGGTTGCGGAAAAACAAAAAAAATTTTTTTTACCCTTCACTTTTTAGATCCTAAGGCAAGAAAGAATTAAGGATGAAATTATATGCGACTTGGGTCGAATGTATCGTGAGGATTTTATGTCATGTGCCTAATGGGCTATGGAGCAGTAATGACTCTCCAACCAGCAATAAGAACGCAACGGTAATATAGTTGACGATAGTGCTTCTACCGTCTTTCACCTTGTAGCCAAATAATAAAAACAGAATATACTAGAAGCCTTAAACACACACACACACACACACACACACAGAGACTGAAAGCATAGATTAGCACAGCATACTTCGAGGGCTCACAGAGCAGACATTCTGACCGAATTAAATACTACGATATATGTATGTATGTATGTAATTTTCGGACTTATTTCTATTACGAGGGAATCCCTCCATATATTTGGTTTATATCTAACTTTCACCAAAACAGCAATCAATCTTTAAAGAAAAATTTTAGTCTCGCTACGCAGTGCCCGAGATGACAGGTCATATATAAGTCAACTTGATGGTTTTAAACAATATTTTATCGACGAAAATATTACTTTCAAATTCGAATAGATGGGCAACAGACTTAATTAATTATCTTATTTCTTCAAATTAAGTATATAGTTATATAACTTATAGTGTGAACTTATAGTAAAACCTATCCCATAACTACTCCATGCTTATATATTACAAGCGTTTGACTATCTTAGTATGCTTCCTACGGTAAGTATAAGCATTCATTTATTGTGTTCGTATATGTCTTTGTGTATATGTAAAATGAATATATTTTTACCGTACAAACCAAAATGTCATTTCCTATGTGTTAACAAAAATTAAGTTATCAACTAGTAACTGTGATGGTAAATGTGACAGTTTTTCTTTTATTTCTCTTCTTCAAATTTTTATTTATTTTTTTTTTTTTTGCTTAAGCTTACGTTTTAGCAGTTGTCATATACTACGATATGTGTTCACAAGCAAAGTCGTCCATTTTCCATATTTCTTTAGTGAAACCTCTTTTTAAGGAAATTCCAGTTATCCTGGTTATAAATTATGGAAAATGAAACACTTAGGGATATTTAAAAAAAATGAAAAAATGAAATGAAAAATTGAAGAAAAAACAGAACCATTTGGTGACACTTTCAAAGGATTTTTATATTCAAATCGAAAGAAGATAACGTTTTTAGTACGGATATTCCAAGGAATAGAAAAAAAAAAAAAACAACAACAAGTAAAAGTGACTAAGTCTTGGATACTTGTCACCTTTCGTCATAGTAAGTAATATAAGAAACTTGCAAAAAGTGTCGTTTATTTCATATCAAGTCTCTAGATAGCTATGATAATTCATTGCTTCCGGTTTCAAATCGATAATTGGTAGAGATTTTGAGCTGGAACGTTTTCAAACTTTTAAAGATTCAAGGCTCTACGCATGGAATAATAAAGAGAACGACACACGGAATGACGACTAAAACTAATCAAAAACTTTTGTTAATTTCAGGAGGCCTGTAATAGGATTTTCACGTGCCCGATAACAGGTAGATATAATTAATCTCTAATGTTGAGTTCTTAACTGGCATCATTGCCAGCCAGCATTCTATATATGTGACGTTATCTCTTTGTTTCTTTTCAATTTACTCGCATGTAATGTATGCTTTGAGATTTATCATAATGGCGGAACCAAAGAGAAATAGATGTAACTTTTCAGAAAGGTATAAAAGATCATAAGACATATATCCAATTCGAGTTGGCACCTTGGCTAAACAGAAGTTTACAAGAACTAATATTGTTCTGACTCAAAAGACTCAACCAAAAGTACAAGCAAAGTAATCAAAGTCATAACCGAGGATTATGGTGATGCCTTTCACGTACGCAGCGGAAATAATGCTGGAGAAAACTGAAAAGAAATATTGGAAATTTCTCTTCTACTACGTTACATCGTTCAACAGAGAGATAGATTAAGGATTCACAAGAAGAACGCAGAAATTCTGATCATATTAAAGTGGACTGTCTTAATAATTGTATTATTAAGTCTGCGAAAAATTTCAAACGACAAATGAAAATTCACCAAGCAGACGCAATCAATTTGTTTAGACGTATGCCGCAATTACCTCGTTGTTTCAATCGTGACAGTATCAGTACGAATGGTATAAAATAAGTAATTCAGGATATTTAAGTCACTAAAAGCTAAGGTTACGATAATGTATCACGAAAATTTTACGTAAAGAAATCTTCAGTAGAAATTACGACGGTAACGAAGTCAATTTTCTCAGACATTTTAAAAAGATACACATTCAGGAATGCAATACTTGTACTGCAGAGAAACTTCGGCTAATTGCGGTACCTCGTGCAAATGATAAAACTTTCAACAAAAAATTATCTATGATAGGCTGTCAGTCTATATGAATGAAAGGAAATAATTGTATGCTTTTCAGTTTGGGTTTAGGAAAGATTATATAACCGATGCCACGGTTTTAGATGTAACCAGAAACGTTTGCAATGGTACTGTGGTATGGAAAGGAATTATTTAGATTTCAATATTAGTTCACTAATAGAAAACAATATGTGCAGGGTAACGAATATACAATTCGCAAAGATCCAATAAGGTATGAAGTACCCTAAGGAAGTTCTTTAGGTCGATTACTTTCTTCACTATACTATATATATAAACGGCATAAAAATCCGTAGTGTAAATGGGAAACTTTTAATGGTTGCGTATGATGTGTGCTTCTACAATACCTCTTCAAATCACGCTTAAATTGCCCGATACACAATTCTGAGAAGACAAAATTGGTTCTCTTTGGACTTAATCCTCCGATCTCATCAGATCTTTCCATATGTATGTAACGGGACAAGCTTAAAGAAAACTCATACAGAAAAATATCTGGGAATAATATTACAAAGCAACCCATCTTGGCACTTGCACACACACACACAAACACACGTATATGAAAGTTGAAAACGAGAATAACTAGAGGAATTGGAATCTTGTGCAAACGAAGGAACACAAGCGGTGCAAAATAAAGCATTGAAAGTTACATAGAAGCTATGAAAATAACCATACTATGGAAGAGTATATGTAAATCAGTATTACTAATTAAATGAAAACATGAGCATCGAGTTCTAGCACATATATCCAAATCGGTTTGAAATGTTGGCTACCGTACCGTATTTTATTTACAAAATCAATCACACATCAATACGAGAAATATAATGAATTTAGGAAATACGGGATGTAGATTTGGAAAGACAAAGCAAGGGATAGACTACGTTGGAAACAGAAAATGTAATAATTTACCTTTTGATTTAAAAGAAATTAACAAAATATCGATATTTAAAACTTCTTGTAAAGAATATTTACATAACCTGTTGGAAACGCTTCTGTCAAAATAATTGAGTATTGTAAGGTGTGTGTGTGTGTATAAATAAGTTTAATTTTTCTGTACAAATAATGATCAATCAATAAGAAAAATAAAAACAAAAAAAACGTGTAGGTTATGTGCGCTTTTGAACGCACATGGCACACATTTCACATAAAAATTAACTTTACAACAAAGCTTAAGTGTACCAAATTTGGATTGGGTAGATCTACTCTTTGGACATTATCGCATATAAGGATTATTATGAAATATTAAATCCTCTAGTTTTTAATATTTTACATTATATTCCTTTTTTAATTATGTTTATATATTATTTTTATGGAAATAATTGAATTTTTTATGATGGAAATTAGTCGATAGGTGAGTTAATCGTAGTAGATTTGGAGAGCATAGGTCTGTATTGTAGACATCAACACATACAAGGACTCTCATGAAAAGCAAGTCCTTCTGTGACAGCAGAGTCTTATTTTGTACTTTCTGTAACCGGAGCAATCGAAAATTTGGACCACGACAATTGACATCTCTTGCATCCTCCAATAACAAGGCTTTGATCAGTGAATGACCATACTAAACTAAATAGTGTACGCTATCCATACGTATATTATGTTCTTACTTTTTTATAGTTTAAAATAATTTATATTTAAACGTCAAACTTGTAAATTTTATATACTTTGAATGCATTGATATGATCGCAGTCTGAATAATTCTCTATTGATTTTTTATCAGGTTAAACGTATGTTATAAAAAAAAGGCCGAAGATATTTTATTCAAGTTATTGTTTATGACTAACGTTTTTGCTTACTTCTTCTATCTCGATATCTAGATAGAATGTGAGTTCCGTGAAAACAGTACAGATGCTTCTTTAAGGCTATCTCCACCAGCATCAAATTTTTGGATCTCGCCAGAACAATTGAAGCCTTGGTCGAAGGCTCGAAGCGAGTAATTCACTGCCTGGAGTTAGTGGTAATCAGAAGGACATGACGTCTTATAAATGCAACGAGCAGAATAGTACACTCCAATTCAATGCTGCTGACGGTTCAGAGAGAGAGTTTCGGTAAATAACAACGAGTTTTGTCATACTGCGTCCGTTTTATGCATGTAGAGATATGCTGTATTTATTAGGGGGACACACAAGGAATCAATTATATTGAAATGTAATAAATTCAAGTTTCTATTTTTTAAGTTATTATATAATCTCCATAATTATCAAGCACCTTTCCGGCAAACTTTAAATCCCACTCTAACAGAAACCCAGAATTTGTGAAGCAAAACATAATTCATTGTGTCTACTTGCATTTTTCTACAGAAGTGAATGTTTTAGTTCTTAAATAATGCTCGAGAGATCTGAAGAAACGATTGTCGGAAAGAGCAATAGTATGCAATCGCGAGTGATAAAACTTCGCGTGATAATTCCTTGATTTTATCCTGAGTAAATTTCAGTACATTGGCACGGGGCATGGTCAGATTACAATATTACACCTGTTCTGTAAACTAAAGACGCCGTCTTTCTCAGTAGCTCTAAATACAAGTAATTGCTGATAGTACAAATGAGCAGTAACTGTTCCTCTCCTCCTCATTAACTCAAAATGAATTATGCCAACACAACTCCACCGAACGCACAAAGCACTTTTCTAAGAGATGAGCTTAATTTGCGAGTTGATATTGCGGTTTGATGTTCAGAAAGCTTTTCAATCGGTTGATATGGGTTTCTGCTTAATTGAATGTATTTTTACTTTCAATGAGTTCTATATGCAATTATTAGGTGCTTGCATGTATTTTGATCAGCGACATCTATTGGTGAAAATAATAAGGTAATGCGTATAACCATTGTACACAACGATTAAATTTCACGATTCTGAAACCAAATCAAACTTTTACTGCAGATGCCTATCGAAATCAGTTGAACAAGTTGAATGACGCAAAGTCATCCTCTTGCAAGACAACGCTCGGCCATACGTTGCAAGAGTTGTCAAAGAGACATTGATGGAGGTCGCATAAGAAGTTCTGCCGCATCCAGCGTCTTCATCAGATATAGCGTCTTCTAACTGTCACTTGTTCAGATCTACGCAACGTGGCTTGATTGGCATGGGGTTTGAAAATGAATCGATGATTGGATCTCGGCAAAACCAATATCATTCTTCCGATACGGTATCGGCATGTTGCCGGAAAGATGAGAAAAAGTTGTAGAAAATGATGAAAAATATTTTAATATATATTTACATATATAGTATTCTTAATAAGTGACTTTTTCACGTGAAAAAAATAATCAAAATACATGCAAGAACTTATTATATTTTAAACGACTTAAGTGTAAGTGATTTTGTGAATAACTTATCTTATCTGCCTTATAAATCAAATCATATAAATCAGTGCACATTAGTGTGATTAAAATGTGAATCCATTAAAGATGCTTTTCATGTAATATAATAAAATGTAAATCCATTGACACCAAATACAAATTGGAATGAAATCGAACTTTGCTTATGCGATTTTAAAGTATTTCGTTTTGTTTTCTATAAAACTCACGTTTTATCGTTTATAAAATTCGTAGAATGAAACTTATACTCATGTGTATTTATTGATTGTTCTAGCATTTGTTTATGTTTTTATTCGTCTGTTATTGTCCTTTTTCATTTTCGTAATAAGTAAATATCAGCTATTGCCTGTATATATATATGTATGTATGAATGTAAATTTTATTGAAATATTTGTCGACATAAAAATTTGTCATCCGCCGTTTGGGAATACGTAAAATTTTCTTTTTCACGCACACGCGAAAATATGTAAATAATTTGAACATTATACACACAATCAGCATTATTGAGTAATCGTGTCAATAACGACACATACTATAAATTCTGTAAATCACATGGTTTAATAAGCACTCGTCGTGCAATGCCTAGACAGAGCCGCGCGCAACACACATACCTAACGTACATATATAATATTAAAACATTAAAGTATGTGTTAGTAAATCCGCTCAACACATACACATATATATTAAACGTTGAAAGAACTGCAGAGCTAAAGTGCTCGCTACAATGCCTTACAAAACATATTAGCATACAAAACACAATGTAAAATATTTTTTGCTTTTTTATTCACAAAATTATGTTGGTATAATAATTCGATGATACCATTTGTCACATATACATTTAAATAAATAAAGATATATATAGTCAAAATAAATGAAATCATAGACATCCATCCTTCTGTCACTTAAGGGGTATATGCAAAGATCTAACCATTCAGTTGAGAAACTACAGTTTAGTTAACTTTCACTTTACAACGAAGATCTCTAAAGCCTACCCAGAGTAGTGTTACAATTAAAAAGTGGAAAAAAAATAGAAGATTTTCAAAATATTATGGCTAAGTTAACATTATGGAATTTGACGTGAACTAGAGTGATCGGACTTGGAATGGGAACTAGAAAAGCAAGGCAATTAGCAAAAGACAAATAAATGAACGATTTTCACTTATTATTCGTCATTTACATGACAGGTATTCAGAATTCGTTTCAAGGCGAATACAGTTTTCTTACTTACTTGGCTTGGTTTGTTTTTTTCTCCTCCTTTTGCTTATTTTGTATGAATATGACGAGATTTACACGCAGCAATACACATTCACACGAGCGCTCATGGACACACACACACACACACACATACCCGTACATGTTTATTTATGAGCTATGTTGACAAATTTGTTGTATACGACAAAAAGTGACAAGCGATTTTAACGCCGATACACCTACTCACAATCGGAAAAGGAACAAGTCTGCATCACAGTTTATTTATATAGTGAAGATACACGTACCCCTGATGACTAGCTTACGTTTTCATTTCAACCGATTCGGTGATAAAATGAGATGAAATGAACGTCTCTTCATGTTACGGTATACATAGGAAATATTTTCACTGTATAAAAATTACATACACATATATATATACCCGGACCTGCTGCTATGCTTGTCAGTTAGACTAAGCGTCTCTACTATTTAAATATATATATATATATATATATATATATATATATATATATATATATATATATATATATATCTGATAGTCAGTCCAACCAACGAACCACATTTCATTGCTGAAGGAAAATTGGCATATTTTTTGTGCTATTCTCTATTTACATATACACTCAACAGCAAATATTCTTCGTCAAGAGGAATTTGTTAGACACAAATACTTCACGTATTTTATGCATGGATTACTTGCTTGTTGCTATTGCATACAAATACGTATCTGTACGTGCGCACATATTATAAAATATGTAGTAAATGTATAGATGTGCAGAAATCAAATCATGAATTTTTCTCAATATAAATATTTTTTTCATATATTTTTCTTGCACTTTTTTTCTCTTCTTTTTCCTGTTTTTTTTTTTTTTTTTTCTTTTTTTTTTCTTTTAAATAACCTGTTACCTGTTTCACAAGTTAGAAAGATATTTTTCGCTTCTTTTTAATAAACATAACTCACATATTCATGCAACATTCTGCTTGTAGGAACATCTTCCCCACTATACGATACAGAAATATTAAGTCATCCCATAAATTGTGTGTTTTCTTTGAAGCTAGTGTAATACAATACATGTTAGTAATGCTGCTGTACAGCAATAAAAAACCGCATACGAATAAAGCAAAACACATAATTAGTAATATATTAACTGGGGCGACATGACTTTTTCATTCCAAACTACTAACGATAGCCTTCAAGCAAAACTAAAAAACAATATTGACTTGCGGTATCACCTATCAAACCGATCTACACTTTTCTGTTTCGGTATTGTCATCTTAAAAATTGTTTTTTTTTTTGATTGGCATAAATATATGTTTATAGATTTCCTTGAATATTATTATAAAGAAATTAAAAAAAAAAAAACACTTTCACTTTGCCATCAAGCACTGTTTGTTTCATAGAAGGTATGCTATGTTGTGAAAATGAAACTTCTTGGCATATTCCTCAGGGAATAATGGTTGAGTAAAATTTATTCCCTCTGACTGATATCTTTCGCAAAAAACTCTGGTCCCGGGCTTTATACTCCTTATCTACCACATCGCTTAAATGAGTCTAGCGTTGATCTCCCAACATCAAGATCAAGGGTTATTGCGATTTGATCGGCAAACTGCAAACGACACCTCATTCCGCTTAAGCGTTTAAGTTTAGAAGAGAAGATTATTTCATTGCGGTTTACAAACCGTTGTCATCGAAGACTAATAATAACTATTCAGAAGGATGTTCATGTTCGTGTTCTGATGATTGATAATAATTTAGTAGTATTTTCTGCATTTGCTGCGATTTCACTTTTATTGCGCCCAACAAGCAAATTCGTCCGAACAGATTCTTTTCGTTCTTCTTCGTGCCTTCTTCTTTATAACTTTGATAAAAAATTATGTTTGAAAAAAAAGCCAAACCATGATCTAAGAGGAACAACTTTAAATATATGAATTAATTCGTTTCCTTTGCTTATTTTCTTTTAGCAAAATGAAAAACCAGACTATTTATAGAACGACCTAATAGTTTTCCACAGAAATATTCACATATAGACTTTGTATTTTATATTCACTTGTATATTAGAATATTCAACTCTGAGCTCGTTTTTTTATCTTTTATTTTTTATTCTCATACTTATGTATCAATGTATTTTGTCTAACTTTAACATACATTATGTAGTTGTTATTGTTATTATCACCACGTTGACGTTCTTGGGTGTTACAAACGTTATATTTCCTATTTATTTTGTGTGCATTCATCCTAGATTTTTCTCATATCACACGTACGACATTTCAATAATGTAATTTCCTGTTTTATTATTGCTGGCATAAAGGTGTCGCATGGTGCCTTTTATCATACGTACATCTCATGTACACACTTAGTTATCGTATATTTGTATAGAAAAATGTACGCATATAAATTTAACGATGTATTCGGATTCGGGCTGTTAAAGAGAAAGTTTTGCGCAAATTTTAATCAGTAAAATTTTACAAACCTATCTTAAGAATATAAAAATATATTAATTTCGTCATGCGAACTCCTAACGTAATAGAATTTTCATAAAAGATTCATTATACATTCCTGATTTTCGTAGCATTTCGAGGTCATCTAATCTTTATCTATTTGTTCGTCTGTGGATGCATCATTACATACTGCTTTCGCCAGCGAATGTTCGCGAATACTTAAAACGCTTATACATGAATTCGAAATGTTTTTTTTCAATCGTATATAAGTTCTATGCTGAATTTCAGATCGATCCAGATAATAATTTATAGTTAGAAATATCTTCAAAAGTTCTTTGGAAGGCTGCTTTACGCACAATTTCCAAGAAACACTACGATCAGTATGGCTCCGCCGATTTTGTACGACTTACCTCAAGTTGGTGATTTCTGGCAATATGTTGTAAAACAGGTAAACCCTGAGACAGTTTAGGAAAAGATAGAAGGAGAGGTAGCGAGACAAATGAAGAGATAGGTATATAATCAGATGAAGCGACAGCTGCCGGGAGGAGTCAAGAGACCTATGACAAATTGCAGAGATAAACTAATATCAATGATGCATTCGCGAACCCTTACTTGATTATTTCCAAAAAAAACTAGCGTAGCCTGAAATTTTGAAGAGGCTTTTGACGCCCTCCAACGCAACTCTTATAAGTAATAGCATAAGTAGTTTCTCTTCAGCGAAATTGCTAGCAATCGCTGGCTGCATTTATATTGTAAGAAATATCTTGAGAATCTTGAGATGCAGCAAATACTTTCGCTTAGGTTTTCTACCTTTTTAAAAAAGCAAAACACTAAAGAATATGGCTTTAACTTGACTTGTAAATGAACCAAACAGAGTTCTGGACATTCGCTTTTTAATTGATTTTAAACTTGTTAAGATCAGGACATTACTCATAATTAAATCTACATTTCTCTATATGTTCTATATTTGTAAATTTTTCAAGTTCCAGATGATCACACTTGCCTAGTTGTCCATTTTCATACTTGTCTGCTTTGTTTTAGTAGTGAAGTTAATATGCTAATATATACTCTTCAGAAGCAACAGACGCAACAGACTCCATGCAATTCAAAGCCATCCAAATTGCAGCCATACTTCTTGGGCATTTTCTCTTTTTGCATCTTCTGATAATTGCTGCGTATACGGCCCAGGGATTATTTATACTCAAGTTTTATCATCTCGTTTGTAATACGAAGTTATGCGTATTAGAGATCTCGCAACGCCTATATATGTCCGTATAAATTAATATGCATATGAATTTATGTATGTATGACCAACAACGTAGGGGATGTCATCTATACATGAAACACGATGATGATCACAAAGAAGAGGAGAAAAAGAAAGGGATAGGAAGTGACTGCAGCCTAGAGGGTGTGTGACCTTAGCACTCACTACAAGTACAAGTAAGTACGTTCCAATCGCATTGGGATTTGAAGCCACGAACACCGACTCTTATATATATGCGCACCTTCACTATAAGTACGGCCAAAGCAAACTCTCTCGCACTGAGATTTGTGATTTGCGATTGTTACCTACTCGGCTACCTATGCGGGTGCTCTCTCTCTCTCTCTCTCTCTCTCTCTCTGTATATATATATATATATACATACATATATATGTATATGTATATATGACCATGTCTTAACTCGCTGATCTCTTTGCTATTGACATTCTCTTAGTCGTGAAGGTAAACTTCGACCAACTCTTTTTCAATAAATTCAAATTTAAAAATGAACAGAATTCGCTTAAAGAACGCGAATAATAATCAAGAACCTAGATATCGAATACGAAAAATTTTCAAATTATTTTTACTCTTAGCTGTTACTAGTAGCTGACGCTATTTTCTGAATCTACCATAAGTTTTAACCGGAATTGAAGAGACATTTGCATTTCATCCTCAGCGTTTGGCTGAGCCATTTTTGGATGGTGAAAATATTGTCCACCTTTTCTATGCATACGGGATGATTCACTCTCAATATCATATAGTAGTCAGGTATTTTAACGCAACATTTTCCGAACCTAAGCAGCATGTGAATCGAGTATTAATTGCTATGCTGACAATGCCGCCATACGTTGTAAATGAGAAATATCTTAAAAGTGTACTTTTTATAATTTCACAAGGGAAACCGCAATTAACGATAAGTATTGGGTATGAAAAGATTCGGTATGAGCCGAATATACTTCCTTTGGTTTTTTTTTTTTAAATAATGCATTCGGCTCTTAAGAACTACTTACTTTTACAGGCGCACACATATAAAAGCATCATGTTTATTTTAAATCGTAAAGGTACACTTAACGCACGCGATATGAGGTGTTTGCACACGTCATATTACATATAATATAATAAACACCTCTTTTTTTTTTGTTGATAATAACAATTTCATTTTTATATATTTTATTTTATATTTTTTTTTTTTTTTTTTGTTCACAATTTGAGTGCATTTTTATATGACTTTAATAATACCTACTCAGACATTATTAAGGATTACGTTTTCTATTTACATCTAAACAAAACATCACCTCAGACACATATTTAAAATGGAACCTATACCAACGCGGCTCTTAAGTTTAAACATAGGAAAAACAACATTAACCGCAAAAAAACAAGCCGGCACACCATCGCTTTTTATGAATATTTCTACTCTCATGTTTAAACAATTCGTTGCGCTAGAAAGTATTATAAGGGAAAAGCAAAAAAACAAAAAAAGAGGATGGAAAATATAATATAGAGTGTACAGAAGTGCATGGATACGTGTGCATATATATATATATATATATGTATTTATGTACACACTTTTAAAGGTAACAATAAATGGGTTGGAATTATATTAAGTACAGAGAGAGCGTTTTTCTAATGCGATGTGTTGCATTTTTTTCGTTTGTTACAAAGTTGAGAAAAAATTTTTTTGTTATGGAAATCATTTTTTGTAGAGAAATCAGGTTTAAGTAATTCCCATTTGCGCTTCATTCTTATCTTCACAATAAAATATTCTTATTTGACAGTATGCGTATTACGCGTTTCTCTCTCTCTCTCTCCCTTCTTGCATTTCCTCTATCAGATGATTTTTATTATTTTTTCTTCACTTTTTATATCTTCTTTGACGTTCCATTTTACGATACCTTTGTTAACAAGTTTTACTGCAGGACTTTGCGATTTTATAACTTTACTATTATAGCAGAACTCTTAGAAAGACGAAGGAAAAAAGAGTGAAATATATTAGATTGGCAGGAACGTATCTAATAAAGAAGAAAGGAAGAACAACAAAGAGAGAGAAACCGATACGGAGATAGAAATTACATATCAAACTTTCTGAAATTTCTTTCTAGATAACCTCTTACTTTGCATATGCGTACATTATCGTTATAATAGAGGTCCCACTATAAATTTTACCAAGAATGTATCTCAATACATATTAATTAAGTGCAATTTTCAAAGGAGCTGGTAAGAAAGTCATTTTGCTCTTTCCTTATAAAATAATTCATATTTAAAGATCTGAAATTACTAGTTCCCACAGTTTTCGAAAAACTATGCTGGTCTAGAGCTTCTAACCCATTTTTAATGTTCAAAGCATTACATTTTAACTGTCATTCATTACGATATGAATCGCTTAAAGATCGAATATTAATTTTCTTTTAGTGGTTTGCAACAAGGAACTGTTCTACAGTGATCTTAAATTCCTTCTCAACTTAAACATGATTTATATTCCTGACCGATATCAATGACAATTCACAATGGTCCATTACAGCAATCACGACACTAAAGCAAATCTTTCACGTCGCATTCGTATCTATTGATGTAGTGTAGCGTTAATAAAAGACGAGAAAAATCGATACGAGATATAAACTTCTCAGTCTATTCGAATATGACTTGCCTTAAGAACTACTTAGACATTAAATTTTTAAGTTATCACTTCTAGGAACATTGGCGAATAATTAATTTTTTTGGAATATTAAATTATTCCTCGTATTAGATACGAATGTAAGCGATTTAGTTCGGCTGATAACTTAAGATAGGAAACATCATTTCATGCCTACAGTAATAATTATAAATATAATTTAAAACAAGTAAAAGCATTATAGTGGGCCAAGACTACCACTTGATACTTCGCACCACTTCGTTGACTCATATAAAGACTTTTCAAAATAATATGCTGTATTAAAAGTGATCGAAAAATGATCCGATCCGAATTATTTTCAGTTGCGTTCATCCTTGGGTCAAAAGACATGAATTCACTAAATTTTATCAACATATCCCAAAGTTCGCGATCTAAACGTTGATAGGAAAAATACACAACGGACAGACACGGATCTATCCTAACGTCTTCTGAACGTTTCATACATGCGTACAAACTTAGAATATCCTTGGACCACAAGCAGTGTTGGGTATAAAACTATTAAAATTTATGTGTCTATGTTTTCAGGTCAATCCTTTCAATCAATTACGAAGTATGTAAGCCTATGACTCGCTGACTGAGACAATCGAGAAACAAAACCGAGGATTTTCTAATTGTAAATATTAATCTCAAATTTGTTGTAACGGTTTCTTAGTATCATTTAAAAATTAATCGTCAAGTGGACTACTAGCAAACAACTATACACTTTTAAATATATTTGCTTGAGACAATTGATATCCAGAAATCACTTTAAAACGTACATAGATGTTTGGGGACTTGCTACCTCTTCGCGAATTCTGAAATTCATATCCTACAAGCTTGAGAAAATTAACAGTTTTCGTTACGTTGATTTGTGTTAGGTGTTTGCATATATTTTGATCATTTTTTCGTTGTGTTGGAAAAGGTATTTATTGAAATATATTATTGCAATATATCTCTAATCAGCATATTTTCGATGCCTTGTCGAAAAAACGATATTGGTTTGACCGGAATCCAATCATCGACCCATTTTCAGGCTTCTTCAGCATTTCGAAACCCTGTGCCAGTCAAGCCACATTGCATAGATCTGAACAAGTGACAGTCGGAAGACGCTATATCTTGTAAGAACGCTGGGTGCGACGGAACTTCCCATTGGAGCTGCCACGTTGTATCATTGACAATTGTTGCAACGTGTGGCCGGGCGTTGTTATGCAAGAGGATGGCTTTGCGTCTGCTAACAGCTATTGTTGGTCTTCTCTGCAATAACACATTGTTCAATTTGTTCACTTGACGTCGGTAGACATCTGCAAATGATGCATCAATTGCCAAGTTGTTCGAATGTTTTTGGAAAGTTCGAGCTGGGCTTTCGTCCAATAAGTCTTCCAAATCATTGCCTTCGAACTTTTTTGGTTCTCAAGGTCATTTTTTGTCATTGATATCAAAATCAACATTTTTAAAGCGTTAGAACCAAAACCGACCAGTTGAGATATGATGGAGCAGCATCATCATTGGCTCCTAAAAGTGTTTGATGGGCTTTGGCAGTAGATTTCTTCAATTCAAAGAACAAAAGTAACCAATCTCGAAAATGCATTTGTAAGCGCTCCATAATTATTGTCTGTATACACTGAACAACTCAATTATGCCAAATGCAAAATTGTTATTTTATCAGTTTCACCGAAAGTTGTCACTGATCAAAACACATGCAAGCACTTAATAATCAAATTTCCTTTATAAAAAACGTATGTATCTCGTTTCCTTTAATATTACTGTTTGGTTCCTTTTTAATTTTTTTCATGTTTCTTATATTTTCTTTTTTTTTTTTTGTATTTTCACCCTAATGCAAATCAATTGTTTTATCCACTTTAATACTTAGCCATCTACATATCCATGTACATGGAGATGAATATCTTCTTCGTAGATATGGTAGTTTGTAAACTTAGCTGATAGCAAAATGGTGCTAACTAACTTGAAATATCAGTACCTTCATTAGTATTGTCATTGCCATGTCAGCTACTTTTACCCATGAACGCTTACTCAAACGTTTAAGAATGAAAACATTTGTAAAATCGTATGCATTTCAAGTGAGTTGCGAAGATACGTACATGCATGTGCACGCTTGTCGAGAATTCACACAATCCTTATATAAAACCAGATTGTGCTACTGGTTTGATATAACAAAGGAGCTAAAATGTGATGATGATGGTGGATTCAAATTGTAAAAGCGTTTTATTTACCAAACGTTAGCAGTTAACACTTAGAATGCAATGATTCTTGCCGTTCATTTGTTACTTTTTTCCTTATTGCTTTATACTGTATTGAATATTTTTTAGAATTCCATTTTTTTTTTTTTTTTTTTTTTGGAAAGAATTAACAAACGAAGGAACATGGTGAAGGTGTTCGAATTTCTTTTTTTTTTTCCTGTTTTAGCTTACAATTCTCAAATTGTTGATGACGATTTGAACTATTTTCACAAACAATTGAACAATAGGAAAAAGAGGGTAGAATCAGTGCTGAGTTCTTTTTTTCTCGTTGCATTGTACATCGTACACTTGCATAGAAAATGTTGCAATTTTAAGTATGGCGTTCAACTTTTATACACATTTGATTATAGCATCATGGTCTCCGATGACAAAGCGACTCTGTCGAGAGACTCAACGTACGTATAAACGAGTATGCATATATGTCCTTTAAAGCATATACATGTGTATATATATATATATATATATATATATATATATATATATTTGCAGACCTAAGCATGTACGTATACATGAATACATTTTACTGTAACCTCCATTCTATTTTATTCGCTGTCTGCGCTGTACTGCTTTGGGCTGTCAGTCATCAGTTTCTATGGATATTTCATGTAGCATTGATGCCATCGTAGCATTCCAGTATGTATATATATACATATATATATATATATATGTATCTATGTGTGCATATAGACATATATATGTGCATATGACAAAATGTTTCTGATTTGATTGAGCGGTTGTGTATTCCCACGTTTTATTAGAATACAAAATGAGCATTCTTTCCAATACTTCCGTACTATATATGAGTCCATATGAAAACACTAAAAAAAAATCACTAAAAAATTTTCTTTTGTTAAAAAAAAATTGAAAATGTAATCAACAAAACAATGTCACACTTCAACTTTTGTAAATGTACCAAAAAAAAAAAAGAAGAAAAAACACAGCAGTACGACAGAACGGCTCCGTCGAGAGATTCGATAGTCGTTAGTCAACGTTAGACCGTTACGTTCATATCAGCGCGAACGTTGGATACCCAACAAGCACAGTGAAAATCCACTACATTTTGCTCTAACCACACATGTGAGTACGTTAACGAACTGAACAAGACTAGGTTGGCTGGCGTTACATTAAATCGGAATGATATGTTTTGGATTAAATTAGTTTGTCGGGTTCTATTTTCATTAAATTGAATTGAATTTGATTGTATTAGACTGAGGGGAGCGAAACTATGTGAATCTTCGGAGGATCATGGGCGACCCTCGCCTTTTCGAGACGCTGCTTATAAACATTGACTGATTGTTTTATAGGCTCTTACTTTTAGAGCAGCTCAGTCAATGGCAAAAGAAGTGTTTAAGGTTTTTTCTCTTGGAATCCTAAGAAGAGTATCGAGGAGGAGAGGAGTATGCTCTCTTCTTAAGAAAAGAAGAAATTTTGTTCTCCCATTCGGTTCTCTTTCATTGAGGCCATCAAACTTGCTCAGGTTCTGAGGGGTGTATGAAGCTTAAGAGAGCTGGGACACAGTTGGACACAATGTCATATGCGCTGATGTCCTTTTCTCGGGATGCGTGTCAGGGCCGAAGGCCAGAATGGTTCTGGACGCGTAAATTACGAAATCACCCACAGCTGTACAGCAGCGCGTATGTCCAAAAGTAGGATTGCTGCTGGTATGATGATGCAAAACCCATCAGGCAACCAGGATTAGTGCCTTCTTTCCTGGCCGTTGGGAACGGCCTTTCGGGCAATATCGTGGCGGCTGTGGTTACCCAGAATTTTCGTGGGGAGCTAACATAAAGGTGATAGATAGGCTTCGACGGCTACCAAACTGCGTGAAAGTGGTTCACACCCATTTGCTACTTTCGTACGTCAGGAGTAGTAGGGGCCCCCTTCAATGGGGATGATTCTACTCCTTGAAGGCATCAGTTATCGTTTATCGCATTCATTGGTGTTTCACCGGGCACTGTGAGATAAAGCTTTCACTTAGGAGATGCTCACGTAAAATCTTTCTGATTGAGTTGCAAGCGATTAGAATTGTGAGCATGAGATTCCGTGTTACAAAAGACATAAAAGGAATAACATACCAATATCTGCCAACGAAGTTTATATTCAAAACAGTCGAGCGAAATTCTAACCGTAAAAGAAATCTTCAAGTGCAACAAATACACTCAACGTTTGCAATACATTTGCAATTCACTATTAATTGTATTCAAAGAAACCAAATATAGTCACTAGCGCCGGTGACATCTAGTCCATTATATAATTAAGAAAGTTCTTTGAAAATTGTTACTATTGATTATAAAACACAAACAAACTTACAAAATAGCTCTTATTAAGCATTCACGACAATTTGTGCTTCGTGTGTTAAATGCTTTTCTTTAATACGTACAATGTAGTCTAACCCTTGACAAAGTCCACTCTTGTTTATTTTGTGAAAAGCTGATAACAACAGAAAAACTCCCTATTCTTGAATGACATAAAAAATTAAGTAAAAAAGTTACGTCACGTTTAAGACGAATTTTGAATATCGACTACTTTTAATTGCACAAAACTTTCAAACTTGCGAACTTATCAGGAGTATTTTTCCAACTAATGGTACCGAGATTTCCGATTAATACCAGATTTCATTAGTAATTAACGCATTTATAAGTTCTCTCTCTTTATAAGTTTATGCGGAGGCATCAACCTTCGAGTCGCAATTTTTAATATGTTTTGATGCAAGAATGATGATTAATTGTATCAGTGGAATTGGTCGAGTAGGGTATTTAACGGTGCCCGGCTAAAGTGTTCTTAGGTTGTTTTTTTCTTCTTTTTTTCATTTTTTACTTATCATTTTCAATGCTAGTGCAATGGTATGCAGAACCCAAGTGTTCTGCATAATTCATACGCCGTATTTCTCTTACGCTACATTATGTTGTATATAGATGGAAATATTTAGGACACCTTCGCCTTTCGATGGCGGATATGTAAGAAGATAATTTAAATACATTTTAATGCTAATTAATCTCTTACTGAACAGTAATGGATGCGTATTAAGATACTCTTTTAATGGAGAAGAAGACAAGTTGTGTTTATAAGCGTTGTCTTTGAAAAATTTTCTATTACTTTTTCTACTCATTATGGAATTTTCTTATTCAGTGATTGAGGAACTTTCTTCAGCTTCATAAGCAGTAGCGTAAGTGTATACTAAATCTTTTAAAATTATTAAATTTAATTGCAAGCCGTGTCTCTCTCAATCTGCGTGGACTTCTTTTTGAGATTTTCCAAGAAAATAAAGTGTTTACGACAAGCCTTTGAGAGATGTTAAGCATTTCAGATATGCAGCAGTTTAGCGAAATGATGGCATTGATGTCATCAACAATTTTACATATTTCAAAAGCTTTCACTTTTCCATGTATTCGAAAAACCAACATTGGAATTATGGTAGATTTTGTGTGAAATCATTCTAATTTCCTTAATTTCTTTTTGGTTATTACGGGTCGTACACCTTGTCTTTAAAATAATTTCAAAGAAAATTTATGAACATTAAGCCGCATGATATTAGTTTCTGAGTTACAACGTTGCGCTATAAGAGCTTACAAAATATTGAAATGATTTCATTGATGACATGTCGTATCTATTACGAGTAGCTCGCTACCGTTACGACTCAAAGGTTTAGCAATACGATATTGAGTTCACATGTACAAAGTCATGTTTTAATAACCGATCTCTTTTGGATGACATTTTGCAAGAAAAGAAAGAAAAAACTTACACTGTAGTTTATTACACGATCGTCTTGTGCGTGATAGATTCTTTAGGTGAAAGTTCTTTATTATTCGATATGTATAGAGTATCCGTTAATGTAAATGTTTTACACTGCAGAGTATTATTTTTTGGACGGCTGATGACTTTAAGGGACGGCTCTTATAAAAGTCAAACATTGTGTTATGTTATCATTCAACTTACATATGTAAGAGCTGTTGGCTTTACTTGTTTACAATTAAAAATTATTCGCTTAAAATTATTGTAAACTTTCTGCAAACTTCAATGTTTATTTAGCTACGAGTCAGCAGTTACGTCTTACATATATTAGTTTCTCTAAAAGAGAAGATATTTACTTAAATTAATTTGTGCTTGAAGGATTATTGTTACTATTTACTCTAAGCATTGCTATGTTTTTGTTGCAACTTTGTCATGACATCAAATATCATTTAAAACAAGGGGAAAAATCGTACAAAAATGAAGTAATGATCTCTTTGCCCGCTCGGATTTCAATTCTATATGCAGTTCAAAGTTGTTAGACAGGAATTTGTCCGCTGTGTTAATTGTGTCGGTTGTTTTTGGTCGTTTTTCATTATAATTAATTTAAATGATTGCAACAACATTTGGGTTTTGTGCTTATTTTTCTATTTCCATAACTGCCAAAGCACACTTTTAGTATTCAGTAATTTATAATTTTATGTAGCATATTTTTAAGAGCATTTTATTTTTTGTTTTTATGTTTTGTTGTTTTTACTGCTGCAAAGTTTAATTTCATTTTTGGTTGTATTTTTTTTTTTAATTTTACTTATGAAAGAAAATAAATGAAAAACGTTTTGTAAAGAAAATATGTTCTCAAGGGAAATATTTCTCTAAAAACTGCTAATTAATTATGCAATTCGAATGTTCTAAAAAAGAGAAGGAAAACACTTCGTTTTTTGTTAAAAAGTTATTAAATGCATTAAAAATTTTTAATTAAGAAATTAATACCGACGGCTGCAAATGCATTTGAACAACAAAACATTGTCCAGTAATCTTTAAAGATTTAATCAAGAATGTTTGGTAAATTTTGTAATGAACTTATGGAATTGATTTAAAAGTAAACTAATTAGGATACTTTCTCTATTTATACTCTGCTAAATACTAAATAAACAAATTTTGTAAGCCCTTTGAAAGTAAACAAAAAATTTTCATGCATATTTGACGAGAAACGAATATGCGTGTTTGTATCTGTATGAGATGTGTCCATGTGTCTAGATTTCTATGGGTTATCTTTCTATTTGTCTCGGTCTTCCTTTTTCCTATGCTTTCTTTCCCTTTCTCTATCTCTCTCTCTCTCTCTCTCTCTCTCTCTCTCTCTCTCTCTTTATCTCTCTCCCTCTCTTTCCATCTTTCCTTCCATTTCTCTCATTAAAAATTTTATAAGAATCTACAATATTTGCTTCATACGTCGTCCATCACAGGTCGACATTCGGTCTTTTTATGTGATTGGTTATCAGTTTGTTGCCCCAACTTGTTCATATATGTGCATCTAAGTTTAGCAGAACCGTAGCAGTCCAAGGTTTACACATTTTCTACATTTCGGTTACTATGTCCATCGTAAAAGTATTTTCTCATTGCATTGTTCTTAAGGACATTTTCAATTGAATATTTACTTGTGCACACACAGTTATGCAATGCGGTTATAGTGATTTCAAACTTTTAAGTAGAAAACAAATCGCACATAATCTCTTTCATTATATACTGCCATGAAATAACATAAGTTGGAATTTTTATTTCAGTAAATTTTTTGTAATTCTTTGGTGAAAGGAATTTAAAAAAAACTTCTTCGTTGCGCTCTGTAACCCTACAGCTTGGCAAAATTGTAGACTTGTTAACAGAACGTACACACGTATGCATTCATGTTATAAATTAGTACACATGATATTTTAAAAATTTCCTGCTTACATGTCTAACTGACCAAACAATGAGCGCGACGTAAGCGACCAGTAAAGAGCTTACGTTTCTTTTTTTCGCTTTAGCAAATAATTGCAAAGGTAAACGAGAGAAATAAGTACGTATGCTTCTAAATTGCTTTTTAAAAGGTATTATTTATATATACATTTTCCATATTCATATATACAATACTTTTTGCTTTAAAGTGCAGCCAAAATGATGTTTAAAAAGTTATGTAAATTTGCAAAAAAGGCAGATGCATTTTAGGGAAAAAGGAAGCAAAAGATTTGATAAAGTATTCTGCGATATGTTGGAAACTCCGTAGAGAATTATAACGACTTGAATATGAACCTTAGTTAATCACTAATAGGTACAATACCTTTATTCGCATGTGCGGGCAGGGCCTCCCAACTGTGCTTGGAGACGCTTAGCCGGATACAGGATAAGGCGCGAACATTCAAGGGCAACGAAACTGGGTCCAAAACTCTCGATACTCTTGACCTTCAGCGTATTGCGGGTTGTGCTGTGCTTACACACAAGTACGTCCAGGGCAAATATTACGCAGATTACATTAAGTCCTTTAACAAAACTACACGGTGTTTTTAGCGTTTCTACACGCTCGTGTTTGGATTACCTGCGTACTGTACAGCGCACTACCACGACTCGTCCCCTACAGATTAATTGATGTCAAGAACTATTCGAAGTTTTCGTTCGAAAGTTTAATATTTTTAACCATAAAATGAGTTAAAGGTGGACTACCGCATAGCCGTGAGAGAGACTTGCGACTGCCAAGTGCGATAGACAATATTTTATAAATAGCTATATCTGTAGTAGTTGCTTGGACGTATGTTCGCTTGACTAAAATTCTAAAAACTTGCAAATCTCTTACACTTTTTATTTTATCTTTGCTTTTTGTTTGATATTTTTCGCATTAATATCATAGCTTAACATACATTTTTGTTCGCTTATTAGTGCTTTAAGCCTAAAAAATTTGAGAATGCGAATTTTAAACTGAAACTGTTTACATGAGCTGCTTGTTTCGCTGCGCTTTTAACTGTTAATTTTCTTTATGATGTCGTAATTTGAACCCTCAATCGTAATAGTGCTACTTAATTCGTCTAAATGTTTGTATTGTAGCCCGAAACAAAGAGGACGCTTTGGTTTGCTCACAATGACTAAAAAATTGCATCTCAGGACAAAAAAGACAAAAATAAAAAAGTAGTAGTAACTTTGTCTTTAGATTTCTAATGGTCATTCCATCATTTGTTTGGCAGAAATCTTTGGAAAAATAAGGAATGTAGCGAACACCCATCGCTTTTAAGGAAGCACTCAAAAAAAGCGAGATAATTTTGTCCATCCAACGGACTATTCTGCTTTGCCTCTAAATGTTTTCTTTTTGTTCTTCAACGTCCACAATAAATTTCGTGGACAACGGCGAAGGTGGTGATGTATTCAAAAACCATGGTTTGAAGGTATCTCAAATAGCACAAAGACGATTCTATATAACGAATGGTTCGATCGTACGCAAGACTTTGTTAGTTATGAAGGAAAATGTTCTCTAAAACAATAAAGCACATTAACAGGCTTAAAGTACAAAAAATGCCCTAAGTACTCCCAGATGTTGTCTTTGTAATTTTAGTTTTTTAAATCTTAAGACTCCATCAGCGGGCAGAGGAACGAAGAGAATGATATGAAAAACTCTCTAATATGAAGGGCATGCCTATTTCTCTATAAAAGCCCATAGAACCCATCAAGGAACTATCTTCGCCGTAAAGCGAATCTTCGATTACTATTAACTCAGGTAATATATAAAATTTGCAAATGCTCTTATATAGCAGACATGCGAATTGGCTAATATGGACCCATTCTATACGAAGCATTTCGATTGCTATATGAAATGTTGATATTAAAGTCAATATATTCTAGAAACTGTAGTTTATAGTTTTAGTCAAGTTTACTTTTAGACAAGTATTTAGACTAGTCACGCACGTTTCCTATTTCCAAGTTTTTGTCTCAACCGTCAACAGCGAATAAACATAACACAAATTCCAGCTTTCCTATCCCAACTTTAGCCGTTAAAAGAAATATCAAAACAGATAACTGATGGACAGATAGCAAAACTAATTCAGATGAGAGATACTACAATATATAACGTGCCCTCTATGCTCTATACCATCATATCAAGCATAGCTTACAGCGTTTTTACCATCCCACACGAAAAAACTTGACAAGGGCCATATATATGCCCGAACATTAATACTAAGACGTAAATGGTTAATTTTAAGATTTTTGCAAGTTTGTGAGCTGATTTAGCCTTTAGTCTTAAGCTCGTATTGAGGACATAAGGAAAGGAAAAATTTTAAATGAAATTTGTCGATCTAGGGCAAATTGTGAGATGGCTAACTGCTTTTAGTAAACTTTGCTTTGCTGCTTTTTAGTAAACGAATTAAAAATCAAAATGATTTGATTAAATCGAAGTGTTAATTTCATGCTATATAAGTTTACTATCTTATCTATGCGATGTTACTAATAAATAGTAATCAAATAAAAATTTATAAAAGCAGGCATAAAAAAAAAAAGGCGAACATGAAACAAGTTCCGTAAAAACTTATAAAATATGTATACTGAAAGAACTCTCTCGAACCATAACTTCAAAGTCTATTAACAACTTGAAAATACAGGCAATAAATATATTTACCATACGACACCTAAAAGTATACTAAAATATCAATTGTGCAATGTTGCAAAATTTGTTAGCAGCAATGTTTTCATTTTAAATAAATAAATAAATTATATTAAACCACAAGTCATTAAACTTAACTACGTACAGACCGACATATCGACATACGAATACAATATGTCAACTTTGATAAACTAAACCAACCGACACGTAAACTCAAATTTTCTTTAACAAATTTTCTAAATATTTTCCCCTTTGTTTAAAACGAAAAAAAAAAAACCAAAAGAAAAGAAAACTTTTTTAACGAGTGGTATAAAAAACATTTATAATACTTGCCACTCTTAAGACTATAACATATTCGGTTAAGTGTATAGAGAGGGGAAAAGTGTGTTTACTCTTATCAAAAACGTTTACTGGTATCTTTCAACTCGTCGGAGTTGTTTACTCAATTAGTAAATATTATAAATAACATAACATCTTGTTATTGTAATTGTTTATTATTTTCCCTTTACGTTAGGACGGGTTGCTTCACTTTTTTTTTGTTTTTTCCTTAATAGATTTTCCAAGTGTTTACTTTAAAGCAAGAAAAACAGACGATCTTAAGTGAGCTTAAAAAAAAAAAAAAAAACTTACCTGCAACGCATAGAGAGAAAATGTATGGAAAAAGCATTTTTTAGAAATATAATAATTAAGTAAAAGAACCAACAAAAGCATAGTAAAAGTTCAGCTAAAAGACATCGTACATGCACATATATAATGCAAGCAAAAAAAAAAAGAAAAAAGAAATTGAAAACACAAAAAAGCTTAAGGAGAATTTTTGAAGAACAATATAAAAACCTGTTGGTTAGCTCTACAGTCTCAGTTACATAAAAACTGCTTACACACACATATATTAACAAATTCACTTACATTGTTAGGCATGTGTGTATATCACTATATTGTAATTATTAAATGAGTTCTCTGTTCATTATTATATTATATGCGCATGTTTATATGTATGTATATTTTACTGGTGGCTGCTTGTACGGTTTATTATTGTAGTTGCTCGGCTAAAGGCAAAACTCTGCTAAATTTATGTTTCTTGTCTATATACATGTTCACATATGTACGTATGCATGCTTGCTTGTTTCTTGTTGAAATTTAATAGTGTTGTTCGAGAAAAGTCACTTATTGTTTTCACTTTGTTTGGTTCGTTGTTAGAGAGAATATCTAGACGATCCCGTATATGGCAGTCATATCCACCTACAGAACAAAGCCAGCAGCAAAAATGTTAGCAGCATAGTAAACAATAAAACATGAAGAATCTAAAAAGTAAAAGCAAATGTAAGTAAATACCTGAGGTAAAATAACTCGGTTATACCGTATCTATACACGCTTCTTATGAAAAATGTACCGTTTATGATTTCGCACAATGATTTAATTTAAAAGTAAGAATATTCATTCATTCCTCTTTCTTTTGTGTTAACTTTACAAACTTTCTTTTTATATCAATATTTTAAGCTTTTCTTCTCATCATTTTTGAAGCTTGCTGGCAGTAAAACAATTGAAATTAAATAAGTTTACAGAAAAAAACAAGTAAAGCAATTTTTCCCCTTCGAGCAACAAACAGTGGGGATTCACCATTTCAAACTACATTGGGATATCCCTAAAATTCACGCGAGATTCGAATTTTCCGTCCTTCGAGCGATGTATAGCGAAAAGATGCCACGCCAGTTAACAAACAGTTCAGTATCATTAAAAATAGAGCACTAGAAGAAAGAAGAATTAATTATGGAGCAACCAATGGATGCGCCGATCTTTGGAACAAAATCATGTACAAGTACTTAGACTTATTCCTATCTTAATGCGGATTTTGGGCTAAAGGCTTCATTGTATCGTTCGTCTTCGAAAGTTCGGCCGATCAGGCAATAATGATTAATGCTGTTGGCTATAACGATAGAATAATCGAATTTTTGCATGTAAATGGCAAAAGACGAATGTGGACACCATGTGATGTCAGCAAGAATGTTTCCCATGCCATACAACTCAAGAAATCGTTCACTTGCTGCATGAGTTATTTTCTTCTTACATGGATTTTGTGGTCGCAATCTATAAGGATTTCAAGATACTTTAGTCACTAGGAGCGTGTCACTTATTGGAAGAACTTGAATTACAGAGCGGTGCTTCGGTTTTGAATTTCTTTTAGCCTTAAGAATATATATATTTTCTTTCTATATCTACAAGCAAATAGCCAAACATAGCTACATCAACTTCGAAGGTCATGTTCAACATACATAATACATATTATTAAGATTTCTATGGGATTTTTTGTGTATTGCTCTGAATATTTAAAGTGAAATAATAAGCTCAGTGTACCTTCCGTTTTCGGTGCCACATGTAAGAAATTTATATTTATTTTAAAGTGCTCCCTTCCTGTATCATCTAAAGCAAAGCAATATATGACAAGTTAAAACATTATTATGAGGTGAGGCCACTTTCAAATACCTTAAGGCACCTCAGTGCCAACAACTATATCTTATTTCCATCACGCGTCAGTATACCATATAATCCGCAAGCTCTGCGGACTGTAATTCCAGCAGTCGTCTGAATTTTTAATAAAACAGTCCTGTTACGCATATGATATAATGAACACCATCTAATCTGCTGATAAAAGTAATGGAGGAGATACTAAACAATTGGTTAAGTAAAGCCTTACTTTAGAGGATTAAGATAAATATTCGATTTAAAAGCAAATAAGTGATTTACTTATACTTGAATTGATTAATAGATAAACAACTTTGCAATGTTGAACTACTTTTACTTCAGCATCCAACTAATTACTTTCCTTACGTTTTTATCACCCAAACAGATCAATCCGCGATTAGTCAAATTCGATTTAATACGAACTCGCTTAAATGGTCCCATTCAACTTACAGAGCGAACTTCTAAACGGATTTCCATGGAAATAGAATTGCAATGTCAAACTGTTGAAGTCTTAACTGACAATCCAGTGATATTAACTCTAATACGTTAACTTGCAAACTTATAAGAGAAACCGCAACACAAGTAACTCCTAGTAAGATCGTTCTCAAATTATTATACAATATATTACATTAAAGTTGCCCTCTAATACCTTGTTCTATTTACCTTACCCGTATTCCTCTATAACAAATCCAAAATTTTCTGATTTACAAAATCATATGCATTTCGCAAACATAATTACATTTTTTCGATTAGAGGCTTGCACTAATTTCGATAAATTCTCCATGCATTCGTTTACCGTTTCCCCAACGACGCTACGTCAAATTTTAAACAGAAACTATAGTAATATGAAATTTTTAATGGTTTTGCAAATTTACGGTTTAGTGCCGTCGTAGTGCAAATCTATTTCTTTATTATATCCACCACTGAAGGATAGGGGTACAGTCGATTTGTCATTACGCTTGCAACATTCAGATGACAGCCTTAGAGACCCTATGAAGTATAAATATGCTTAATCAGCAGGAAGTTCTGCATTGATTGAAGCATTTTTCGTCTGTCCGTCTGTCTGGTTGTCCGTCTGTGTAATATCTATTGTAAACATTCTCCTGACCGCAAAAATTAAGCTATCAATTTGGCAGAAGCATTAGAAGTTTTTGCATGCAAGTTAGTACTGAAAAAGAGGCAAATTGATCAGAGCACACGCCCGCAGTAGACCGTCAATTGAACGGAAGTCCGTTCGTCTAAGCAAAAAATTGTGAGTTTTTGCTCATTGCGTAAACATCATGAAATATAGAAAACTAAAATTTTCTACATTTACTTTACCGAGAATTTTGCTGCTTATGTGTAAAAATGGAAAAGATCAGCCAGCCATGCCCACACAAAGTCATATATGATTAAATTTTTCCATAATTACAAGGTAGATAAGACAAACTGTTTAAAATTCTTTAGTTAATTGCTCAAATGAAGATATATGTGATGTGCCTAAAGTGAATGTGGGTTACTTTTTCCTTAACAACACCTTTATATGGGTATCAAATAACTGGACTTGAACAGTGCCAGTCGCCAACTACGTCAAGATGTAGTGGACTAATTTGTTCAGCACATTACCGCCGATATGGGAAATGAAAATAGAAGAACTTGGAGAGTTGGATGCGACAAGTACGTTAAGTATGTGAATTCTACATTAATTATGATGGACGTCACGACGTGGGGGATTACATTTTTCTTAATAATAAAATAAATTTTATCCAAAATCGCTTTTCATAACCATAAATAAAAGCATGGCGCGCTCAAGACTTAAGTGGTGGTGAGTATGCGAGATTCGGCCCCAGTAGAACCTAACTTTCTTACTTGTTTGCAAACAGGCTGACCGGTCTAAACCAAAATTAGGAGTTTCAGACAGAAATCCTAATCTTAAGTTTATTAAAGAAGTCTTCCGGAGACAGTCAATAGAAGCGGATCACATAAAGCGTTTAAGAATATTAGATGAAAATTAATGGAGATCGCGTAAAAAAAAAAAATACCACAAACGTTGTACATATAATAATAGTCAACTGCGCTTTAAAATCTTTAACCGCTAAGTATTAAGAGTCGGAGACATCGAACAGTACTTCTCAGAAAGCGAAACTTTATTGAAAAAACATAAAAAAAAAGTGTCTTACATAATGTTATGATCGTTTATGACATATATGTGGTATATGTTATTGACTTTTGTGATCGATCCGCTGGAACCGGCAATAACGAACAGTGTAAACAGTACTTACTGCATTTGAAGAAAAAGGTGAAAACAAAACATTTATTGTATGAAAACATACACATACCGTTTCACTTATACGTCACTAGATCGATGAAAGAAAAGCTCCAATCACTTAATAGGTCTCTTTTTTCATACAAAAGTAGTTTCCATACAAAGTGTAGTAGTTGATGACGTAAAATAGAATTTCGTATTTTTATAAATTAACTTTAATATCGTTGTGTAAGCAAAAAGGCTCGCAGCGAAAGAAATTAACTCAAATGTTCAAAAAACAAAATTCATATTCATTTCAGCTGACTGTACTAATAATAATAATAATTTTGATATAACTATTCAATCGCCCCTGGCGATAACACGGGAAACATTAGAATCAACGAATGTGTGAACAAAAATTTTATTAAATACGTTGCATAAAATTGATTTTGACGTTGAAAACCTATATATTCCTTGGGGATGTTATAATGGATGTAAAATACTACTATTTTTTGATTTTATTTGGTTTAGAAGTGTATTTGCATGTAACCAAGCTGACCATGAAATGCATATTAACCCTAAAACTACCGAGTGCGTTACTTTGTTTCCTTTCAATCCTCGAGCTTCGAGAAAAAACATGAATAGTGTAATATTCTGAAATTTTTTGATGCGCTTATTTTTATGAGAAGACCTTTAATCAAGTGCAATCCACATTTTTCTATTTGTTGTAGTTTTATATATACCGATGACGTATTACTACTTCTACCGAAAGAGTTCATTTTTTGGCCTTTTTTTCTAGGAATTTGTTTGCAGTCACAAAAACGAAGGAATAAAATTAAAATTTCTTGATCGATTGTTCAAAAATAAATGTCGTCTGTTCACGTTCACTACCATAACAAAATAAACCTGGGGTAACATTGAAAAAACATCGAAAATTTTTTCATATTTTTGATCCCGTGAAAATAGTTTCAAAAAAGTGTTCTCCAGAAATTCGTGAGAACTACCTTAATGCTCGATCGGCTAATAGACCCGATCAGCTCGCTGACTTCTCCATGGTTGACGATAAAATTTTTATTTTAATTTATTTTCAATTTATTCCAGTTGCGTGAAGAACGTACTAATGCATACAGTAACAGCAGATATGAAACCATTCCCTAAGAACACGAATTCCAAACGTTCCTCCGATTAAAGATTAAAAGCGAATAGTTATAAACGCATTGTATTGTGCAAAAGAAATTGAGCTCTCTCTTATCCCTATTTATTGTAATAAACATGTTTGTGATACATGTTTATCCCATACAAATGTCCCATCACTGAAGGATGAGGGGTCCATTCATTTTATCAAAACTTTTGCGACGCCCAGAAGGAAGCATCAGAGATCCAACAAAGTATATATATTCTTAATCAGTATCGAATTCTAAATCGATTTAAGCATGTCCGCCTATACGTCTGCGTGTTGCCTGCCCGCAAAAATCAAGCTAACGACTTTAAATTTGGCAGAAATATACGAAGAAGTAATAGTGTGTCGGTGTTCGTCTTCAAAAAGGAATAAAAAATTGGTCTCTTGCTCCTTACTCATAAATTTTATAGCAGATAGATGTACAAAAATTTGAAAGCATATTCTCTGGCCGATGTTGTAGCATCTCTACGATATCGAAACATTGAAAGTTCTTGCACGCAGGTTGGTATTGACAAGCCTACAGTTCCACCACCCACCCAATATTATCGGGTATAAATTCTTTTCGTGTTTTTTAGGATAACGATGATGGGTACAAAAGATTCGATCATGAACGAATATAATTTTCTTATTTTTTTTTTTCTTTTTTTTTTAAGTACAATCTGTTCAATAAGATAATAAATAAATTTAGTAGGAAATTTAAAAAAAAATAACAAAAGTTATTGTCCCTCAATGGAAGATTCAGTATATGATGGCTTTCAACTTCCTTATCTCATATATAGTTACATCTACAAAAGAAAAAATACAGATTTATACCTTTTTTATTAAATAGTATTTTTGAGAGAAAGTAAAAAGCTCTTCAGTCTAAGGTACACATGGGTGGTCAATTATTTGATCATTAATTTTTTTATTAGTGAAGCGGTTGGGACATTTTTTGCACTGAACACTAAGGTAATAGTCAGTAATGGATATTCTGCGCAAAAGTTTTTCAGCAACATTTTTACCGGTTCGAAAATTATAAAAAATTGTCGATAGTTTTTTGATATTTCTTGAGTTTCCTCCCCATCGCAATTCCACCAAAGAAAGTATCAATCGAGGATCTCTTCTGTTTGAAATGTGTACATATATGCAAATCATGGATATTTCTAGTGTTAAAACGTGCTTCTAATGCTTATTTTCATTATCGCGTATGTAAAAAATGTTAATAATCAAAAAATTTAATAAATTTTGTTGCCTACCTTTAGACAACATATTAAATAAGCAACATTGTTGGCTTTTGTAAATGCATAAAATTTTCATTTGTAAAATTGAGCCCATGCTTGTTCTAATTAAAACAGTATTTAACTTAATACTAAACGTAATTTATTTTGACTAACGCACAATCATACACACACCTTCATATGTATATGAAAATACCTATATACATATACATATATAACAGCCATATATATATATATGTATGTAGGGTTATCCATTTTGTAGTTCCGAACGTAAGCGTAAATGAAACACATTTCTGATATGGTTTGGATCTTGCTGTTGTTCGGGGAATATATTGCATAAACAGTTGTGCAGCGTGCAGAAATTGTTAACACATATTGCGAAAACAATGAACCCATGGTTTCGTTTCGTGCATGTGGGATGAAGCTCATATTTCGTTAAATGACTTTGTTAATAAGGATTGTTGGCCCTCTGGTGTAAGGAAAACAAATCTGATATTCGCAAAGGACGTGTATGTGTACAAAAATTACTTTTGGGTGTCGCTTGTCGACTCAAAATGTCAGCAGTTACACTCAACGCAGAATGCTAAAGGAAAATGATAACTGATTTTTTTTGCAATGATTTCGGCTTGGAAGGTAAGTTACATCAACGAGGTGATGCCACACGCCGTTGATTTCATATGATCTCCAAAAACGCCGATTTGAGCTTGCCACAAACATCATGTGACATTACTGGAGAGGACGTTTTACTTTAGAGCGCCGGCTTAGTTCAATTAACCGTAAACTCTCAATGATTTCATTCATCAAGATTATGCGTATTATTGGTGAGGTAAGAGCAGATTTATGTGAAAAACTGACAAAAATTGATGTTTTACGTTTTAATTTTCACAAAAGTCTCGAGGCGCGTATTTACATGAAATCATTTTTAAACAAAAATGGCTTAAGTCAATCTCTTAAATGAAAGAAAAGTAATGTTGATATCCTTTTTACCCTTTAGTTTTTATTACAAATTAAAAAAAAAAAAAAAAAAAAAACACTTATTTAATGGCCTACACACATATATAGGCAGAGCTCAACAAGAACTCACCGCTAATGCTGGTTCGACTCCCGAAGATAACACAAATTAATGGAGTAAACATTCCGTTACATAAGTTAATGGGAGCAATTAGGTAGCGACACTTTTAATGGAATGGAAAATAACGTAAGGCTGATTTCAAATATCTTATAATTTGAAGCGGTCATGGCATGTTATTCTGCAACGCATCCCGATTACACAGAAAAGGTACAAAATTAAAACTTAAACGATTAAATGTATACTCGATTATCATCCAAAACCCAAACTGACAATCGTTAGAAAGGGCTGTAAAGTTTTTAAAAGCTTAAAAAAAAAAAAAAACAAAAAACAAAAAAAATCCTCTCCTTGATCCATAAAATCAAAGTCTCACAGCAATGACCAAACGAAAACATTAACGCAACCTTTGAAAGGCTTTATGGCTATTAACAATAACCCAAGGCTAACGTTGAAATTTCACAGTAAAATCAACCGTCGACGTTTCGATTACTTTGAGGCCATGTTGTTGCAGCATAAATGTCAGGACGACATGTTATTAATGGAATTTAACAAACATGTACTTAATCTACGGATAGTGGCGAAACTTGATTATAAAGCCGTTTATATTATGACTTCAGCATATGTCTCGTTTTTATTTTCTTTCCTTTTTTTTTTTTTTTTTTTTTTTTTTTTTTTTTTTTTAATGTTTTTGTTTTTTTGGGTAGTAACAAAACTGTTTACGGTTGAACGAAAAAATATATATGTAAATTGTTTGACGATTATAAGCAAAAATATGCAAAGGAGAAAAACAGGATTTGAGAAATAAGATCTTTTGAGAAACTTTTTTTTTTTAGTGAATATTTAAAATTTTAATTTATTTAATTTTAATTTTAGGCAAGTTTCAACCGCTGTGCGGATGTTTTATAAAATAATTTTCGAAAATTTTATATAAACAAAAATTCTCTCCGTTACTCTATAGACTTTAAAAGTGACGAATTTATTTTCGGTCGGATCTGTTTGTCTATCTTTTCTCTTTTTTAACTGCTATCGTTTATGTTATAGTATCGAGGAACCGAAGTGACTTTAATTTAATTTATATTGGAACTATTTTGATGTTATTTGGGCAAAATGTCATTTCCACATCCATCATTGTTTCACTTTGTTTAGCTTTTTTCAATTTTCGATTGTTCCCCTCTATTAAGCATAGCGCTCTCTATTAAATTGAAAATAAGCATTCGATGAAAGTTGCATTGGACAAGAGACCGGCCAGTCTATGCAAAGGCAGTCTGCTCTACGTCGTAATTTCATTTTCACAAATCTGATTGGAGAGCTTGCACAAGATGACTTAGACTTAATAAGAATATAAAAAGATTCGTTTTACATCCAAGTTATTTGTAGGCCGTTCTGTGAAACCCTTACAGCGATAAATTCTGTATGCCTCTAGATGGAATCAGCGGAAATAAATTCTGATGTGTCTCCGAAGAAGTGTTTACATCGTCCTCTTCGCTTTTCTCGTTCCTCCTCACTTAACGTATAGATCTATCTTTTCCAAAATCGTTACTCTTTTCCTTGAACCGTTTCATAACGTTGTCTATCTTTAATGGCACACTATCCTTTAATTTTTTGCTAAACAAGACAGACCTGACAAACAATCCTCCCAAAACAGCTAAATATTATTTTATTATGCGCTCCTATAAATCGATGCAGTCTCATTCTCAGTTGACATTGATTTTGATTTTTGATTTTCGTGCTATCGTCTGGCTCTTTAAAGCAAAATACATTGCAAGTTTCAACCAGACTTTCGTGGAATCTTGCATAATACGCTTCGTCATTTACAATGATACCAGAAATGCTGCATTCGTGTAAGTGGAATGGGTATTGGAATGAGTATTCACGAAATTACCATTACCTTGAAATACGTTCATTATCGAAACGTTTATTGCATTTTATCTTCCTTCATGCTGAACTCTTTTAATATGGTTGTGGTTTTTCATTATTGTACCGTTCCTGCACCCCGCATATAAAAATTTTTGGTTGACTTTAACGCCGTTATTCTAATTCTTTTCGAAAAATTCGAGACAATGAATTGCAAAGCTTTTGGATGAAAACTCTCAACGAATTTTCGAACAACCCAGCAGTTACGTTTACATGTGATGGAAAAAATCTCAAACAAGGGAAAATGGATACCTTACGAATTGACTGAAAATTCCGTTTCGAACCCTTCCAACCTCAATGCCTCATGACTTGCCAGACGAAAAAGGAAAAATTTTCTATGGTGACGGGCAATGAAAAGTGGGTCTATTACCACAATCCCCAGCACAAAAATCATGGGTTATTCCAAGAAAGCCATCCGTCTTGTCGACATCAAAGCAGAATTTTCATGGCCATAAAGTATTGCTGTGCATATGGTTGGATCAACGGAGTGTAGTGCTCGCTCGCAACTCTCGGTCACACGTTGCAAAAGTTATCAAGGATACCCCGTTGCAGCTTGAATGGGAAGTTCTACCCCACCCAGCGTACTCTCCAAACATGATACCTCCTGATTACGACTTGTTCACATCGGTGCAGCATGGCTTGGCTGACAACCGGATCCACAAAGTTGACGAAATGCGAAAATGGGCTGCCAAACCAATGTAAGTTCTTTCGACATGATATCATCATGTTGCCAAAAATTTTGTAAAACGTTGTAGAATATGATGAAAACAAATAACCAATGATCAAAATACAAGCGAGCACCTACAAATACAATTACAGATATACAAACGTACTACCTGACCAAATAAATGCAAGGATGAAACTGTTTCGTACGCGTTAAAACTTTAGTGTTGGTTTTTTAATGAAAGAAACGTTTATTAGAACTAAGGAAAAATCAACTTGATAAGGATGAGGTTTCTGGAGAGAATGAAACAAAAAGGAATAAAAGTAGAACTAACAGCATTCATAGTGCTGCTATCTACTTTCAAATTTGTTTAATTGGTTTTACGAATCAGATCCACAAAATAGATGCGAAAGATGCATTAACGTACTTGTGTGTGTGTTAATACTTTTCCTAACAAAAATTCGAATACATGGTAAATCCGAATTATTTGTTTCTTGCGTAACCGTTTCGAAGCTATTACTTGATCTACTCGGTATTTGTAGCTATCTAACATTGTCGTCGAAAGCTATTAAAAAAAATTTCATTCGGAATCCATTAAGGTCTAAATTCATAATCGATTAGATGTGAAATCGATCGGACTGCAGAGCATCTTAAGAATAACAAGGAAAAACATTATAGTGGAACACGGCCTGGCAATAAAGATCCTTTATCACTTCGCTTAATGCGACCAACTCAGATAACAACTTATCCTTATATGGGCAAGCAATCGAAAATGTGATCCGATTCGGGGCATTTGCAATAGCGTTCATCCTTGGGCAGTGTACAAAATTTCATTAAATTATTTCGAAAGTTTGCGACCCCTAGGTTGAACACAAAATTACATGGACAGAGGGACCGAAACGCTTAGAATAGATTCAGAAAGTGTTTCTAAGTCGATCGGTATAATATAAAATGTGAAGCTAGCTCAAACCCTTCTGGGTGTTACATCCGTCCATACAAACTTAATATATCCCGCACTACAAGTGGCGCTTTTTAGGTACTTTATGCAAACTTTTTAGACATGTTTTATGAAGCTTTTGTATCACCTGTTAAATTTAAAATATATTTTATTATAAAAATATATAAAATGAAAAGTCACTTTATTTGTATGCGATCCATGTTTGGATAACATTCGTATGTTTCGTATGTATGGCAATAAAAGACTGATAGCATTTATTAATTAGATTTACAGTTCAGTACAAACAATACTTAATGAAATATATTTCCTTTGCTTTTCAAATTAGTTTATGGAAAGAAAAATTTCAAAATAAAACGCACAAAAATGTTTTAAACTAATTTTCTCAAGAAATTAATTAAAAATCTTCCATAGTCATGGGAAATTTTTATAACATTTTTCATTGAAAATTTTCTTACTGAACTGTGCATTCATCCATCATCATGCAATCTCTGCTTTTTAATGCGTTTTAAATTGTTTAGAAAAAAAAAAAAAAAAGCATTGAAAATCACAAAAAGATGTGTAAATATATTCCAGAGTAAACTATCCTTATCAGGATGTTGCAACAAATATTTAAAAATGTACATACAAACAAAATGTACACACGCTACCACACACACACACACACACACACACACACGCGCGCACACACACGCACACATATACAAATGCATCAAATAATATGGCACTAGTACACATGCACACATACAGAGAACTGCAATAATTTTCCCCTTGAGGCTTTCGTAAGTGTAACTACCAGTAATTAAACTCTTTTTCCAGTGGGACTCCCTTGTGTAACCACATAAAAAATACGAATGCAGGAAAATTAAACCAAAACGTAAGAGTTATATGTGCACATATTTATATATATATATATATATATATATATATATATATACATGTACAAGAGTTTGTTATACATAGGTATGGGTGCGAGCAAATATCTGCAATTATACGTAAGCACATATGTAAAATAAATAATGACAAAAGAAGCAATTATAAATACTCACATAAGCATACACATGTAAAATTACATTTTCATGTATGTACTTAAATGTAAACATTAAAAAAACCATATACGTATGTATGAATGCATGTATGCGTATATATATATATATATATATATATATATATGTACGTATGTGTACATGAGTGAATGAATGAATGAATGAATGAATGAATGAATGAATGAATTCATTTACAAACTAGAAGACGTTGTACACAAAATATTGTCAAATATTTTACAGTTTACGATGTTATGAACTATAAACACATAAACATATACATATACATTTTGATATTACAATTCTAGCACATCCATAATAACACACACACAAATGTTAAAGAATTCGCATTAACAGAAGCCTGAGCAGTATGCATGCACGCGCGCATATTCACTTAAATTTCGAATGAAAACAAAATTATTTTGTAATCAAAATATTTTAAAATTTTCTCGAACTGCTCTCCATATGACATGTGAATTGTGTATATGAAAACGTGGTTTTCTTTAATCAAACAGTTTTAAAAAATGAACTTTTATTACAAAACATTTATACTCCATTAAGAACGGAAACCCGAAAAAATTCTCTCTACTCTTCATATCGTTTTTCACTGTTCGATTATCCCATAAACAATACGCTGCTTTATTTTTTACAAACCCAATCTCTTATAAAATACATTCTTACAGTAGAAACAGGAAGGTCTCTCTCTATTCTAATTTTTATATAAATTTAAAAAATTTTATTTACTTATTTATTTTATTTTTTGTTTATAAATACGATAAACAGGATAAAAAGTTGCTTTCGGAACGTTTTACTTTATGTATTTGTTTTTATTTTATATTATGAAATATTATTGTAATAGAAGCCTTAGTTACTGGTAACTGGTAACTTATATGTAATTGAAACGGAACGATTTTTTTTTTTTTCTTTCAAAAAGGAAGACTACTTATGAATGCACAAGACCATAGTGATAGGATTGGGATGATAAATGCAACGATATCTTACTTTAATAGTAATAAAAAGACGCAGAGATCCGTTGAGGCTTAAACGTGAAGCAATTTAGGACTTTTACAAAATTTACCTCAAATTTATCCAATAAATTAAACAAAAATTCTTTCTGTTTGTCTTTTAGCCCATAGAAGTGCAACGGTAAGCCGGTAACAACAAATGCAACGATGTTCAATATCGTATTATTCTTGTTATACGTGGTTAGCGAAACTCCTCTTGTTGCTATTTAAGTAAGTCAACAATTGTTATCATAGAAAAGTAAGTAACGAAAAGTGCAACATTCGTTTTACGGCTGATTACTGAAAAGTGTTGCAATCATCTTTTAGTGTATGGGAAGGTTAAGTCGTGTTTCCAACTAATTGGAAGTGCAAGAAGCAAAGAAGCGAAATGAAAAATATTTACCTCCAAAAGAACGCTGGATCTTATATGATATTGATGGCGAAATAACGAAAATAGAGAAAAATTAAAGCAGTGAAACATCACATCGTCTTAAGCTATTGAACTAACGACATGAGAATTTTCGTTTTATTTCATTTTGCAGAAACTCAAAGCCGTTATCCAAATACCAGTGGTATACCTACCACAGACAGATAAACAGATGGACGCACAGACTTACCTAAATCGATTCAGAACTGGACGTTGATTGGGAATACATTACATATACTTTATGGAGTCTTTGAAGATTGCTTCTGGCTGCGTCAAACATCTTGAAAAAAAGGAATATAATCCCAACTTCTCATCGGTGGCTATGAAAAAATGAGTTTGCGCCTGAAGAAAACTAGTCTTTCGAGGAGTATTCATCTTCGAACCGGGCTAAGTCTAAACTTGAATATTCCACCAGGTATGTAGCATATTGCTGTGGAAAATGAAGGTCAGTGCAACGTAGGCTAATGCAAAATCGTTTCTTTTTTTTTCGTAAAGGAAAAAACCATATTATATATAGGCTAACCTAACGAATATATGTTGTATGCATATGAATGCAAGCTTAACAAGTCTGCAGAAATGTGCGCTCATGTCTTTGCACACGCATGGAAGTGAACAATGAATAAACTGTTTGGTTTTTTCAAAACACATCAAATTCTGACAGCATATTCCACATACCTATATGCTATGCAACAACTCATATAAATACGCATACCTGCAGACACGTGTATTTATGTCCGCACGGAGGCACTTAGACAGAGTGGTGTTTATTGATTTGTCAATCTAATAAATTTCGAGTTCATTTATTTTCTCTGTACAGATTTAATTGTCTTTTTGCGAAAGGAAAAAATTTAATTCATTCACTGGGCAAACAGCTTTTGTTAAGCTGATGTTCTTAATACTCTTATGTCTCGATAAGCCTTGAATAAGTAAATATATGGGATTTGCCAAAAAATGAACCAGCAACATACAGACTAATATTGCATTTTTTGATAATTAAGCAAACCATTAACTTGAAGAAGTCTAATCATAACATATCCACCTCTTCAATAATGAACGCAATTAAAATGTGATAAACGATAGTTAGAACGATATGTAGAACATTGCAAATGTACCATTACTTTATGTGTACCTGCTTTATGGAAGTAACCTATCAATTAAATGATGAAAATTATTATCTTCATTCAAACATCGGGCTTACTCTTTGCCTGCCAAGTTCTCACTTTAAAGCAACTCGTAAAAAATATTTTGAATTAATTGACGGTGTAAATGTGAAAAATCACACTTTCAAGCGAGAATATAAATCAGAAGAAATAAGTCTGCAGAGATGTCGTTTCTAGACAGCTATTAACTGGGATTTAACTTTCTTCCTTTTCCGCTATTTTTCTTACACTTCTCTATGGCTCGACATGAAAATTTTTCCAAGCAGGCTGTAATGTGTACATATAGGCGTATAATCGGAGACAACTAACTAAGAGACAAGATGGTGCAACACATTATTGAGAATTTTTATATAGAAGATTATTACGGACTTTTTGTATTTCTGCTATCAATAACAGTAGGAAGGTTTACTCTTCCGTTCACGTTATTCTTATGGGCAAAACTTCTGTTAATAGTTTCCTGATAAGACGTCCAACTCTCCCAAATGTGGACAAAGCAGCAGCATACACAATTCGGTGTTTTTAAGTGAACATGCGCTATAGCATGCATACAAATGTGTATATACGAAAAAAATTAATGATTTCTCGGCAAAATTTGATAAAAAAAAAATCATATTTTGACATAACAATCATGTCTGCAAAGTTTAGATCGTACATAATCAATTTTTGAGCCCTAAGCCCTTAATATGGCAACAAACTCGAATATTTAAAAAGTTTTCATAGAAATTGGACTGGAAGAGTGGTTTACCATATAAATTTGTTGTGGCGTGTTTGAACCTAATAAGACCATTTTTAGGGCCTCTTCCATACAATTTGGCCATTTTTAGGGCCCCTTCCAAGTAACTAAAAAATAATTGGTTCCAGGGAACAAAAAGGGCGCCACTTTGAAGCCAGAAACCCATATTAGCAATTTTCGTCACATTCGTTTTCTTTTAATTGCACAAAATTTAATGAAACCTCGGATTTGGAGGAAGACCCCCTTGTCAACTGACGACATAACTTTCAGCTTTCACGTAACGCACGATATAGATGGACACATGCTCCACCAGAACACAGTTATTCGCACAATTTCGTTAAGGGACTATATGGATAGACAATTAATTTCATTGCACAGTCGGGACGCGCAAGTAACAAACAATTTGTAAAAAATATCAATATAAATGTGTCTACGAATGCGAATAGTAAGTGTATGTGACAGATTTTGTTACTATTAATACCCCAATGGAATTAAAAATGATTTTATTATATTTATTGTTGTATCAAGGTCCTTCAATGCAACCTATTGCCATGATCCTGAACAAGGTATATACTAATTGTATTTCAAAAGCATAGCAAATACTTATGTTCTTTGCTTGAATTACTTACACGCATAAAGTATGTCAGCGACGTTTTAATGGAAACCGACTAATACGTGTTCGGAATCCAGGAAGAAAGCTCTTTTAAAGAGAAACTCTTGCCAAAATTCATCAATCATAATCAAGTGAGTGAGTTAAGAAACTCGGCTCTACCTTATATGAGAAATATGGAATATTCGAAAGCATTTTGAAAACTAATCGCTCAGCAAAATTCAGATATTTGAAATTGCAAGCTGCTTCTCTAAGCAAATTATGCAAGCAAATTCTCTGTTCTAGGACAGTCTCGTACTTATGCACACAAGATATAGAGCTATAGTGGGACACGACCTGTCATTAAATACTCCACGCCACTTTGCTTAATACTGTTATTCATTTAACGACTTTCGAAAATGACGTATTATACAGGCCGGGATGACAAAAGTGATCCGATCTGAACCATTTTTAATAGCGATCACCCTTGGCCCAAAACAGGTCAGTGTACCCAGTTTCATCAAAATATCTCAAATATTGCGATCCGTAGGTTGAACACAAGACAACAAGACGGAAAGGCGGAAAGCCGGACAGATGGACAAATAAGCGAAAGATGGGTGTCCTTCTGGGTGTTGCATAAATTTGCGCAAATTTAATATGTCCTTGTGCCACAAGTGATGTAGGGTATAAATAATAAAAAAAAACTATTGATATTCGTTCGGTTTTACTTATGACAGCCCAAGTCTTAAAGAATATAAAAGACTTTTTTCAGGTGACCGTTTTTCAAAACTAAACTATTTCTTTTGGTTGGTAACAATAGAAATTCAAATATTATAAGCAACTACTTAAACGATGTGCTTTCTTTGGTGGTTAGAGACGACAATAGGCAGAGGGGGAAGGAAAACGCGTGTAGTTTTGGTCTACGCGACGATTTGAAAATTTGATCTCAGTCTAATATAATTTTCGTACTTCTTCCCATCACACATTTTTATTGTGTCATTTCAATTCGAAAGCCAATGTAACGCCAACAAATTATTTCATAAGCAAAAATACATAAAATAACTTAAATATGAAGTCGAAATTGATAAGTACTTCATTAAAATTAAGTAAAAGCTCATAAAGTTACTAATCCAGTTGGCTTAGCAATATGCAATCATTATGCAAACACTCATCCTTAAATACACGAACACGCGACGCACGCATGTGTACACATGTGTATATCTTTTACAATTTTCACAATGACATAATTCATTGCTGTGAGTATGAGATAAGCTTAAAATCATATAAACACGCACTCTTTTAAGTGGCTGCTCGCCCTTTCGCCTTGTTATGGTTTCTTCCTTTTTTTTCCTTTTTTTTTTTTGTTAGTTTGAAAATAAAGTGACATATAAACAGTAATGGATTAGTGTGATAAATAAAATGAGTGTATATTTGAAAACAAACTCAGGATTCGTTTCGGTGTAAGTAACAGCAATTGTGATTGTTGCGATGTAGCTTCACTTTAGTTGATGGCTTATATTGAGAAGACTTTCTGCATGGTACGGAGAATATATATATATATATATATATATATATGTTTGTGTGTGTGTCTGTGTGCGTGTATGTGTGTGTGCATAACACAAAGCTAAATGAATGAATTGATGATAATTTTTGAGTTGGTTTTAGTGGCTAATGCCTCACCGATTTCAAGCATGTGAATCCCCAAAGAGTGTAGTGGTTTAAAATCCAATGTATTGTTATGAGTATTTATATAGAGTTCGCTCACTTGTATAGTGAAGAGATGAAAAGGATTTGAAATGAAATGTAATAAAAACAACTACTTTAGCATGGCATATCCTAGTTTGTTATACACACACACACACACACACACACACACACACACACACACACACTGCCAAAGTAACGGAGTTTAGTAACTTTGTTATTCTATATTATTTGCCAAGCCGAGATGTATACATAGGCAACACCCTACCACTAATGTGATAGACTATATCTCATTCTCCTTGTGCGTAGTCGCCATGACGATACTCAATTCAAAAATGCAAGACTTAAACTTGAGTTGATCTCTCCAAATTAAAGTTGAATACGATTATAAAGGAAACTAAAACATTATTTAAAGGAAATTAAGAAACTTTTTTGATATTTTTAATCGGCTCATTCTCTAAGACATTCTGAAAGGAAGATACAAAATTTTTAACGCTTTCAAATTTTTGCTTTAGCTAACGCGTGTCAAAAATTCGACTTTAGGCAAATATTGTTTTCTCACTTATTAATACTCTCGATATGTTAGAAGATTAAAAATGAAAAAATAAATGCTGCTGTCCTTTCTAAGCATGTTTGTTTTAAGTTCACATTTTGATCGTTGTTGAGTTTGTTTCCTCTACAATTTTATGCCTCACATATTCACCGAAATAAAGAACCATTAAATATAAAACGTAAGGCATGTACGACTTGGTTTATGAGGTTACCCACGTACTAAAGCTTTCGCGTACACTGTATATATACTAAACAACAAGGGTCTATACGTCAATTAAATGAATATTTTTGTTTATGAATTTATAGCAATTCAAAAAAATTAGAAAAGCAAGTAAAAGATAGGTTAGCTGCTCTGAGAAAAGTTGTTACAGATGAAGGCTTAAATCAACAAACATCTAAATGTTCTTCATATCGTTTCTTTATGGGCCGTGAAAAAAATCTTGTTTTAATTTCTCTCTCGCTGTAAATCTTTACAATTTTTTCTAAGTTTTTTCACGAAATCATAGACCTAACCGAGCCTAACGTTGATAATTCTCTAAAAACTCTATGCTAATTATCTGATATTCGCCGGTAGATATCGTCGAATAAGACTAGTTACTAAGATATATGCTTTCTTGATAGTATTTTGAGCCTAAGGGAACAAAATCTTCTCAAAACTGCTTACAATGCGCTTTGTTTATTTTGAACTTTGTCTCTTGTTTCTGGTCGATGTTCTTGTCTAAAGCTAGAACAGTTGAGATTTTTAATCTGGAAAGAAATAAAAACACAGCTTGTCTTAATTGCTCTAAATCTAATAAGGAAACGAAGATGTTTTCTGTTGATGGAGAGCATTCTTGTCCTCTTCCCTTTGATTATATATTATATTTACCATTTATTTATAAAGTGGGAATATATCCCTATTTAAAAGAAGTTCACTTCATAAATATCGAATGTTTCCAGCTGGATAGCAAAAGCGATGTATATAAAAAAAAAACATAAAAATAACGCAATATTTTGTGTTAAAAGTAACCATTTTTATAGAAATTACTTCAGGCAGTCAATAGCTGGTATAACTTAGGGACAGCATCGCAGATCTGTGCTGGGATATCATATCGGACTTTTTCAATATTTTTTCGCAAATCTTCTTGATTGCGACAGATACATGAAAATGTAGTGCTCTTCAAACATTCTCAACACCATTGAGTCCGGGAGGGTGGCTTGGCCATTTAATGGCATCCAAGATATGATCCAAGAACCGCGCTTTAATCAAATTGGATAAATGTTTCAGATCACTATCCTGCTTGCTATTGCCACAGCAATGGCTTATTTTCTTTGACATGTGATAACATTACAGTTTCCAAGAAGTTTTTATAGACAAATCTATCCATAGTGGCTTTTGAGACGTATCAGGCAGACAGATATCTTCTCAAGAAAAGCAGCCCCATATCATAGGATTTCTTCAATGCAATGTTTCACAGTTGGCTTAGTAAATGTAACGTAGAATTTTTTTCCTTTTCACCGACTTATCGACTCTTTCTCGACTTTTCTTCGCTCTTCTGGTCAAATTAATTTTTCTAAGCAAAGAACTTTTCCGAAATATTCTTGCTGGTAGGTTGACTCCCGACAATCATCGACGGCTAGGTCGGAATGATACAGCATTCCCAACTTCATTGGAAATTGCTGTAGACTCTCTTGAAGAGATATCGATTTGCTGAAATTATCATGCGATTATCGGAAGCAAGTCTCTCAACATTTTATTTGGGAGCTTAAAGCATTCGCAACCACATTTTGTGATCGACCTAGTGATGCGGTAACAAATTTTACGTTTTCCCTTGATTTCGAAATGAATAAAAATAGACTTTGTAGGAACTAACTTTCACAATGTTTGTGATACAGATCTGAAAAATACATCTCGCATCTGCTTTTCTATCCACCTATGTACGTACAGATATATGTATAAGTCATTTATAAATTAGACAAAATATGTAAAAGGTGTAGTTTTTATTTTGCAAAATAATTCACGTATGAGTAACAGTGGACGAACTCCTTCTTGTTCAGCTTTAATTGATTTTCACAATTGATTCGGAATTTCTATTAAGGAAACATTGAAGACGAAACTTAAAGGTCTCAGCTAAAACCTCTACAGCATTGATATCATAATTTAAGAAGAAAACTTATTGTGACATTAACTTTAACTCAGTGCTGATGAACAAAAACATGTACCCTTCTAAATAAAATGAAGAACAATTTTATCGAACGAACAAGTAACAGACAGATAGAAATATTTAAATTTATCCTAATATTCACTCTAATCAAAGATATTCGTACTTTAGCGGATCGCCGATGCCAATTTCTATGCGTTACAAACGTTTCTCAAATCTGCTATCATAAATTGGCTGTAGTGGGCATAAGTATTAAGAAATTGTTCTTTAAAATAAATATAAAGTAAGCATAAAAAACAAGTGTCATTGAGAATAAAAGAATGGATAAAAGATTAAAGAATTCATTGAAAAAATGAGATGCCACAGTTACAATGTAAGTTGAAACTATGAAACTTAAGTAGCTTAAGGTCATCAATTAAATTAATCCTAAAACAAGTATAAAGCACACAAATTGCGTCATTTTGTGCGCAAAGTGGAACAAAATCACAGTCCAATAACAACAAAAATATGCTTCTCTAAAATGCTTTAATAATCCAATCTCATAGACGAGAGACAAAAGAAAAGAGGGAAGTTTTTGATATCATCGTCAAAAATAACGTTAAACGCATTTCAAAACCGAAATATTTGAAAAAAGCCTTCAAAAACAAATATATTTTATATCATTTGTTCTGTACAAGTTCGATAAGTGAAGCATTACCAAGTGAAAAGCCTGATTTTCTGCGTTTGTTGTGTGTGTGTGTGTGTGTGTGTGTGTGTGTGTGTGTGTGTGGGGTAGATTTAGATGAGTTACTGTTAATGAAATGAAAAGATACATCAAAAGAAAAATTGTATCCGGCTTGAGCCGAATTTGCTACGCATGCCTCCAGCACTGCATTGTAAACACACTCGATATATATAAAGTTTTCTAGGTGTAAACATCTATTTAGATAATTTAGAAAATTCATTTAGCGAAACCAAAGTCAAAGTCAAGCGATTGTATAAATATCTTAGGTCATATTTTTACAAATAAAAAAAAAAAAAGGTTTTATCCCTTCGGTAACTTTCATTTGGTTGGTAAGAAAACAAGCAAACAAGATTTAAGCGGACAAACGAACGGCACAGCGATCAAGTGGGCGGGCGAGCAGAGCAGTAAATAGATAAACACGCCTTAATGTAAATAGAGAGAGGAATGATTAATTAATTGATTAATTCGAAGAATAGTTACACGGACAGACGGACAGAAAAATAAATGAACGGCGAAGCAGGCAGCCGGACTTATAAAGAGAAAGACATATTAGTCTCTAGATGAATAAGTAAAGAGGACGGGGAAAAACAAATGGACAAAGTGGATTGACAGACGAACTTATCTAAAATTGACTGAGAATCTCATACTAATCAAAACATCGCAACATTCTGTTCCCAAAAGAACAAGAAAATTAATATATCTCCGTGCGCTGACGGATATAAAGCTAAAAATTTTAATCAATTTAAACTGAATAAAGAACAAAATGTAGAAAAGATGAGAAGGGAAAATCTAATGAAATGAAAATCGATTCCATGAGTGACAACAAACAAACCAATACGAATTTGATGAAATGATTTTATTTGATTTGAAAAGAAACAGAAAAAAAATAGAAAGGCGTTTTTACTAATTAGGCGCAGTGAAGGAAACACTTTTCTAAACAAAATATATTCGATCTTCACTTAAATATTGCACATAATGAGTCTCCTTCGAGTGCATATTGTATATATAAGAGGGATATATTAAAACAATTTCGATATTCATTTAATATGTACTTGACGTTAAGACTCTTTGTCAATAAAATTGTGCGATAAGCGTCAGTAATTCGAAAACAATATATTTTGAATTTCCAATCAATGAAAAAATTTAATCAACTGAAGACCATACACGAAGATTCTTCTGTGCAATAAAACCTTACGGATGTCTTGGGCTGTTGATGTTGTTATTGTTAGTTTTGCTGTTGTTTTCCTTTCTCACTGCACTGCGATACCGAAAATGTAACTTTTTGATTTTTGCGGTCGCAAAGCTACAATAAATTTCCTTAACTTGTAACATGTATTCGATGCGTAAGTGTAGTATTTTTCCCGACTAGCTTTAAATGCAAGTGAATGCTGATGTGTGTACGTGTGTATGTGTATGTGTGTTTATGCGTTTGTACATCTAGTGGAGCATGTGGGCATGTGCCAGTATATTCGATTTATGCAACCAAACCGTGATGATGTGTAATGTACGAGGGCAAAGTTTGTTCTTATTAAACATAATAATTCATAACTGATATGAGAGTAAACGTGTGTGCTTGTAAGTCTAGTTGAAACGAAATGTACAGTTACACTGAAAAAAAAATAAAAAAATATTTTAAATTTTCTAAAATATATGAACCGCACAACTTCAACAACTTCTTAATAATGATAATAAAATAAGAAATAAAAAAAAACGAATTAAAAGCAAAAATATTGGGTCGGAAATAAAGAAATTGCGCTTTACTGCCACTAGTAAGTATCACACGTAAAGGATGCAAAAACATCAACAGAATTTTAAAAAACTTCTTTCTTATCTCTTTTGTGTATACCAATGAAACTCACAAAATCATAAAGAACTTTATAACAAAAGGATTCTACACGAAAAGCAATAACGCTCGCACTTCTAGGACACTAAAAAAATGATTTACTCGCTTTCGAAATGATCGCTTCAATCTAATTAACTGTGTTCTAGGCAAACTATCGACATTTATAACGATCTTAGCCAAGATAAACTATATCATGCTTCCACAGTTCTTGTTACTCTCGCTTATCAACAAAGCAAACCGTTCTTGCGGGTAACTGTAATCAGCGACGAGACACAGGTAATGTATAACAAGCTAGTAAGAAACAGCCAAGTGTTGAATACCGTACACCGCCTTATCACGACAACCTTAAAACTACTGTTCCAAATAAGCCGTCTTATGGGAAGTGATCGAAAAACCGCTCCGATCCGAACCATTTTCAGTAATTTCTTATCCTTGGGCCAAACGCATCAGCGCACGAAATTTCATCAAAATATCTCGAAAATTGCTGGCTGTAGCTTATATCCATGAATACAAGACAGATAGACGGACAGATAAACTTAGATCGGTATACTAACGGTGAGTCTATGTCAAGTCCTTTTGGACATTGCATACATCGACACAAACTTAATATACCCTTGTATCACAAGTGCTACAGAGTATAAGAAGAGAGGAGTTGTAAAGCGTTTTCCAAGCAATAATTAAACCTTAAATCCTCAAAGCTACTGCGCGCAACTAACTCTTAAAATCTTAACTTATTTCTTAAGCTCGGATAAGGTTAGACTAAATATTGATCAACAAATAGCGTGGAAAGTGTAGGAGCAGTAAAGTAAAACTGACAATTCTTTTCAGCACATATTCAGCGCATATTATTTTGCTTATAATAAGTAATTTTTTAGGCTTTATTGAAGGGATCAAGAACTGTCTTACGACCTACTCATATTGAAGAGACTCCATTTCTAAATAAACTTAATTCAAAAATTTTATAAACACAAATCGGTTCGGAAAAGTTCTATGCTATCAAAGTTGTCTATATAAGGATTGCTTGATCTTACCTACGTAAACTATAAACACTACAATTGTGGACAGATTAGATCCAAAAATATTGTGTATTACACTCGCAATTCCAATGAACCCTTGTACAAAATTAAGTCTAATTATTGAGATCATGCCATCTTTCGTTACTTAATTCAAATGTCTCTTAGATTTGTTTCTTAAAAATTTTAAAATTTTTCTTTTACGAAATTAATGTTAATTTTAAGATGCAAGTGTACAAAAGTTTAACTGGTGGCATTTCTTACAGGTTAACCACTAAAAAGCCGCTTGCTTAACCATGTATTTTAAAATAATTAAAAGGGACTGGAAAAAGGGCGAAAAGGATCGTAATCAAGTTTCAATTTATTGTTCATGTTGGTGCACCCTTTACAATTAATTAATTAAGTCTAACTGAACCTCCTTTAAGTAAACTATACACACACGCTCTGCTATTACTTTATATTCTGTTATAAGCACGAGAATATAATTCAAGCTGAGCACATTCGGAAATCTCAAGATCAAAACAAACTAGAAAAAGAGAGCAAAGCCTAGTTTAAAAACTCTTGGCTAACTTTTACAAATCAATTTTGGAAATTGAAGGGACAAGCTCTCATAGTGGCACGCTTATGCTTTACCTACTACTTTGAATACAAATATAAGCGATAAAATTCGTGTTATATAATGAGAACGCAAGTTGTTTATACGACAATTACTGGAAATTTTTCTTTTGATCTGTCGCGATCTCTCTCTCTCTCTCTCTCTCTCTCTCTCTCTCTCTCTCTCTCTCTCTCCTTTCTTTCTTTCTCTCTCTCTCTCTTTTTCTCTCTCTCTCGCTCTCTCTCTCTCTCTCTCTCTCTCTCTCTTTCTCTCTCTCTTTCTCTTTCTCTATCTTTATTTTCTTTCTTTCTTTTTCTCTTTCCTTCTCTGTATATGAGTTAAAATTACGAAATGACTTTTTTTTCAGTGTCTTTGCTTTCGAGAAAACATTTTTCCAAAAATAACAAATGTGACATCATCGAGTAAATTAAGTCAAATGTTGTGCAAAATCACTGGCACACATAACACACAAGTCACTGATAACGTGAATTAAGTGCTTCTACTCGTGTATACAGCATAAAGTACACAAATTTTCTAATAAACTTAAAACGCTAATAGAGACATCTAGATGCATACAAATATATATAAGAATTTTTCGTAAAAATGTATCTTTCGAGTTTGTTAAAATTGAATTAACGTTTTTGCTTTTTTCCTTTCTTGCTTTCCTTGCCACGCAAATAAAATTGTGTATAATTTAGTTAATGAAAATTCTTATCATTTGCTTAATGGCTTCTTTTTCTAAAGTCTACTCAAAAATTCTGGCATTTATCAGAGAAAGTGTTAATATTGCAAATATGTAGCATTTGATTGGAAAGGGAAACGAAAATGAAATCAAATGAATGACAACCAAACACAGACATTTGAAAATATTCAATGTTAGGTCTTTTGAACGTAAACATAGATTGGATTTTGAAACTAATATGGCGGAGGGAGGGCGGCATACCACCTTGTATATGTGTATCACAGTGATGGTCAGAAGAAAATAAGACGAGAGATTTACGAGATCTGGCCGGAGCCTGGGAGATGTTACGCCTCATCCATAAATGTTTTATGCTTTTGCCGACCGATCATACAGCGGTCGTAGTTAAAGTACTGCCTACGGCAACCAGGATTTAATCGGGAATGCCGTCTTGAAAAGCGCGCGCGTTGGTAATAACTTAAAGATGTTGAATTGTTCTCGATGTCTAATGGAAAGGTTCAGAAAAACAAGTACGAAAAACAAGTAAGAATGCTATAGTATGACAAGCCCGACGATTCGATACCCTACATCACTTCATCTTATACAATTATTCCTTCGTTTTTATCCATGGGCCAAATTTCATCAAAATATCTCAAAAATTGCAAACTGTAGGTTGAATACAAAAATACATGGGTAGAGAGCTTAGAAGAACTTAGAGAAAATAATTCTCAGTCCATCGGTATAATAAAAGGTTGTCGTATTTTAAGCCCATCTGAGCATTAAATACATCCGTACAAATTTAACACAGCCTGTACTACAAGTGGAGCAGGGTATAAAAAGAAGCGAAGAAGTAAAAGTTGATCTGGAAAATTGGGACAGAGAAGTATAAATCCCGACGAGTAGTCTTTTCGTGGCAAGGAATATTGATCGTGACGTTATTAATCCATTTGAGGCTGTGCGCTTTTTTCGAAGATCATTTCCAAGAGCGGAAATACTTTTTATATTATATTGTACAGTTTTCTTCCTGACGGTCCTTTGAATGGCGGCTGCGGATCATACATTTTAGCGACTCCATTTGAAAGCAATAACAAATTTTGTGGGTTCACACTTCCAAGATGTTTTTTAATTCTTATCAGTCAATTTCGTTTGACTGATAGTTTCAATCCATTATCAACGCACACACGCCATGCAAATCGTTTTTTCTTTTTTTTTTCAGCTTGAACATGCATTGCACATACGATAAGCAAACCGAATGTGTGAATGGATGAACTAACAATTAACAGGATGACGTCTTGTTTTGAACGAAAAAGAACGAAAAAAGAATTCACACCAACTAAGTTCTTGTCCCTCGTTTAAGTAGCTTAAGCAAAAAGTCTGGGAATTGAGTCAATCTAAAATGCCAAGTAAGTCTCGCAGTTAGTTTGAAGCTAAGTAAAATATCATAGAAAAAAACAAAATGCGGTAAGTAATTATTGTAAAAAAAAAAAATCGTCATTTTCTTAAACCTGTAAACATGATAACAGATATCCCTCTTCTTTATAATTAACTTTTTTTATTTAAGCAAATATTTGCAAAGTCGAAACTTTTCGCATGCTTCGACAATTTGAAAACTAATAACATCAATGAAATTGCATTTAATGTCATGTGTTTTGCTTCCTTCCTGCTTTCTTCCTTTTTTCACTAACAATTCTCCTCTGTTTTTTTTTTTTTTTTTTTTGCTTTTTGCCTTTTTTCCCCCTTACAACATATCGTTCTAGTTTGTAGAGAGAAGCCCATCACTTCTTACTTTTCTTATTTTTACACCATTAATATAGAAGACATTGTTACTACATTGTTTTCCATTTAGTTTCCAAATAGTTCTCTAATAGTTTTTTCACTTTGTTTAGTATTGTTTAGGAGAAAAGAAAATATATACATATACGGGTACAAGTACGAGTACAAGATGTATATTTATATTTATATATATATATATATATATATATATACATATCTACATATATATGTATATGTATATAATATATGAAAGAAAACAACAACGAAAAATAACTCTAAACGCTATTTGATGGTTGGTGTTGAAATTTTAATTCCAATTTGTTTCCACCATTTTCTTTTGCTTTGCTGAACAACATTGGAAAACCGCAGCAAAAAATTTTGCAACATAGAATCCTTGATCGCCTTAAAATCATTGTTGAGTTTTGCTTCTTTTTTTTTTTTTATATTTTCTTTTTATATCCTCCGCCGAAGCCGAACAGTATGTTCGTTATGTCGAAACGCTTGCAACATCTAGAAAAACGCCACAGGGCTGCTATAAAATATATACATATTTTCTTGATCAGTGTCAAATTTTCTATTCATCTCAGGCTTAAACGATCGTCTGTCCGTCTGGCAGTGTGCTATAAAGTATATCTGTCCTTGATCAGTATCAAATTTTTTATTCATCTCAGGCTTAAATGATCGTCTATCCGTCTGGTAGTGTGCTATAAAGTATATCTGTCCTTGATCAGTATCGAATTTTTTATTCATGTCAGGCTTAAATGATCGTGCGTTCGTCTGGTTGTGGGCGTAAAAATTATAAGTTCTCCATTTTGGAAATTAGCCAAATCAATTAAAGGACATATCTATAACACAATACAAGCTATAACTATCTCAGTTTTCAAAAGCGGAAAATCAGATATTTACCCATAAACAATGATAGATAAAATGATGGACATTTCCCCATATATTCTACGCACGATCCTAAAATTGTATGCGCAAAAAGGAAAAATTGGTCTCGCGTATATAATACTATAGAGTGTCGGAATTTTGTTTGCTTTTTTTTTTCTTTTTTTTTTCTTTTCTATATATAAGCTGTGGGTATAAAAGTTTCGATCACAATCGAATATAATTTTCCTGTTTGTTGCTCTTTCAAAAAGTTTTTTTATGGATTTTTTTTTTTATTTTTATACTATGAGAACGAAACTGCTTCTATGAGGGAGTTTTTCTTTTTTTCTATTTTAATTTGAAAAAAGAATTTTAATAAAAGAAACGAAAAAGAAAAATTTATTTCTCTTCCACTAGACTTGTGCAAAACAGCAGCTTCTACGTTCATTTGCTGATAAATGCCGTTTATTTTATTTCATTTTTTTTTTTCTTTGTTGTTTCTGATCTTTGATTACTGACTTAGCGTGTGCTATAGAGCGGTCAGCTCTGACAAGTTTGTTTTGCATGAAGTTTTGTTTTTTAGTTATTTATTTATTTATTTTTTTTTTTTAACACAATCATGAGTCTAAAGTACGTGACGGTGATTTTAATTTCGAGCAAAATGATTACAAGTAAATATTCACAAAAAAGTTTCCCGTGTGACAAAATCAAATTTTATTAAAAAAAAAAAAAANAAAAAAAAAAAAAATTTATATCATATTTACATTATTGGCAACGTTTCTGAGAATGAAAGGGATGTTATAAGATGTGTATGGAATTTAGTTTCGGTCAATTTCTGTCTTTTTTTTTTTTTTTTTTTTTTTAAAGGTTGTATTTGCTTAATAGAAAATTCTAGATGCATGATAGTTTGAAACTCTCTTTAAAGACTCCTATAAGTATAAGACTCAAAACTCCTACTCCACATCGTACTTAACTTTTAAAAATATATGAAAATTGCATGCATTTTTTGCGCATCAAATCTAATATCATTTTTGGCAACTTGGGGAATAGCCAAAGAAGAAAAACCATTAGCCGATTAAGGTACCTGTACCGGTATGTACTCCTTTCTCATTGTCTGTTTCGCGTTTGTTTTCATTGATGAAAGTACAAGAAGAAGTAAAAGCAAACGTTTTCAAAATGGAGGAAGGAATGAAGGACTAAATCAAAGAGGCTTCGATGCGATGGGAAACGACGAGTCACGACAGTGCATTGTTCGCTACTTAGGTAACACCAGGACGAGTGGATGAAAGGGCCGAGAAGGACATATAGTCCTGTTGAAGGACTTAATTGATGAACATATCTCTTTTATCTCCGTAGAACACTTGCTATGTATGCACTTGTATATAAGTGCAACTCATCCCACATTACGCCGATGGTCAAGCGTATCAAGAGTTCTGCACACACATTCATCGTCCCTGAGCACCTAAGCCTTTCGCTGCTATACTGTATTTTAGGCCGGGTGTAGGCGGTGTAAATGGTACGCATATCGGCTGCAGTGAACTAGTTTTTGCACCGCTTTAAATAACATAAGCTCTTGACTACGTCTATCTACCCATCGAAGACGTGTTGTGTCCAACGAATGTCGTTTTGATATTCTAATGCCCTGAACATAAAAGGTTGTCGACCCTTGTCGATTGAAACCACCAAAAGAGAGGGGTTGCTCATCACTCCTCCTATGCGTTAGGAGACAACTGTGAGTTTCGGAGGCATTACAGCTTGTAAATGCAGTATGTAGGCACGTGAAGCACGATATTGCAGCCTCTTCGTTAAGCGTAGTAGCTTTTAAATTCTACTTTTAAGTTCGTCGTTAAGTTAGTTTTAGTTTTAGTTATGCTATCATAAGTAGCGAAATTTAAAGCTGTAATGCAGAAATATTTAATAAAGAATATATGAAGAACATAAGTCGCGTGTATGGAAAACATATACACTACCACTAAGTGGGTTACCATCTAACAATACACATTACAAGTTCAAAATAAAGAAAGCTTAAGTGTAAATCCCTACTAGGTTTATGTAGGTATTTACGAAATATGGTCTGCCGCACAGAAATTCGGACACGAGCTCAACGACTTGGCAGTCATCAGTCTTGTCCATCGAATATTTTTATTCCTTTCATTCATTTTCTTCACAACATATAACTTGAACACGCAGCATCCGCAAACTAGGAAGTACGCCAAGAGACCTTGCAAGAGCTGAGTTTCTTTATCTTTTCACATGAAATTATTGATAAGAGGTTTACAATATTCCTCAAGATGCATATTGAAAAGATTTATTAATTGAGATCTAACACAGACGTGAAAGATATCCAAGTAGTGTTTATGCTCTAAGTTCGAGTGAACCCCAATATGATGCTCATCAAACGAAGCTTGCTAGCCCGTACTCTACTAACTCAACACCATATATTAATTGAAATGCATGACTAAATTAGTTTGTTGTATTGCTAAGGTATGACATCGGCAATGCTCGAGCATCGGTAGAGAGTTCTTTTTATGCGTTGCATTGAGTTCGATGGGGGGATTAAGATTTCCAAAAATACATCATGCATAGGCAAAAGTCTATCTATTGCGAGAATACAGTGAAGTCAGAAGTTATCAAATAAAACGGCATTTTATAAATAAGTTTTTAAGCTTTTAACTGTACATTATATCAAAAAGCGAACTTTTAATCGGCACTTTCGATAATTACGAAAGATGAGAAAAGTTCTGGAACTAATGAAAAATTAAAAAAAAAAATGTTGAAACTAATCTTATATATGCATCATGTTTAGGCCGACAGAATATAACATGTCATGAGAAAGTTCTGTTCGAAGTGGATGCCGCGTTTCCTCAGTTGGGCTAACAACGTATTGTTAACTCGGGGCGCGGTGTAGGCGAAGTAAATAAGGATCTTTTCATACGATATAAGGACAATGCTTGAAAGATGGATTTATCAGTGCATCCCAGAGTGAAATCGACAGTCAAGCGGATGGACAAAACCGGCGCAAATTGTTCAAAACGACCACACAAGTAACACAACTAAAACGAGTGCGAGTAGTTGTAAACTAATGGTCGGAATGGTTTAAAAGTTTAACACGTTATCGGTTGAAAGTTGGTACATCCATCAATCGTATGCCTTATTGAGTACAGCAATATATAGAAGAATAGACAGACATGTGAAAACTGATTCGGAATCATCATCATCGGAACAGATTCCTATTCATTGTTCTGCATGCAATAAGAGAGAGGCAACAAAATTATATTTTATGACTTTGAGTGTAGGAAAATATATATATTTTTGTTTTCGAAAACATAATTTTTTCTCTTCAATGTTTCTTTTCATTTAAATGCGCCCGCTGCACTATCATTTAAGCAATTCTCTCTAATATCTTAATACATTTCGCATCGTGTTTATAGATTTGTAAAAGATGCCAAAACAATAGATTTGTATTCATTTTTGTTACGTTACGTCGGTCTCGAACACTTTTCTTACATTTAATAGAGAAAGAAAGTTGACTTTATGGCGAATGTCTGATGCCTATCCTCTAACGCGAACATATAGAGAAGATTTACTTGCTCGATCCAAATTTAAACCAATCAATTAATTGACAATTAATAGTCTAGAAGATTGACTTCAATCTCAACTTAGCTTCAATACAATGACTCTATGAGACCTTTTAGGCCTTTGAAAAGAGCCATAACGTAATACCCGCGTCGTTATTTAACTAATATTCGTCTAAAACTACGCGTAACGATCGAAAGCATCCACGAATTGATTTCCTTCTTCTATATGACGACAGATTTTTCCAGCACCTCGCCCATGATAAATGAATGAAAATCGTTTAACTGCCTGTTCAATCGTGCGGTATAAACGAGAATGTGTTGGTAGGTGAAAATAAGAAAAGACGATGATGATGATTGAATCTTGTGAGAATTTGATACCGATCTAGAATATCTAAAGACGTTTCGTATATGTATATGTAAAGTGTTCTTTAAAGGAAGATTTGCTAAGTATTTTTAAAGCAACAATATATGTAACAAAAGACGATTTGCATTATATATACACGTCATCCTTTAGTGAGTTATATAGATATATAGATATGCATGTATTCTCTTCATTATTTTATTTACTTAACCAGCAGGTCAGGTCGTCATAACTATTAAAGTAAATGTTCAAAGAACTAAAGCTCTATTGCATGCACAATTGTGAGCGCAGAATTATAGAATAATAAAAGTGCGTTTCTTTTCTTCTTCTTCTTCTTCGTCTTATTTTTCTTTTATTTATTTTTTTTTTTTTTTCTTTTTTATCATCCTGACTCTATCCCTTTCTCTCTCCGTTCGTCTCCGTCTTTGCGATTCTATTTCTGTTGAAATGAAACAAAAACAAATGAAATGGGAGTTTTTATTATGACAGTAAGAATTTGAGAAAATTAGCATAAAACTGCCACAACAACTACAAAATACTGGAAAAAGAAACTATTCATAGAAAAGTAAAAAAAGACGAGCAGAAAAAAAAAAAAAAAGAAGAAATGAAGAAAAACAGCAACCGGTACAACGCAACCGTTGTAATGTTTGTCGTTGACTTTTCAACAAAATGAAATGCAAGCAAAAGTATATTGAAATGAAAAGAGAAAGCAAGTCATAAAGAAAAACAAAAACAAAGCAAACAAAAAAAAAGGGAAAAAACGCTTTCAATGTTTTCAAAACTGTAATCATAAATGCGAAGGAGTGCGTTTAGAGGCAGACCAAAGGCACCAGACGCCACTACTACACAATCAAATCAACTACAATGGCATAACAAAAATAACAAAACCTTCACTTTACTTAAGTACTACTTTTTCCTAATATTTTGTTGCTTCTTTTTTTTTTATATTTTTTTTTTTTTTTTTTTTTTTTTTTTTTTTTTTTTTTTGTATTTTTCTTTTCTTGTCTATTGGAAGACTTGTTCTTTAAAAGGTCTGGCCTTTCTTCCCCTTTTTTCATTACACTTGCCTCTCTATATAGAAAATATTTTATTTAAATGAATTGCTTGCCGGAAGTGGTAACCTTCACTACGTTGATTGTGTATATACTTAAGAGTGCAACTTTACAGTCTTTACTTTGTATTACACATTCACACGCACATTCGCATACACAGTCATGCTTAGTTTTCTGCTTTAATTTCAACCAAGAGAGTTTTTTAAACATTATATTACATGGTATGGCGCGTTCTATACTTAAAACTTTTACGTGCAAATTATATGCGCTACATGGTAGTATTGCTAACGGTTTCTTTTTTATTGTTTTGTTTTTTTTTTTTTTTTCTATATCCGTATATGTGGCAGTAATACTAACAGTAACACTTTACTATTTTGACTCGTTCAGCTTACTAAATACTCGTACTACATATATATGCATAGCGAGCTTAATGAAAGAGAAAGACATGGGGAGGGAAAAAGGATGGGGAAAGAGAGAGAGAGAGAGAGAAACGTAAAAAAGTTCAAGAGATAGGGAGAGGCAAGGAGAGACAGAAACAAGGAAATGTTGTTGAAGAACTTTTCAAGCATAACAACAACTTGCAAAATAAAAAAAAAAAAAACAAAAAACTAAATTTAATTACACGGATTACAGTTACTGTGAATATTACAAACGACTCTAGTCAAACAACAATTTTTCAAAAAAAAAAAAAAAAAAAAATTGAAGCAAATTTCAAAAACAACAGCACTTAACTGTAACGACCATGATTGAAGAAGGTTTCCGGTGTGTATTCTGGACGACCATTTTCATCTCTACTTTGTTTGCTTTGCCTCTTTGCCTTTACAACTCCCCCAAGTATTTCGGATATTTAATAGAACTCAAATGACAAATGAAGTTATTTTGTTTCTACAAATTGAAAGCAATGAGTTCAAAGTTCTCACGAAAACTTTCGTTACCATTCTCCGTTACTCTCTTTATGAAGTGTAGCTAATAAAACAAGTGACAAAAGTTCAAATCGCTAAACCTAAACTATTTTTATTTATTTATTCTTATTATTTTTATTTTTTTTTAAATTTTTTTTTTTTTTATTTTTTTTTATTTATTTATTTTTTTTTTTTTTTTTGTTTTCTTTATTGCCCCCCTACAAATTGATATCAATTAAAAAAGTTTAAATGAAAAATTTATAAAAACCTAAAAGCAAAACATTTTAGCAAGAGAGCCACCAAACAAAAAAAAAAAAAAATTAAAATCAGTTTAGCTGGTTTTATATACCTTTACTCTGCTTTCCATGTATGTATTTATATTTATTCATGTGTGTGTTTATATTTATTCATTTACCTTATAAGTCAATAGTTATTTTTAGTTTCACATAAGGCCCTTATCATTTTTTTTGTTCGTAATTTTTTTTCGAGAAAAAAGTTTAACAAACACATTTACCGCTTTCTGAACTCTGTTTATAACATATTAAATAGCTCTCACAAATTTAGTTTAGTTGTTCGATGAAAACTTTTGTAATTCATTTGCATTAAGTGAAGTGATAAAAATTTCTAATTGCATGAAATTTGCATAAATAAAAAAAAAAAAATAACATGCATAGAATATATATGAAAAGAAAACAATAACGTCCGACCAATTTTCGGTTCTATAAAGTTAGCTTTAATGCTTTAATGTAAGCATTGGCGATGCCATCATAAGTGAAAGTGTTACCATAAGTTAAACATTTGAAATCAATATTAAATATCCTCGACATATGACATATAAACATTCTGAAGTAATAATTGCCTAAGTAACTTTTTATTGCTTAGCGAAAAATGACAGTACACTAGATTTGCTTCTACCACTTTAACTCCGAAAAATATTTAATACAGATTTCGGAACGTATGTGTATTCTTTAAAGAGTACAAAATTTTGAGATGAATTTAACTTTTCCCTTATGTCTGTCCATTCTTCAGCTCCTAAGAGTGAAGAGTTTATCAACGTAATTTTCTTGTTCAGCCATAAGACGTCCATAAACATGTAAATATTGCAAATTGTATGTAGAAGTGTGGAGCGCAAATCGTATGTACTTAGCTGCTTGCACATTTTCTGATCATTTTTTGGTACAACATTCCGCTTCCGCTGGGCAACTGAATGGCAAAAAAAAATTATTTTTAATATTTCTTTGTGAAAATTGGTTCATAATAGGAAATTGACCTCAGCACATTAGTCCTATATTTTGGATATCACGGCATATGGGGATTTTCAGGAAATGTCAATCGTTATAAGCAAAAAAAGCGTAGTCGTTAATGTTTGACGATGAAAGTTTATTCATGACAGTAAATTGACATAAAAATGAATTGGAGCATATTTCAACCACATGGATCTATTTCTTGGACCCCACTCCATATAAGATATCTCATGAATAGTAAATCCTTCAGAAAAAGCTTTAATTTTTAAGCGTTTGAGATGAAAAATGGTCTAAAGCAGCAATTGACCAAAAAAATTAACAGTTGGGAGCTTGGATCACATAGGTTTACTTTTAAGACCCCAACATGTATACGGCTTATCATGAAAAGGAAGCTTTTGTATGGAGAGAAAGCCCAGTTTCTAGTTTTTTATGAGTGGCACTGAACAATAATGCAATTTTTAGACTGTAAATTAAGTTTGTCACGCCATGTGATCATCGGGACATCCTCCAATATGTGAGCTTTCATGAAAAGTATGCCTTTGCATGAAACTAACGTCTAATTTTTGATATATTATTAGCAGAACTATGTGAAGAACTGTACTAGGCGAAGTGGTGTATGGGGTATCTAATGGTCGGTCTTGCCCTGGCATAATGTTGTTACTGGTTTTTTTTTTTTTCTTGACAGATCTTTACGTCTTCACTTTATTCCTTGCAATTGACTTGAGGCGCATAACTCTTGCACGATCTCCTTTTCCACTTTGATGTAGAATCTTTGGGCCCGCATAAAATTCTCCCTCCATAGCTTGGGCAAATTACTACACTTAACCCTTTACCATCCATTCTTGGATTAGATAACATCTTGCGTTGCCTTTACAACGAGCCTGGCATTTTCATTTCATTCAATTAATGCTAACCCACACACACACACATACACACAGACACACTCGTACAAATTGATACATAGAAAAACGCGTTAGAGATGAACAATTATAGCAGATTGTGCCCTAGAACTCTCTCTGACTCGTGACAATATTAAAGCTGTTCACATGTGAGCCGGCAATTGAAAAATTTCCGACCCCCACGGTGGACATTTTTTCTCTTCAACCTCAATGAAATGCTTGACGACTAGCGCATGCAAATTATCGACACTCCATAGCAACTCTAAGAAAAACCAACTTGACCGTTATTAGTTCAAATTTAGTAAAGTGAACCGAATGGGCGGCTCTATCCAATCTTTTCACTAGAGACTGTTTCCCTTTGCGCAATTTAATCGGAAATTAATATTTTATTATCTTTTTTAATTGAATTTCAAATTTTTCCTAAGCAAACCTTTATGTAGCGCGCTTAAATCTGCGTTAATAGAGGTCCGTTGTCAAGGTATTAACAATTTGAAGCAGCGAGATAATTGTGATTGAATCCATCCATGGAAACCAATATTTCTAAAGAATTTCTTTAGGTTTTTTGTTTTTTTTTTGTTTTTTTTGTTTTTTTCGTTTACAAAATGAATCGACATTTTCATCCTTCCTTCTATGTATAACATAATATACAATGTATTTCTCCGATGATCTTTTCAGTATTCATGAAACAAACCACCTATCATCCAAGCATATTTAAATATTCGTTCTGTTTGGTTTTTATGTGTCACGTTTTGTAAGTTTATGTTTTTAATATTGTCTATTAGAAACTATAACTCTGTTATATGTTTCCCTTCTTTTACTTTAGTTTGTTGGTTATTGAAATGCATGCCGTGCTGTTTGGAAAGAAATTCGTGCCAGTTTCTTCTCTGCTCGAAAAACAAACACATGCATAATGCCCGTCCATCACAGTCAAAACAAAACAAACTATAAGAAAAACAAACTTTTTAAACATCTTATTTGCTTTCGGTTTTATGGAGATTTTTTTTTGCTTCGTTTACAGAAAAAAAAAAAAAAACAAAGAAAAAAAATTCTAAAAAATATTTGTATGTGATTTTCATATTAAGATAAAAGAAATAAAAACGTTGTATTCGCTTTGGGCGAAACTTGGTTGGATTTTGGTTACCACAATATATATATATATATATATATATATATATGTATATATATATGTATTGTATATGTATTGTATATGTAGATATATATATACAATACATATTATATGTACAATTCTTTGTTAAGTAATATTGTTAGGAATAGGATTTTCACTATGGACGTCCCTCACCAAAAACTTCCGATCTCATCAAATCAACCATGTCATTAAACCCTTTATTAAAATCTTCCAACCTAATCCAATGCTAAAAAAATTTATAGGAAAATTCCACAGTTCACCATAAATTCGAATCGTGAGCGAGACAACTTTACGTACGACCGCAATATTAGCAAAGGGAATATTATAAAATGATTTCGCTTATTAAGGCGATTAACGGATGACATGCTTAAATTTGTGCCGTCGTCGGAAGCGTGTTTTCATTGAAAACTTGGGTAAATTGCAAGCGCACACGAAATAATACATTTTTGTTTTATTAAAGTCGAGACAGGACTCCTCCGGCAAGTGAGACCACAATGTCTATGGGCATTGTGTTGACTCGTTTCACATTTCTACAGTCTCCGCTGCATACTCTTGGGACCATATCGAGTTTCAGTTTGTATGAGACCTGACTACAAAATCTGGCCAGCGACTTCTGTTATACTTGTTGTAAGCTCCCGCCTGACAGGGAGAACGGTACATTGCGGGACTTACGCGGTGGCTGTAGTTACTCCCACGAAAACATTAAATAATTGAGGTGTTCGAGAAGCCTTGTCCTTCTCGCAGAAAAGGACATACCATAGATGTTTATGTTCTCATTTTGGACCTGCAAGGTAACCAAGCTCCCTAGGGGCCTGAGAGTAACGTTGCTTCATTCCACGCGCCATCGGGCTCCGTAGGATTGAGCTTTCACGGTAGGTACTTACGTACTTATGTAAACTCCTTCTTACACGTCATTGAAGATTTTAAAAGAAGAAAAGAATTTAAAAGAGGCGAGTATACGAAGTGTTTACAAAAAAAAAAAATGTGTGAGAATTAAAACACTTTTTGCATAAATAATATCTTGAATCAAATTTCAGAGCAATATCATCGATAAGTTCTTAAACTCATGCCTTCTTTTCCACTGCTGACTCAATTCTTTCTATTTGTGAAAGTTGCTCCAGCAAAAACGCCAAAAAGAATTGCAAACGATATTTGTACTGATCAAGATTACATATGTTATATAAAATATGAAATCTCTTTTCTTTTTTTTTTTTTTGATTTTTATTGATATAACAGCGGTGGGAATAAAAATTTGTAAGGAGAACATATTTCTATGTTCTGCTGTTGCATATTAATTCGTTGTTACTTAAAATTATCTATTAATGGTGTTTACGTAAATTTGTGCAGTGTATGAGTGTAAAAAAGTTTCATTAATTAGTTTGATAAAATGTACTCTATTTGTGTTCATAGGGTTTTGTTTTTTTTTTTTTCGGAATGCTTTGCAGTAATTTTCCTGTTCACTTGTATTGTTTATAAGATAAGTTTGCCTTGTGCTAAATTGTCATTTAATTGGGAAAGTTTTTAATGCGATTACCTTATTCTCAGTGTCTTTTCACTATTCTGCTTAAATGTAAAAGTTTATTTATTGTTTCTCTTTCTCTTCTGTTTTTTTTTTTTCCTTTTTTTACACAGTTGTTTTTTACGATATGTTAGTTACTCAGGTAACTTAAGGTTTCCAGCAAATTCTTAATTAAATTTATTATAAGAAAAAGTTGCAAAAAAAAAAGATTCTTATTCGAATAACCCCAAAACTAGAACACATTTGTTAAATTATTTTGGCTCACGTATATAGGCTGTATATATATATATATGTATATATATTTTTTCATCTTTTTTCTTTCAATTATTTTCATAGGTGTTTTTCGCAAAGTTTATCTCGAGCTAAGTTTTCTAATAAAATATTTTTCGTTTTTTTCATTTTTAAATGCCTTTATTTTTCTTTCTTGTTATTAAAAAATATTCATATAAGATTTAGTAAAAGCATTATAATAAAAAGAGTGCATTAAAATCTTTTTTACTTTTAACAATAATCAAAGCATGAATTCTAAGCTGTAATCACTTAAATAAATAAGGAAAAATTTCATTATACCTTACACTTCTTATGGTACTGGGTATATTAACTTAGTGCGGACATACGTAACAAGGCTTAAAAAAGACCCACTTTTTTTTATGCCTATCGATTCAGAAACATAATCTGAATTGATCGAAGTCTGTCTCTCCGTCTGTCCATGTAAATTTGTCTAAGCTACAGGCCACAATTTCTGCGATATTTTGATGAAATTTGGTACAGTGACGTGTTTTGACCGAAGGACGAATGCTATTGAAAATGGCTTGGATCGGTCCACTTTTTCGACCATTTCCCATATAACGCCCTATTCAGAAAAGTGACTAAGTAGTAGTATTTCGGCATTCAAAATTCGTATGAAAACTCTGGACCGGCTGGGGCAATTTTTCAATCCCCTCTCATATAACTGCAGTTCATACGACAAGAAAGTATAATTTTCAATGCTTCATGACAAACTTAACTGTACCAAATTTGAATCATTTCGGCCTATTTTGTGTATCCTACCCTAATAAGGATTTTCACGAAAATTGATTCTTTGTAGCGTAGAAAAGTCCAAGTTTTAATATGTGGTGACGAAAATTGTCCCATAATAGTAATTTTATACAAAAATAAAAATTATGTTAGACAATTTCGTTTAGTGTATTCAATGATCGACCTTGGCCAACTGCAATTTTCTTACTTGTTTTATTCATTTATTATTTTCTTGATTTTTTACATCGAAGCAAAACGAAGCTTCCAACTAGCTTAAGAACATTGAAAGTTTTTGAATAGATTCAACCATGACCCAACGGCGTTTCAAAGGTCAGCTTGTTGTGATTGAAAAGTTTGCACAAGTTCACAAATCTGATATACATGCATATCAACTATAAGATGCAAAGTTCTTTTTGGGAGAACTTTTAAAAAATGCAAGTGAAAAATAATGACTTGAAAATATTGTTGAAATATTGCTAATAACCTGCAATCTGGGGATCGATCAAAACTTTCTGGCATATGATTACTAGAATCATTTAAGAAGTCAAAGTAAATATAACTGCGAATCTAATCTGTTTGGTGAGTTACTAAGATTTACTCTAAGGCGTTGAAAACTTTCTCATTTTTTGTAGCTACCATCGATAGATGAAAATAAACTTCTTTTTTTTTTTTGATTTCCTGGCCGAATCTGTAGATTTGTTGAAATGTAAAGTTTCGTTACGAAAATGAGTCTGCATGAAAACTAATCGATTATCTAAAAAATCAAACGTTTCAAGTGATAAAACTAGATACAGATTCATTATGCTTTACCTGCCGACGTAATCTGGCGCCTGACGGAAGGATTAACAACTTTTCGTACAAAATTTCCCAAATAAAAAGGGAAATGTTGGTGTTGGAAATTGCTTGAACACAAGTATTTAAGCAAAGCATTTGGGGAAGCTATAGGCGGTCGTGCCAAGAGATTCGAATCGCAATGTTCGAATGGATGCGACCAGAGACAGCAGTAAAATATAAGTTTGTGTAAATAGATCTTCTAAGGAATATTATAACTCTTTGCAAATTTTGTCCATATCAAGGATCTTTCAAAATCACCATATCACTATTTTTGCATTGATAATCTGTAGTATAAGGTGGACATAGACGTTCAATGGGTCTACTTAGAAACTCAGAGAAAATATAAACTTGATCGATTCACCGATGCATGTTCAACTAGTACATTACATTACTAGTACGGTCGATGGCGTTTAAGGATTCAACAATAAAATCAATACCCACTCATTACTCTTAAAACAGGAGGTTTTCAATATACACAATTAGAGGAACATATTAGATGCTTGCATGTATTTTGACCGGCGGCATCTACTGATGAAAATGAGAAAGTAATTCGAAGTATCAATGTACACAAAAAGTTAAAAAAATCAAAATCCATGCAATCATCACTTATTATATTTTGTTTTCATGTACCTACGTCCCGCTTATTGTGCACGGATTTTATGGGAATAATTGTAAAAATTATGCAATTTTTATTTTTTTAATGCGTTCCCTTCTACTAAGTCTACAAAGGAGCTGTGAGCGATTTTCAAGAAAAATCATATCTCATGCTGCATTAAAATGAAGAATACTGTGACTGTTCGATATGAAAGTAATATCCTCAAGCTTTAAGCCAAAGTGGCAAAGTGCAGGTAAGATTTGAAGTTCTCATATATATGTATATATATATATATATATATAATGTGTTGTAAAGCCATTTCTCCCTAATAAAGTCTGCTTGAGTAAAGAAGAAAGCAAGAGCTTTTAGCATTTAACATTAGACTAATCATCGTCATCGGTAACCAAGCCACATGACATACAGGTCGTGGTGTTGGTGGTGTTTTGATACGATTAAAAAGCCATAGTATAAAAAGTTTCTTAAATACAACTTAACCATAACTAGCAAATGTTAGCGCGTGCTTGAGGCAAGTAAGTCGAACAGAAAAGAGAAATAATCGCAAATGTGCCGAACAAAGACAAAACATCATGATGACATTTGACAGCTGTCTGTCAAGTAAACATATAGACGCTGGACTGGTAAGCTCTGTCTACCAGACGTGTAATTTTCTCACTTGTATTTTTACGAGTACAATACCAAACAAGTAGATCGATTTGGCAAGTTATCATTCATGGCTAGGGCCATATGCCAGTGTATTACTTATTATCAGACATGAAGTAAACAAAAGTGTTGAATTTCGCACTTCATATCTACACTTTTACAATAGAAATCTTGCATCTTTGCTTCAGTTGTTAAGTAGCCAAGGGATTACATCTACGGAGACATTGTTTCTTTTCTTTTTCCTTATCCTCATGCTCTTTTCACTTTTTTTTTTTTTTTTTCTTTGCAGATTATTCTTCATATAGAGCACATTATTATTATTATTATTGCGCATTGTTCGCTCCTTGTAAGCTAAATATTAGATCATTGGAGACACATCCATTTTAATCATATTTTCGCATTGTTTGTTTATGTCACAAAGCTATCATATTTCAGCTTTATGGTAAAACACTCCTTCGCCCTCAGACATTATTCAAATGTATTTTTTATGAATTTCCTTAAACTAATTTTACTAAAATTGAAATGTTAGTTAAGTAATGATTTTAAACTCAAACATCTAAACTAAATCGATCAAAGGATAAACTATGATAAAAAGCAAAATCAATTGTTGCCATTTTCAACAGATCGTCAAAGGAATACGTGCTCTAACGTTAAACCTTTTAGTAGTAATGTAATGTAATAGCAATTTCGTTTGGTTTGAACTGTCGTCAACGACCGATGTGTGGCCATCTTAAGTCGCATACGGTTCTCTCATCTCGGTTTCGTGTTAAATCGCATGCATTTTAATCCGGTGTCACGTCAAACCCTAGAGTTTAATTGAAGTGCGTTGAATCACGGTAAGGTATCTAAATAGGGTAAGACATGACGCGTGCAGCTTAAGAGTCATATTTGCGATATTCTGATTGCGATATCGTTCAGCGAAATCTCAGTGAGTATAAATCTTCTTGGGAAGGACCGTAGCAACTGCTGAGTTACTTCAGCTGCAAATAAGTTACTATCATCATGTATATCTCATATATGTATGTATTAATGTCGTCTACCAAATTCTCATTAAAATAATTACATATCTAAGCTTTATCTGGCCATTGGCATATATGTTATTTATACGATCAAACCGTAAGTTATCGAAGACGATTCTTATTCTAAGGCAAACTGACGGTAAACTTGGGGAAAAAAAAATTAACTTAACCAAAATACAATATATTTTTTTCTCTTTTGTTTATTTATTTTATTAAATAATACTTACAATAAAATTGTTTGCAGTTTTGTCTCTCACAATATGTATTAAAACTCATCAGGCGTAGCAGAAGAGCACTCGAGCATAAAATTAAATAAGAAAAGAACATTTTTCTTCCTTTCCTTTCTTTTTTTTTTTTTTTTCTTTATATTAATCATTAAAAGTAATATGGTAGGTAATCTTACTTTCTATCATAATTACACGAAACAGCTAATAGAACACCAGTCTCTGTCTATCGATTGTCTACAACGCGAAGGCATACTACGGTTACAAGCGCAAAAAGAAATTATTACGGACAAGAAATAATTTAAAATGAATTTATTTTAAAAAATAACAAAAAAAATTCTCAACGATTAGCATTTGTAGTTTACGTTACATTGACTTCTACTATTGGAATAACTAACATGCATACATATGTCAAGATAATATATCCATCCATATACTTTATGCATATAGATAGATAGATAGATAGAATCTGAACTTTAGTTGCCTGAATATATTTTGTAATATGTGCGTAAAAGATTCTATGCAATAATTTTCGCACTGTTCATGGATATTAATACAAACATATATCATATTCATATTATGATGAAGATGCAAAACGCAAAAGTAGAACATGCCAACGGAAGCGGAAACATACAAAAAAAAAAAAAAAGAAAAAAAGCAAAAAAATAAGTAGAAGATTATATCTTATTCAAACGTTATACGAATAGACATAGATACAAACGAGCATATATGTATATATTTAAATGCGCATTATGTATAAACGTGTAAACAAGAACAAGTGTAAAATGCGTGTAAACAGGTAACACCATAATCTAACACAACATTCAAGTCTCTGTATACGTAAATAAGCGCGAAAAATCTTATACTTACTCTTGCTACGTTTATCAAACTTATTTGTTATGCTATATCTGTGTGTGTGTATATGCTATACTAGCTAGTGAAGTATATGGATACAGCTTGAGATTTATATCGTACGTTTATTTTCTCTCTATATATGCTCACCAAGGAAGATGGAAGAGCACATTAGTTCTATCATTCCATTTGTAACCCTGGAATATAGTCAAAAGCCAACTTCTATATATGTACATATATATGTATATATATATATATATATATGTACATATATATATATATATATATATATATGTACATATATATATATNTATATATATATATATATATATATATACATTTCATTCAAGAAATCTAAAGCCAAATAATGAATATCAGCTTACTCATCTGTCCGTTCATCCATCTCTTACAGAAACTCTTGATCTCTTCTACGATAAGATACGAGAAAATTCTGAAATCCATTGCTTGTACTTTTATGTTAAATTTCCAGATTAGGTTAGGAAATCCAACCAAATACACGTGAAAGAACGCTATATGAATGGTTGACTTGATGTTGTGTGTGCGCCTTGTGCACTTCTCGTTCTAAAAAAATAAAAACATCCATTCGATTGACTCTCTTTAACTCATGCATAATATGTGTTTCGACTAAAGAAGGCCGTGAAACGTGACTAGGCTTCGACAGATGTGGCTACAAATCAATTTCTATATTATTCGACCGATTGTAACCTAATTTACATGTAATTCATATAACATTGATTCTACAGATTATTTAATGACATGAAATTGTAATCGTTTTCACTTTTATTGGTTAGCAGACGCACTGAACTCCGTTTCGGGCAGATAAGGAAATGCAAATAAATAAATATTTAATTTTTGTTTTAAATGTGAAATTTGCGAGTAAATGCCGAGAAGAGGACGATCTAAATATTTATTTATTGAAAAACGAAACACACACGAGCAAACAAATCTGAAAAACAACGATGGCGTTGAAATGAATCGAGAAAATTGAGTGACGCACAATCGAGTGCAAGTTAAAGAAGAACAAGAAACTGCACATCGAACAGAACCAATGATATTAGGAGCCATACAATTGCTCGCATGTGAAACTGAAAATCACAAATATAAACATTTTTCATTAAAATGAGGTTAAAATCGCATAATTTTGGAAAACCATTCTGTTTATTACTCTGTTTTTTTTTTTTTGCCCAGCGGGCAAAGGATTATGGATGGATGGAAGGACTATAATATATACTCAGCCGAAAGTTTGTTATCATCTCGCCTGCAGTTAATAAAAGTGCTAAGCTATATATTTCGATAAATCGATAATGGATAACAGATAAAATCCACTAGTAGCTAGTTTTTGCATTGACGGAACTCCATGAGTTCATTTCTTCACAAAGAAACACAATGAAATGAAATGAAATGTCTAGGTGCGTACTAAACTCTCTCTCTGTACAAGCGTCAAGATGGTTCGTTTAGCAAAAGCCTTACAAGATGAAAACAATGCCGATGCCGAAGAAGTGCTACATTGGCTTTACATAGAAAGAGTCTATCATGCGAATAAATTGCGTTTAGCTTTTTTGATTGAATTCAGTTTCCTTCCATCACCTTGTGTAATGATCTATTGCTGGTCAACATGGTCTATAACGGAAAATTCGAAGCGAAAAACCAACATAATCACCGAAAATGGTCACACATATTGCATCAAAGGCATCCACAAATGACAAATGTATGGAAATCTCCTTTCAACTCAAACTTATGGCATTAACGGAGAATACAAGAGACGAATCAATGTTTCAAAATTGCTATAATTAAAGGTTCGTGAACATATCCGCGTGACTTTGGTTTTTCCCAAAGTTCAAGTCATCGCAATTTCGCAATTCGCAATTTGTGAAGTCATAGCATATAAGACGAGCAAAAAAAAAATGAAAGACCCGAAGAAAACGGGCATATGCCAAATATATTACGTGGAACTTTTTTCTTAACTAAAATCAATATCGAGTCAATTGATGTCATAGCACATAACTTGCAAAAATGAGCTCTACAGCGGTTTCATTAAATACTTATAAGACAGTATTCGAGTGTTGGCGTTTAACTCTTCTCTTTTCCGAAGCCCAATTTAGCATCTTGGGGAAGATGATTTAACGCGATCGGATAAGGCAGACGAAGTTTACGGAACTCTTGACGGAAATTTCGATTTGAAAAAGAAAGACTGTAAACCCTTAAGGTGATATAAGAAACGAGAATTGTTTTTAAGAATTCATAGATAATGAATAGTTTCTTATGATGCAGGGCAATCAAGATTCGTCTTAAGGGCAGAGCAATATTCTATCGCTACACCGCGTGATACGTTCACCTCGAAGATGATGAGATTAATGGAAATTTTAAGAAAAACTTCATGCTTGGCCAAACTTTTACAAGTAAGTATCAGTCCTGTCAACGTATATCATGCATGCGGTTTATTACTGTGCGGATGGGAGAAGGTAAAGAAATAATTACAATAATAAATAGTATGCTTTATAATAAGATAATAACATACAGCATACGGTTTGGGGGAAAGGCAAACGCGAAGAAAAGACTTGTAAAATTTATATGTTTATGAATGCATCCTGAGGGAAAAGTGTATATTACGTAAATCAAATCGTTACAACATATTGATTAATAATTAATACTCAAACTATATTACAAACAAAAATGAAAAGCCAAAAAAAAAAAAAATCGTTTTCACTTTCAAAATTAATTACTTCTTATTATGTCATATTGCATTATATTACATGCAATCATGATTTTCGTTAACGCTAGCTAACCTGCCATCCACATTAACCGAGTATAGCGACTACTACTGTTCATGTCACTTTGAAGCCGAACATGTTTTTAAAAATGATTTGAATTAAAAAAACAGTCATTAATTATGGCCTTAGTTTACATTGTTGGCACTAAATTAACGAACCATAAAAACAAATTTGATTGCATGTTTAACGTAATATTGCTTATGCATTTTTTAATTAAATTAATGTACACTTTTTTTTTTTTGTGATTTCTGTTCAGTTTTCTTAAACCGCAAAAGGGGCAAAAATTTACACGCATTTTACATGCATTTTACGTAAGAGATTTTCAACAAATTGTTGAAAAATAGATGAACGGAATGACCTATTATCGCCTATGCCTATCCGTATGCCTATATAGTATGTATATTAGTATGTTTTGAAAATGTCTTGTTTGCTCAGTCGTGTGTTAACAATGAACCTCAAAATCATAACAACCGCTATATATACATATATATATATATATATATATATATATATATATATATATATGTATATGTATATGTAATCAGTCAGTCAATCAGTTTTGGGTAAGTTTTTGGTTCGCATTATATGCCATATAATCCATATAATTTTAAATTAACTTGAATTACATACGCATTCACACACCCATGTACATAATAGTAAACGCGCAGATATACACGCTCCATACACAAAACACTGTATGCACATTGTTTATTATAATGTTATACACTGTTCTATAAACCCATATAAGTAAGAATACACATATAACATATATATATATATATATATATAAAGGCACACATGTATATGTGTGCCTTTGTGCACACATGTAGCTAAATAGAGTTATGCTTTACATTTATGCGGTTACATACACACATATATATACATATATATATATATATATATATATATATATATATAATAAACACTTTACACAATATTGCACGTACGTGTTCGTGTCGTGTATGTAACCATGAAATGATGAAATTCAAATTGACAGATTTATTTACACTCGCACGCATACACCGGACATTTATGTATATGACTATGATTTATACCTTATACGATTTGCTTTCTTCACGCTCTTACGTCACGTGTACCTGTATTAATTTACCAGTCAATGCTCCTTGACCGTTATACTGAATTCAATAACAATAATGAATCCGCGAAGATATGGCATTAAAAGAATTTATTCTTTCAACTATTAATAATTGTTATAAGGGTGTAATGGTCTCGGTGCAAACATAAATGAATTCATTATTTGGGTAAAACTTACTGAAACTGAAAGATAAAATCTATCTGGGAAGAATCCTTTTTTTTTTTTTTTCTTTGTTAATCAAACAACAAACGAAACCAAGAAGAAATTCATATTCGCCGTAAGGTAAACTTTCGATATTTATCATCTCAACTAAGCATATAAAAATCATAGTTGTTTTTTTAGGTTAACTCGTGGCTCGATTAACAGAATTAACATGCGCTTAAGATATTAAATCACAAACTGCACTGCGCTAGAAAAAATGCACAAAATTTTTTGAAATTTGAGTGAATTCAACGAACAAAAACATGCAAAGCTTATTCCAGGCATACGAAAAAATTGATTAAATTACATTAACAGGAACGACAGTAATGGCTCGCTTTGTTCTTGAAATTTCGATATTCGCGGTCAAAACCATGAAATATTAGTTTTCTTGTCACTTATTATTCTTCACTACAGACCAGACCAGTTGCAATGTAAAGACCCATCTGACTTTGAAGGTGCTGGTGTGTATATGAGATGGGACTCAAAAATTGAACCTAAGTAAACCGGAGGGAATTCGATGCAGTTCACATGTACGATAAATCATAATAAAATATTACAAATTGGAATCTATTGCTATATGAAGGCTTACTTCTCGCAAGAACGGTTTTCTGCAAACGCATTCAGAAAGTTGGCTGATCCAATCCAAACTTGCCCGACTGGTTTCATATGCCCAAATACTATTTTCTAGAGAAATTTTTTCGAGAAATATTAAGAATTTGTCACGCTTTTTGCATACAAAGATTCCTTTCAAATAAGCGGCCGCATGGCGAGGCATCGCAACGATGGTGCGATTCAATCCATTTTGGCATTTGCGGTGAGGTCATAACACATCAGTTAAATTTCATCGAGATATCTTAAAAGTTGAAAACAAAACACACACTAGGCAGACAGACAGACAGACAGGCAGATGTCTTAAATCGAATCAGAAAATAATTCTCAATCATTTGATGTCTATGTCCTTAAATCCTTCTGGGTGATAGATAAATCCGCACAAAGACGATATATCCTGGCGTAGAGTACAGTGAATGTACCGCAACTCTACGATAGTGAATGTGAATGTGAGTTACAAACATCCTCTTATTCTTTGCAATATTAAATAAATTTTCTGCTCATGTGCCAAATGCGATATAAGTGATGTATTGTTTTATGTAAAACATCTTATTTGACATGAAAATATTTAATAAAGTGCATGTAAAATTTTTAATTTACGAGATCGATAAGGTAACTGATATGTAAGTGTATGTTCCAACGTTGATAATATTCATCACGCAAAAATCCAAATACTATCGCTTGATGGCACGTTCCAAACGAATCGTATCAAAATTGCACATAAATTTGATAAGCGACAAACAACTTTTCTATAGAAAAATTAAAGTAAAAAAATTTTTGCTTGAATTAAAGGTAAGTTCAAAATTTATTAAATGTCCTGAGAGAGTAAGGGAAAAGTTTTGACAAGTAGTTTAAGTCCGCTTAGCAGTGTTGTGAATATACATAACAAATTCAAATTTACTTCAGTGCCGGCATTTAATGCATGCAACTCCAATAATGTAGATCGAAAAAGTCCCAAATATCGGTAATTATGGGCCGATAAATCGATATTGCATTAAATTGTTAAATGAATTACATCTAAAACTCGTGTCCACCAGCATTCAAGTAATAATAAAAACAAATTGCTCACTTTGATTTAGAGCTCAATAATTCCCTAGTCATCGCAGACCGTATATGAGGTGCGTGAAATTATCGTAATGCGCGAGAGCGAATTATGAAAAGGGTACATACTCTTGATCGACGTGAATAGCGCTATCCGCTTGATAATAGCTCTGAGCATATCGAGCTCTCTATGATTCGCTGATATCGACGATCGTCGTAAAAAAGTTCTTAGAAATTTGGTCTCACAACCTAGTCCGGACAAAATCATATATTGAAATAAGTAAAAACAGGCAAGGCGGACATTAAAATGCCACAGATAAATGAAATTTTTCATATATTTGCATAATGCGCATGTGCTGCAGGGCAGGTGAGAATCACGACTCCACCAAGTCTGTGTCCGTCGGTTCAAATCTTAAATACGGCAGAGTTCATTTTGCTCGCAGTTATAGTGAGTGCTTACGCGTTAACAACTATTCTTTGGGCACGCACCAACCAGGCTGTCGCTTTTCTCCTTTCTTTCTTCTTGCTCGCCGACACCGTCTCACACGTAGTAGTGAAATACCATCAATGGTATCTTGCTTCCGTGTAAACTTAGTGGAATTAATTTTATTTTCAAACGCCGCGTAAAGGCTTACGTTCCATTGGAACACTCATACTGACTGGTATCCATAAATTAGATCCATGTAGTATAAATTTGATACAATTAGTATTTCTGTTAATATATAAACAGATGGTCTTCGTGGTAACGATTGTATAAACGGGGTTTCAAAAATTCGCCCCAACCGATCCAAATTTTTCACATCAATTAACTGAGAAAGCTTTTGAAAGTCGCAAATCTTTTTCACGTAATGACTTCTTCAAGATGAGATCCCTTTATGCCTTAAGAGGTTGTATTAAATTAGTGCGAGTGTATGCAATACGCAGAAGGAGCTGAGAGAAACCCTCCTTTCATTACACCAACCGATCCAAAATTATTTTCCGAATCGATGCAACCTGGTTCGTCCCTCTTTCCTTCTTGTTTTTTTGTGTTCAACCTAAGGATCGTAGTTCTTCAGATATTTTGATGAAGTTTAGTATACTGTTAAGTGTGTCCATGCATTTTTTTTTATTCAACCTATAGACCGAAATTTTTGAGATATTTTGATGAAATTTGCTACACAGTTGAAAATGATTCGGATCGAACCACTTTTTCGACCGTTTTCCATATAACGGCTTATTTTGAAAAGTGATTATATGAATAACTGTAAGATGGTGCAGGATATTTAATGCTTGTCGATGGCTCACTTTACCCGTTTTTATTCATTTAGATTTATTTACGCGTGAAATTCAATTGTAGTAAAGTAATACCTGAATTAAGTTTTTCCAGAGTCTTAAAAATAAATCTTATACCAAACTTTAAAACTTAATTTTTATAAAGTGTACAAAATAAAAATAAAATAAGAATAAAAGGAACAAACCGTCATATGTAATTAAGCAAGAAAGGGGAAAGAAAAAAAAAGAAAACAAACATGTGCACATGTGGATCCGAGAAGTGAATCACGCACCCCACGCAACCATGCAAAAGTTTCGCAACCGATAGCAGCTTATTAAGTTTATTAGCAAATCATGTAAAGCATTACAGATTAAAAGTTAATTTACATACGACATAAGCTAAACGTGCGTACTAAGGGGGAGTCGATTTGATAGCATGTGAAAAATACGATATTCAGAATAAATTATAAATAAAGATTATGTCAATTTGTGCAAGGATGTTAAACGGATTGGAAACCTCACAATTACATCGACATAGTCTGAGTTTGATAAAAATAAAGTTACTGCAGAACGGTTGAACATATTGAAGTTTATCTCATCTAATCAAGCCGGCAAGCTAGCAATTATTTTGCTAACAATTTATTAACTAAACTAAAATGCGATTACCTGGGAAAAACTTGCCTTTCTGCAATAAAAGGAGGGCTAAAACTAGTAGTCTATTTTCATAAGATGGCAAAGGGACACGGGTTACCATCGGAGCCCAGCACGCAACTATTCTTTAATAAGCTTAAGTCTAGTAATAGAAAATATTCAGAAAGCATCAAGTCCGAAGTCCACATATATGCGGATAGTTATCCGTACAAACGGTTAACAACAATCGAAATTTCACGATTATCGTAGGTAGAAGAAACATTAAAAGACATGTACGAACGAGATGCCGCGAATTTCGTCTTGGAGCTTATAAATATATACAAACATTTTCGATTATTAAGAAGGGAAGATTTGATTTTTTCTAGGCATCTGCAATAGCTTAAGGGCTAGAAGCATTTAAATCCGTATCCACCAGTAGAGTTCTTGAAGTAGTTGTATACAGCGTGAGGGTTTCGATGTTTCCAGCAGAAGATTTTAACCTATTATTTGATAACCTAGTTATGAGAAGAAAACTATGTGTGTGCTTTTTTAAACGCGTATTGTGAACCTAAGAGAGTAAGATTTAACAGATTGGAATCATTTCAGAGGCTATCGTGCCTACGATCGAAGGTTATCCTTAGCCTAGGCTAAATCCTGTGTGATACGGATGCTCAGGTAAAAGGTAAAGAGCAACGTACAACTATTTCAGAAAACTTAGAAAGTTAAGATCTAAGAATCTCTCATTACATTTAGGATTGTGGTTATTTTGGAAAAGTTCCAAATCAAATACTTCGTTGGCAAACATAAGAGTTAAGTAAGCTGAGTTTTAGAGTTTCGGCTCCTAACATTTTCGTGAGCGATGGTCACTGTGTTTAAATGAAGTGGAAAGTGCTCGTGAAAATAGTCCGATCCACTCCACTTTCAACAGAATTCATGCTATGCCCAAAACGCCTTAATGTTCTAAATTCTGTAAGAATATCTGTAGAATTGGGGCCCACATGTTGAACAGTTAAGGAGATGAGCAGATATTAGACGGGCACATATACAGGAAATCAGAGAGGCTTAATATCGATCCAGAAAATGATTCTGAACCAATCGACGTTATAAAAAGCAGACCTATCTTAAGTTTTTCGGAATCTTGCATACACCTAACCAATACCCATATAAAATTTGTCCTGTACTACCAATAATGAGTGATATCTATACGAATAGCCTACGTCTCTCTCTATCTTCCTTTTTTTTTTTGAACGTAGCGGAAGTGCATTACCGTCTAGTGGCTCTACACTCTGAGGTCCTTTATAGAAGGAATTAAGTGAGGACCTTGCCAAACAATTAAGAATAATTGAAAAGCGAGCTTTTAAGAACAATCTAACAGATTGCAGTTCACCGCCAAGTTTCTGAAATAATCATCATAAACAGCTCTGTAGATATAAAAAGGTGAGTTCGATTTCTTTTGTCTAAAAAGTTGATGCAAATGTTCTTCAAAAGAGAAAAGGAATTTTCTTTATTTAATCGTTGGCATATCCGAGACATCGCTTGCAGAAACTGGCTGACAATATATGAAAAACGAAGACCTGGTTTGCGGGAAAATAGCTCGCTCTTCCCCAAGAAAATGTTCACAAAAATGCTTCAGAAGCGCATACAAAACAAATGGATTCGTAGCATAAATAGTCGTATCATCCACTCAATTCACCTTAATTAGTACCTTCTTCACGATTCTCCATGAGCAAATAAATTTGCGCCACGCCTACTATAAAGCAAAATCTAACAATGGCAGGTGAGTATTTTTCAAGCCTACCAGGATCGACCTACTAAGGATGAAAGGATAACTTCACCGTCATTTCTTGTTGAATACGGATATAATTAAATGAAAATATTGTATTACCCGGACTCTTTACAAGCTTGTTGCTCTCAAGCTTCCTTCTTGGTAATGGACTATAAAAAAATAAAAAAAAACCTGAAAGGATAATAATACACAACATCCCTCGGACGAGTTAAAGTTAAGCTAACGACGATCCAAGACACACTTCAATCCTCTGCGTAAGATTTTCAATCGTGAACCCATCCAGACGGATGCTAAGAATGACAATGAATGCTATTCATGCTAATCGAGAATAAGTGCATAACTGCATATGTCGACGCATTTGTCCATTGTATAATAAAATTCCATTCTCCTTTCTAATAATAATTTCGATAAGAGAAATCTATTTCTATCTACGCATATTCCCATAGAATTGCGAATGTTCATAACGTATATGAAATGAATCTCTGCAATAAATACATTTTTTGTTATAATAAATCTTTTTTCTTGTCCTCTTATAATAACAAGGTTTCTTTAATTAAATAATGACATAATGAGTAATATTAAGTAGCCTAAAAAGTATTGCATCTGCAGAAGATTAAAATTTATGCATTCGTTATATTCATGCAATTCGCAGACATATAAGTGATGAAATTACCTATCATTCTCTCTTTTTGTTATCGCATTCAATGCATTTTAGTCTAATGGATTTAATATGTAATCTATAAATTTTTGTACTTTTTATACTTGTAAATGGTTTTAGAGAAGACTTTTAATTCATAAATTTAATTAAAACATTTCTTTATTTGTACATATGTAACATTATTTTATTTGGTAAAACTAAACATCATAGAGGATAAGCAGATAGTACTGAAAAAGCAATTTAAATTATCCTATTCTTAGACACGCATTTAAATTACAAATTGACACACATACACACAGACAGACAGACAAACGCACATAGATAAGGAAAAGCAAGAACCAATCTCTTAATAAATACCATAAATAAAAAATAACTTAAATTGTATTACGCTTACTTGCCTTTTGTGTACATGTCTAGACACATACACAGGTAAACACGTATGTAAAAATTAATAACCCACAATTGCAAAATTCAAGATAAACAAAATGCGTATGAAATGTGTGTGTATGCAAATGTACTTAACATATGAAATAAATGAAGATTCTTAATTAAATGTCTAATGCTCTTGTATACAACAACAATTACTTGATAGCATCTCTTAAGATATGTAAATATTTATGTGAGCCTTTTGTGTCTCTATATCTATATATATATAGACACAGACACAGAGACTAATATATGCGTATATTCATCTATGCGTAGATTTGAATATGCAGATGCGTATATTAATTAAGAAATTTAAACAATTTTCTTAGTAACCAACTTAAAAGTTATATTCACACGCAGACATGCTCCTAAATAACTGGCCTTTTGTCTATTTATCTATTGAATTAAACATGACCACAAAGAGTTAGGCTTTAAATTACTGTCTATGAGTGCGCATGTATGTATATTTGCGTTCATTCAAAGTATAACTGATTCATTATCAAAGTTCAGAATAGACCAACATACGAATGGCTTTGTCCTGTCGTTCGTTCTCCGTTGTCCGTTGTCCGTTATCCGTTAGCCTTTTATTCGTTTGTAAGTTAACTTTAAATCAATTTCATGAAAATCTCTCTATTAAAACCTTAAAGTAATTCTGATAACAGTTTGTAATTACACTTTACGTCACTTAATCGAAAACACTTTGATTTTTATTCATTTAATAAAATTGTTTCTTATAGTAAATTGATCATCTATTTCCTCAATTTCAAACAAGAATATAAGTTGAAGGCATAATAGTTTTATCGCTCTATTCCTAAGACACACCCACCCAAAAAAATATTCATCAAATATCCTAAATGCTATACATTTCCCAAGAAATTTCAAATTGATTTTTGTATTCAGTCATCATGGGCTTATTTTTTTGGTTTCAAGGCCAAACAGTTTAGTGGATGCGCATCCAATCGATAAGTGTTTTGCCTTCACCGACTGAGCGGCCAGCCACGCTCTACCGCAGTACGTTTCGAACCAGGGAACACTGACTTGATAATTGGTTGCATTTTGCATATTAAGAAGTTCGTAGTAAACTTCTTATTCTCCCTATTCTAACTTCCAAAAATTCTACGCCATTCACATTTCTTATGTGGTGGCCAGATTTTATTACATTTGCTTATTCGTTTATACACAAAACAATTTATGTTTCCCTTGCCAATGTCTACCAAATCTTATTGCTCTTGAATGAGTGAATTCCTGAATCCAAACGGATGTGTTCGTCTACGCAACTGTTTGACTTCACGTTACTAGCAATACAGTGATAAAATTAGTTTACTGCTACTTACATCCCACAAAAGCTCTTTCAGGTATACTGCTCCCTAAAAGGTATAATATGTTGAATCCATTTAGACATGTTCGTTAATTTGTCCTCAGTTAGCAGCAGAACAACAAAATTAATATGACTTCGACGAGGTCAGCTTTTTAAGCCAATCTAAGCCCACTCGTAATTCGACGACAAGACGCATGAGCTCTGAGCAAAAACAGATTATTAATCCATTTAATCTCAACTTTGTATTCCACCATCTAGTCGTCTGCCATGAATTGTCAAAACTCGCAGAAATGACGAAATTTTCACTATTCCCACTACAGTTAAATATTAGTTAGTCCGGAAATTTCTTGCGGTCTTTCACTATGAAATAATGAAATAATGTTTTTCTTATATGAGGGATAAACTTATTGTTTTGCATGAGCTAAGTTTTTCTCTCACGCATCATTATGTATGGATCAACTTCAATCATGACCTTTAGTTGGTTGTCATTGGTGGTAATTGGCCTACCAGAACGCGATAAAGCTTGCACTGAAAAATTTCTAAAACTTAATTTCGCAAAACAATTTTGATAAGTGCCTTACTTTCCTACACAGCATAGATATGTCTATGTAAAATATGCGTTACATGCTCACTTTGATCTTCCATGTCTCACTTACGTCCCTCTGCTATAACACAACCGATCAGTTTGACAGTTTTTTACAAAATAAGCATAAGAATGCTTTACAAATCTATATAAACCTTCCTAACCTAAAAACTTATTTTAAGTTGGTGTCGGAAAATACCGGAAAAAATTTCCGGACTATTGAAGTACCAAATAGTTGAGACAGCCTCGAACGTTTCGATACATTTTCATTAGAGTGATCTTAATGTAGTCGTCAATCATTTGATATGCCCATTGGATCTTGGCGTTCGATTTATAGCACTCAGAAAACATCCATAGGATGTTGTTCATCAGATCTACAAAAACTGAAAATTTATAGAAAATGTTCCTCGATCGACACTAGAAATGTAGGTGAATCGCCCATGGAAAGTCTAATTACTGGAAAGTAAAAACAATATACATTTTGTCTCTAGATCGTAACCTATCGCATATGCAGATGCAATGTAATTGATGTTAAGTTGATCGGTTCGATTTGATGCCGATTTGTCCACAGATATTATACCCGATATTCAAGTTTCAAGTTGTGAGTGTCCATTATTTCTCTCGAGATGAGCATAACTACCCTAATTGCTCGAAGTCTCTTAAAGATACTTAAGATATTAAAATATTTCTTTTGTAACGTATGAGTACATTAACGAAAAACTTAATTTACCTTTAATATGATTTTAATGTAAATTTTGTTAGAACTTTTTAATTAAGTAAAGAAAATGTTTTCAAGCTATTGGTCTTAAAATACTTTGCATTTAAAATAATTAAGGTAAAGTGTTTGTTTACATCACTGCTTTTTCTTAATGATATAATGTTTAAGGTTTACTTACATATCTACTAGCGGAAGGAAACGCATTCAAGATGGATGTGAGGAGAGCACAAGACATTTTATTAAGAAATAGAAGGAGTTATGTTAGTTATGTAATTCAATGAAGTAACCATCAGTGGTGTCTTAAAGAATATATGTTTGCAGTCAGTATGAATAGTGGCACCTTCTCAGCCATAAATGTCGGCCTTCAAATCCATCTATGCATTCCTCTTGCGGCATCTCAACGATCTCAACTGTATAACTTTATCTAAAAGAAAAAGTACATTAAGTCTATGTAGATATAGATGGAGTTGAGGCAGACCCGTCTTTTATTATGCCAATCGGATCGCATCAAATGCATCTTCTTATATGCTGCACTTTCACTAGAATTTCAATGCATATCGAGCCAAAACCGCTCCAATCGTTCAAATTCATTCTACCTGACTACTGATTGCTCTCAAATATAATAAAGCATCAAGTTTCGACTCCACCCAACATAGAAAGTGAGATCGAAAAATATACCTTTCTAGGTAAAAGCAGAGAGTGGAGTGGTAATTAAATAGAACGCGTAGCAAAGTAGACAGTAAAGTGGTAAAGATATTTTTTAAGAAATTTTACTCGAATATTAGTTTAGGGCCTCTTCGAACCTACGAAAAGGAATTGCTCTTTTCGATAAGCTCGTGCTTTAAATGGAAAAGTTTTATCACCTTTCGCTCACAACTTTGTCTTCTCATGCTAGTGATGGATGGTAAAGAGTGCGTCTATTAACGAACCTTGTGCCTCATTACCGAACGGTAATTCTTGGAGAGACTCCTTATTTTCACAGAAGTTAAAAATACTAAAATGTATTATTTTTTAAAATCTAGTCCCCCATAAAAATAAAACCACAATTCTCAGTAATTAAAAAAACTAAAATACTTCACGCCCTTAGCTATATACTTGGAATCTAATAAACAATTCTTGATAAGTGCGTCTATTAAATCGATCAATTTCACTTAAAAATAAATTTCCACTAGCTGCCACACACATATACGAAATGAATGATATTTTTCACTTTATTTCAATCACAATTCATCGGTCAATAATTTCCGAGACTAAGCTCGAAAAACGCATTTTTTCTTTCTTGCAAAATGCGATTTTATTCATCAACAAGGCCTTCTTCAAGATTGATTGATGCATTCAAAACCGCACTTGCCGAACATATCGATGCCTTTTTTATGGAACGATTTTTTAAGACCCTCCGAATACCCTTCAATTTCAACAATGACGCCATCATTTCATTCAAATCGTTTTCCCTAAAGCACTCTTTTGCATTCATTGACAATCAAATGCCGATTGCTGGTTTCCAAATCTGAAGAATATGTGAGTTGGGGCAGCAAGTTGGACTTCTGCCGAGAATAATTTTCAATATTTTTATAAGGGTTTGTGGTGTATTTGCATTTGCATTTGTTATGTGGGCAATCCACACTACGAGCTAAAAGGTTCATTGTACTCGTCCATGCCCCTAACTCTCTAGCTTTATGATTCTTACGAATCTCGTCATCATCATATGCCATAATGTATTCGCCAAACATCTGCTGTCTGACTCGGCAGATGGCCGAGCATACAGATAGAACATTATGGGGCGTCTTAATCGTGTTTTTTCTGATGTAAACAGCAGAAATTTGTTGGGTGTCCATCGTATTCAGCAATTGACCGACAGACAAACTACTGCTTTCAAAAAAATACTTCTCAAGCCTATACCGAGTTCGAGCGGTACTCTTCTGCCTCGAGACAACAAAGTTAGCACTTTTTAAAGATATCGTAGAATGCATTTCATATCAGAGGCGACGTCTATGCGTCAATCCCGGGAATTATTAAACGTTATGTTCGTTGTTCAATTGCAACTGTATGTTATTTGTATTATTTGTTGTCTGTTATTTAATATCATTATTTTCTTGATTTCATTTTTATTTTCATCAAAAGTCATTTGTGGCGAGTTGTCTAGTAATTTATCGTACATTTTGTGGTAACATTGTTGTCACGCTTAATGGTCTGTATTATGGATTTTACTATAAAGAATAATAAAAAAAAAAAGAAGTTATATATATATATATATACATAAATATAACGTTTTAAAGAGTTGTACATACATAAGCTTTTTTCTTTCGTTTTTTCTCTCCTTATTTCTCGTTTACCCAACAACAAGAATAACAATAATAAAAATCTGACATAGCAAGGCTGCACAATTGATTTTTAATGAATCAATTGTCAACTTCAACAACTTACTGACCGTTGCTCTAACCGTCTCTCTATCCTTACCCTTCTGACGCAATTGGGTGGATGGCTGGTTGGGTGACTGTTTGGGTGGCTCTTTGGCTGGCTGTTAAGCGTAGCGATTGGTTGTAGGTAGGAAGACAAACTATTGGTTCAAAAGAAAATTTTGTCTGTACATATATAAGAATACTATACAAAATTGTTGCATGTTTATAGTTTCAACACATATTTACTTTATACGGGTATATTCGACAAACGCACGCACATCGCTGCCAGTAATGACAAAGTCATGGTCGTTATCATTTTCATTCTTACAAATATTTTCATAGATTCGTATGTGTGCATGCCTGTGCCATGGGTCATTAAAAATTTTTATTATTTTTTATATATGTACATACATGAACATATATGAACATGTATACGGCCGTACATATTATGGTTATACGTCAGTCGGTTTTCACACATTTCACTATCAATGCGTTTATATATGAAATTGTATTAAACCTTAACTGTGATAAATTACCGCCATTAAATAACTTCCAACGGAATAATTTTGATATCTCTGAACATGCATTGTAATACGTACGCACACTTGAATGCATATATACACTGTCAAGTAATTGATTGAATGTAAATACATATGTATATATACACAAGTCAACCATATGCTTGTTATGTAAATATATAGGTATGGGATAAATCGAAACATGTTCAAACTTATAATACACGTTTCGCTTGTCCACAATGCGATACGTTATGTCACTGTAGGTTGTAGGTAGGAAAACGACTTCACAAATTTAAAAGATAGAAAGTAAGGAGACAAGTGCTTACCTCTCCTATATATAGAATGAGAGGAAGACGTAGAGCTTTTAGCGTTGCATACATACGTTTCGGTTTAGCCTTCACTTTTTACTTTTAACTTTTTTTTTCCTTTTTCTTATTTTACTTCTAAACTCTTGCTCAAGCTACTAGACAATACAGGCATACTAAGTGAGTTGATTAGATTGTAAAGACTACGCCTTAAAACCTCAAAAGCTATAGAAAGCAAATAATAGTAATAGAAATATGCGGAGGAATTTCTAAGCAGCCGGCAGCGAAAGTCACTCTCTGGTAGAATTTTGAAAAAAGAAGTATTTATGTTCGAATTAAGGTATGACGTCCAGTTTCAGTCTTTTCATATAGATTCTGGCCCCGATTTAGCATCACCTTCACTTATTAGCCGCTTGACAGCAAGCAATACTCTAAGCCTTTTTTTTTTTCTACGACCAGTCGCTTAATTTTTGTTGCTTTTGAAAACACAGACTATCTCAGCCTATGTTGCTGTGTAGTGGTCTCCTTTGACAGAATCGACTCGATATCTTCGCTTTTGCGATCAGGAGAATGTTTACCACAAAAACTCATTGAAATGGACAGACTGACGGACAGACATACCTAGATAGATTCACTATTCAATGTTGATATGTACCTAGTTGCGTCTCTAAAGGTTGGTGTTGTTTGTTGCTACAGGAGAATTTGTTATACTGATATGTATTTCACAGGGCGTCTCGGTCTTGCAAACATTTTGACAAAGATATGTCCCCTTTCTCTAATGGCGGTTATAAAAGGGCACATATTTAATTCAATACACGACGTACAATGGACTAAAAGATTGTCCTCCTGTCTCGATATCAAATATCAAATCCTAGGAATGTTTGTTTTCTTTTTCTTAAAATGATTCAAATTTTGCGAAAAATTTGAATTGTGAAAATTAACATTTATAACCACGGCATAAATAGTTATCGCCGAAAGCGTTTTTTCTTTGCCCGAACAATACAAAGAAAATCTCCTTTTCATTATATCCTAAATGGGGATAAAAGTCGGATCTATTTTAAGAATTCCAGGCGTAAAAACTAATGGATTGATTCAAACGAACCGTCCAATCGATTCACTCCACTGTGCGACTGAACCCGTCTTAGTGGAAATTCGATATTTCGTGTTTGGTGGGCGCGGAAGCATGTTCTGTGATCAGCTGTTAAAATTTGATGAAACAACAACAACAACTATTTGATTTGAACCGCTCGCTCTTCAATAAAGAAGTAAAATGTCAAAAAAAGCAACGTAAGGTAATTTTTTCTATCCATACAGCAAAGCCAATTAGTTAAAAGTATTCCACGAGGAAGCGCTACCCGAAGCATATTATTCACCATCTTTACTCGCATCCTTTCGATTATTACCTCTTCTCTTCTTACGAAAATGTAGGAAAATGTCTCAATGACTGATATGCCTGCCATGCTGTTCTCAAATTATCAGACAGATGAGTGAAGTGTATAGCTACGAAGATTTCGGATAAAATATTTTTTATCATTTTCATACAACGAACATGTATTTTATATACAAAAATTCCGGTTTCATGTGTGAATACTTGGTACATGCGAATGCAGCGACTGTCGTTTCGTCAATTAGACTGAGAGTGTTTTAAGCATAGGATTTTTAAATTACTTTCAAGCGATTTGATAACGAAATTCATTTTTTTTTTCTTTTTTTACAATCCAACGGATTATCCGGTCCATTTCAAGTGCACCCGAAATGCGAGATTCCTGCGACAATGGGTTCGCGACAATAGTTCGCATTTGCCTGCAACTATTAACTGAACATATTTTATATTTGCCTAATGCATACTCAAGACAAGACCTCCCTATAGTAGGTATTAAAACGTATCCACCAGCCGCATGCAGATTAAAAAAAGGATAGTTTAAAAAAAAACAAATGGGTTTGCTGTCCTTTCTTTTGCATTCGTTTCCCTTCTCTCTTCTAGTAAATAGAAAAAGCAAAAAACAAAAAACAAAACACGCGCAAATTGTGAAAGGAAAAGCAATTGAAGTCGTTCGCAACGAATTTCATCGTTATTTTCAATATTTTCGTTTTTATTTTATTAACGAGCATTTCAAAATTCCAATCGAGTTATAATTGAGTAGAAAAGCAATTCGCACACAAACTTTATCGTTACTAGACGCCATTCAATGTAAATTTGATTCATCTTTTTCTCCACCTTTATCGAGGGTTTTAAAATAACTTCTTTCTTTCATACATACAGAGATAAATTGTAAAATTCTTAACAATTTTCTATAGAAATCTTTCTCTAGTCGTGGTTGCAGCTAATGAATAATCGAATTGACAGCAAAACGAAACGAAACGAAACGAAACCGTAATAATAATAACAACTAATGCGAATAAACTTGTTGCGCGACTTTCAAGGCAACTTGTATAACTTGTATTGCTTTTAAATTGAATTTTTGCATTAAAATGAAAAGTACAAAATAAAACAAGTAAGAAAATTATATTCGGCCATGATCGACTTCTTTATACCCATCATTAAACTTTAATAAGCACTGTATCGTGCTAAAGCCAGTATAGGATTAACTTTAGAATACGCGAAGACATTTTTATCGTTTTATCTGTAGTAGATTATGAGTTATAGGCAAAAAAATCCAACTGTTATGCTTTTGAAACCAAAATGATGCTCAATTTATGTTATGTTGTAGGCGTGTCCTTTCACTGATTCGGCCTATTTTTCATGCCAACTTCTATGCTGTAATTGATATCACAATTTCGGCGAACACGACCGAACCAAAGATAACCGCATGGATGGATGGCCGGACAGACATATAGGTGGAGAAATGTTTTAGAATTTAATACTTATCCAGGAAATATATATACTTTAAATCTTCGCTGCATTTGCCTGCTGAGTGACGCAAACATTGTAACAAAGCAATTATACATCCAATCTTCGGGGCGATGAATATAAAAACATGCAAAGGAAAAGGCAAAAGACAAAAAAAAAAAAAAAAGAACGTAAAGAATTTACTTTACAAAAAGTTGAAGCCAATGGTGCTATGGCTGTTGTCGTTGTTCTACACTTGCATACAAACTACTCACGAGTACAGATAAAACTATGTCTATAGTTAGGCACGGCCTGTACGCTACTGTAGATGTTGTGTCAATGAGTTCTTATCGGCCCATTGTGCACCACCATCTTCACCACAAGTTATCGGTCGTGTTTTGTCTTCGTTGTTTTGAAAGCCACAAATGCAATTAAAATTTAATTGTTTTCGATTTTCTTTGAAGTTTTACATCAAAAACCACTTGAGTCTCTTACTTTTTTTTTGCCGTTTTGTTGTTTTTTTTTTTTTTTTTATTTTTTTTTTTTTTTTTTTTTTTTTGTTTCTCTTATCCATTAAACTAATGGATGAATTCTGTTGTTTTTCCTCTAACACTTAATTTGTATTGATTTAATTTTAATTAACTGCTCGCATAAAACAGTGCCGGATTGCACTCTAAGGTATTTAATGGTAATTTTACGGTTGTGTAGGCCATAAGAGCTTTTAATAAAATTTATTAATTTTATTAAAATTTTTCATATTATAATGCGTGTGTGTGTGTGTGTGTGTGTGTGTGGATATTACTAAGCTAAATTATAGTTTAGAGTTTTTTCTGTTCCTCTTCTTTTTTTTTTTTTTTTTTTTTTTTTTTTTTTTTTGTTACTACCACCATCATCACTATAATACATTAAATACACCAAAGATCATTGCATTTATATTCAACCACTGCAGTATATTTAAAATACAGTTTTTCCGTTTTGTTTGCAAAGTGAAATGTTGTGAAGAAGTTTTCGTTTACCTTTGCGGGTATACTAGATTTAAAGCACAGTGGTTTCTAATCAAAATAAATATGCGAAAAAGTGACTTTATAAAAACATGAAAAACTTAAAAAGGGAAGAATAATGATAATAATAAGAAGATGAAGAAGAGAATTATAACTGTGAGACTTACGAGATAGTCCAGAAATGTCTTGCGGTCTTTCACTATGAAATAAAATAATTTTTCCTTTTATTTTACATAGTTAGCAGTTTGTTCAATAATTTCGGGGAATTTCATAAAACTTCTGATCTATTGCTGTTATTCCTATATACTGCCGCCTGAATTGAAAGCTTTGTCAGATAAACAATTTTACAGAGAACGAAAGAGATGGTAATCTGATGATGCAATATCAGGACTATGTGATGGTAATACAACCCAAACAAGTTCTAATAATTTTTGGCGAGTGACGGAGGTAGTGTGAGGTCTTGCATTGTGCTGATGAAAAACAATATTTTTTTGGTAGACCAATCCTGGTTTCCATTATACTTCAGAATTAATTATTTTGTTACGCGGTCGCAGCTCTTAATTCACCCTCTTGACAGCAAAATCTTCTTTTCGTCCATATCCGGTATTGATGTTATTTGACGTCGGTCGCCACCATCCACTTTTCGTCACCAGCTAGAATTCTCTTTAGGAAATTGTTTTATTTGGTTAAACATATATTCAAAGCATGTTAGCCAAACTTTTTAGAGGGATAGAAACGATGATATGCAGAGATCCACTTTAACGATATTTTCCATTATCGCGACATATGTCGAAGTTTAAGAGATAAGGTTTGTTTGAAACGTAATCCTGTAACTTTAACGTAACATAGATTGCAAACTTACTCACGTGCCTTATATTAAATACACATTTCAATCAATACGTACTTAAATTACGATATATACCGTTTGTAGAACATGTTTCACTGAGAATTTAGTCAAACATTAGAAATGCCGCATGTTAAGTGAATACAATAGCAACAGAACACTACGGAGAGGAGAGAATTTACAAAGAATCGACTGCGATGTCATCTTTGTTCGGTTTTGTGTACGAATACAGACAATTGCAAACGACAAGCGCCCGTTGAAAGCAGGCATGCATAGTTTCTACTGATGGAAAGAAATGACGAGAAACGCCGGATGAAATTAAGCAGCCTTAACTCCTTTAGGCTCGGAAGAATAGAGGAAAACGAAGGAAGGAAGTAAAGAACACCGCGCTCTCAATCGGAAGATGTAGTTTGTCGTAGATCGTGCTTTCATTCGCGTAGAGGGCTTAATGACAATCCGCTTTAAGTTAACTTTTGCATTTGAAGGGTTCTAGAAGATCGATAAAATGCAAACCAACGTTTATTTGCATTTTCTAGATATGAATTGCAACTACCAAGTCAATGGGCTCGAGTCAATGGGCTCGAGCATATCTGGTCACATAGCTGGCTATAGTGCGTGCTTGGTCGACAATAGCATAACACTTATCGATTGATAAGGCTTTCACCGCTAGGTTACCGTCACTGTCAACATGTTATATGTATGGAGAACAATGCCTGAATGATTAAAAAAAAAAAGTTATATATTAAGCTTAGAAAAAAGACTTTTATTTCCAAGTGAAACTGTAGATGGAAATTACACTCACGAAGAACTTAAACTTCATGTTGTTCTTCGGTCTTGTTGAACAACTTAGGACTCCAAAGCCACAATCTGTTCTCTTTGTAGATTTGTTTCAAAAAAAAAAAAAAAAACAGATGGAAAAAATAGATAGTGATGGACGCTTTGACTTCAACTGCATAACAGATGCCTTTTAACCCTAAACTAATTGCATTAGATTTGCCGAAGATGCACCGGTACTTAAGTATTATTAGCAAGTTATGTTTTTTAACGCAATTTGGGACAATTCGTTTCACTGTCCATTTATCAACAGGAAATAAGTTGAAAAGAAAAGGAGGAAAATATTTTGTTGACCAAACTGACAGTAGTTTCTCTCTACTACTTCTCTATTCAAACTTAGTACCTGTATATCACTACGGAAATATCTTGAAATTCCATTTTATTATTAAACTAATTTGTAATACCGGTATTGAATAAACATTCGCATACACATACGCATGCCTATGTAAGTGTATATATGCAGCAAATGCACTTATATATATATATATATATAGCAAATGTGGTAAAGCACAAAATCTAATAAAATTAAAAACGATTGCAGCCCAAGCCGAACAGAAAGCCACAAAGGAAATTTTTCAAATTAGATTGATGGAATAACAGGAGGATAATAAATAAATTGAAATAATATAAAGTCAAGAAAAAAAAAAAAAAAAACCAGAAAGTAATATTTGTTTTTAATTTCAAATATTAATAATTATATATATATATATGCAATAAAATATATTTCGTCGGTGTAATTATCTAACAATAATAATAATTTAATAAATTTATAAAAGAATTATTGCATGTCGTGTATGTTCGGCAAATAAGCAAAACAAAAGACACACAAATAAACAATGTAAACATTTCAATAAATTATACAAAACTAGAATAAAATTTGTAATCAAATGAAACAGTTACACACAACAACTCAAACTCTCTCTCTCTCTCTCTCTCTCTTACCGTAACTTAATTACCTAAGAAAGCGTACGCAAATCTATTTCTTAGCAAATCGCACTAGTTGACAAAATTTCAAATCGAACGTTCACCGACGCGATTACTATAGACAAAAATTAGAACTCTACACCAAGGTTGGGCAACTTTTTCCATTTACCGACCAAAACAATATCGAACTACTCTCTTAAAACTGCTGCATTCCACATCAATATTCATATCGCATTTCACATTCGTGGGCGGGCTAATTGAATTACTTAGAATTAGGCGGACTTGAGTCCCCGACATTCCGGGCAGATAGTTATATTTCCCATGTATATTTCAAACCTATATACGATGCATTATTCGGAATATATTTACCAAAGCCATCGAAAATTCATTGGAGAAATAGTGCTTATCGGCCCAGAGACACCAAAATCACTCAGCAGCATTCGACATCAATCAATTCACATCTCATTTCACATCTGTGGGCGAGCTATTTGAATTATTTGGAATTTGAAATATGGCGAGCCGTACATGAATCCCCGACATTCTGGGCCGATGATTGCCTATGTATATTTCAAACCTATATACGATGCACTACTCAAAATATATTTACCAAAGCCATCGAAAATTCACTGTATAAATAGTGCTTATCGGCCCGGAGACCCCAAAATGATGAGATATGGCGAACCGGACTTGAGTCCCCGATCCCACGCCCACGTATATTTCAATCCTATTTGCGATGCATTACTCAAAATATATTTACCAAAGCCATCGAAATTTCATTGGAGAAATAGTGCTTATCGGGCCAGAGGCGCATCAACAATTAACAAGTTCTTTGCAAATTTTCCACTTTTCTAAAATCCACTCGCAAATAAATAATTTTCTTATTCGTTCGCTGTTGACTTTGAATAAATAAATTCAAAAATTAAGGAAAACGTATTTATTACAAACAATTAAGCCCTTTCAACGTTGATTTCAATTCAGAGTTTCATTTATTGCTGTCGACATGCGTATGTCATTCAAAATAAAAAATTACCGCTTACTGTTGTAAAAACATACAAATTTAATGATAAAACTTGTCATTTAACGATACGTTTTTCTCTATAGTTTTTTACAAACAAAAAAAAAATAAATAAATAAATAAGAGCCAACGAAAAGCGGCGGTGAATATATAAATAAAATAATTAACTGATGAAATTGTTGTTTTTAAATGATTTGTACAAGCAACGTAAGCCCAATGTTCTATAAAAGTTCTAATAGATATATGACTGCATGCAAATGACACAACAGTCCTGCACTATATACGCGCACAAGTCTTACTAATTGCAACAAAATAGTCACAAGCAACGCTGGCACCTAATAACAGAGCTGATCTTATATATAAGCTTCGTAGAAGGTTTTGCGAACTTGCGGTTAATTCACTCTCGACATTAAAAAAATGGCCTTTAAGGGAGATAGATGTCTTAGGAAGACAAACCTATGGAATGATTCAGGTTTTCAAATTTAAGTTGACTTGAAAAAGGAAAACAAGTAAGAACAATGTAGTTGGGCATGGCCAGAAAGCCCGCATATTGTCCAAGACATCGTATGACGTGATCACAATTTTCTAAACTTAATTTACTTCCCAAATATTTTATATTTAAATATTTTTCAGATTCATTCATAGAACACTAGAAAATATACTTTCTCTTCGTATCAATGCTTGCTTTTCGTGGTGACCTCGACATATAATGGGTTTTACAAGGATAGACCTATGTAATGTCAATTCCGTATCGTTAGTTCTTTTGCTCAATCGTTTCTATGGACTAATTTTCATCAAAAAATATTAAAAATAAAACCTTTCTCTGAAGGGCTTACTAATCACGGGCGACAATTAATTTTTTGCCAAATTACTATCGTAATAAAATTTTAATTATACAACAACAACAATTACACGTATACGAGTACGATGGGATTCAAAAAATAGTCCTAAGAGAACGTGAGACCTATGAACCAATTTCTGCCATGAAATGCTGGAAATTAGTTCTTCTTACCATTTAAAGATTCAGTTTCGTAGGTATGACGCTATGAGAGGGGGCTCAATAAAAATGCTATAGTCGACTTATACCATATTTGGATATAGGACGTTACAAAGACAGCCGTCGGAAAATTCGACCCCTCCAAACTAATTTCAATAGCGTTGGATCACAGCACGTTAGTGTACCAAATTTCATCACAATAGCTGGAAAACACAGATTTACATGGACAGACGTGAGATGGACCCACAGACTGACGAATAGACAGGCTTAGAATTATTTTCTGAATCAATCGGTATAATAAAAGCCCTTCAATCAATCGGTATATCTTAAGCCCTTCTGCAGGTTACATATGTTCGCACGAATTTAATATACCCCGTACCACAAGCGGTGTAGGGTAAAAGCAAATGCAAAAACCTTCCCCCTATTGAAAAAGAATCCACTCTCTTATTATTCTCACAAACATTAAATTAAATTGGAAAGCAATACTGAAACCGATATCTTATTTAAAGATAAATGCTTGCAAAAATATGTAAAAAGGATATAGTCGGGCAAGGCCGACTATTATATATCCTACGTTACTTTGTCTAATGCAGTCTTTACACTCACTTTCTTAACAGAATTATACATTACTTTTATGCAAACGCATAATTATCAGGAAAGTTTTTGTATTGCGGGATGCCTAAAACGTCAGCTAACGTCGTCCAAATTTAGCAGAATCAGTTCACGTCTCGAAGAAGTTCTTATTCTCCGGGCACGTTCTCGTCATAACGAACCACAAATCAGACTTTGTCACAATAAAAGAGCTTGCTTTTTTGAGAGCACCTCTATTATGTGATGCGGTCTAAAAAATAGACCTATGTGATCCAAGTTCCCTATTAAGTTAATTTGCTCAGAAACAATTTTCATTATAAAATATTAAAAATTAGGCACGATTGGCATATAAAAGCTTATTTTTCATTGGAAGCCTTATATGAAAATATAAACCTACGAGGTCCAAAGTTGCTCAGGTTAGTTTTTATGTCAAATTGTTATTATAAACGAATTCTCATTAAAAAGTATTGAAAATGAAGTTTTTTTAAGGCATTATATGGTGATTAGTCGAACAAGTGGTGTGATCCGAATCACTTTCAATAGCATTCGTCCTTCGGCCAAAGCTCATCAGCGCGCCAAATTTCCTCAAGAGATTTTAAAAATCGCGAGTTGTAGCTTGAACACAAGATTACACGGACAAACATCAGGCGAAAAGACGGACAGACAACCTTAGAATAATTTTCTAAACCAATCCCTACAAAAGAGATGGAGCTATCTCAAGTCTTCCTGGGGGCCTACATACGTCCGCACGAATCTAACACACTCTGTATCACACGTGGTGTCGGATAAAAGAAATGGGTATAAATTGCACTAATTGTATATATTGTGTGTGTGCAAATATTTACTCCTGCATTACTTAACAAATGTTTTTTTTTTGTTTGTTTTCTCTTCTTCTTCTCTAGTGTTATCCCCTTTGTTTTGTTCAAAAATCATTTAATGTTGAAATCGCCTCTAGGTTTATTTAATATCGGATATCGCAATTAAATCTTAAAAATTATTATTCTGTCCTACTCTTTGCTCGAAGTCAAACATTCCCCCAGGATGTGTATCCATCATCATTATCGCAATCAACTGTTGCTGCCGCTATTATTATTATTATTATTATTATTATTATTGCAATGATACAGTGATTTTCATAGCGATTCTTGCAGATATTTTTTTTTTTTTTTGTTAATTTATATTACAAGCATTTTTTTTTTATTCTCCTCTCAGTTGTTAGGTTTTTTTTTTTTGATTAAGCCTATAAGGTAAGGTAAGAGAAGTAAACAAAAATTCTTCATATTGTTCGTTCCATAAATAAGACTATTATTGCGTAGAGGAATATGCATCGATTGAAAGAAAGAAATCATTTAATACCATACCATACCATTGACAGGCAGACAGTAAGAATTATAATTACTTCTCTGTTCCTCTTCGTTATGCGATAAATATGTGAGTAAAGAAAGCGAAGGATTGCTAGCAAATAAATTTTGTTTGTAATAATTATCCGGTTTCGTCTTCATTTAATAATAAATTATGCGAGAATTTGAACTTTATTTTTCTAGAAGCAACTAAATAATCGTGAATATGATGAAAGAAGTGTTTTCTCGCTTCTTCGCATTGCTTTGGCAAAAAAAAAAAAAAACAAAAGAAATAACAAAAATTATTTTTTAATTTTTTCTTTAATTTTTATTTTTCAATCTTCAAACTTCTTTAAGGTGTACAACAAAAGCAACATTGCTTTCCGTTTTTTTTGTTTTTGTTTTTTTTATGTTAGACAGCTACGCACCATAGGCATCCATATTGTATATCGTGTATCGTTACTCTCGACTTACGAGGTTCATAGAATAAAATCTTGATAACATCGTCTGTGTTATTGACACTTGAGAGCGAAGAAATCGCACACAACTTACATTTTCACTTCGCATTTAAATAATTATTAAATTATATTAAAGTGGCAAACATAACATAACTTGAACTAAAGTACACACTGTTAGCTTTTGAAAAGCACATAATGCCTGCCCTTGACCTTCAAAATGATTACAATAGTAATAAAACAATAGAAATACACAAAATCGCTCGTTTCAGATAGCGCTGTTTCCGCGATTTAGTTCTTATTTGACAGAACATTATAGTCAGGCGAGACCGAGCTTTCAATACCCCTCACCACATTGTCTAACACAATTCTTAATTTTATATGGCATTACTATTACGGGTCAATTTTCATCAGCACATATTAAAACTTAGACAAAGGATCAAATTTCGGGAAAATCCTTATTAGAGTAGAATACAAAAAATAGACCGAGGTGGTCCAAATTTGGTACAATTAATTTTTTTGTATTGAATTACTATTATAATATAATTTTCGTCGTGAAGCATTAAAACTTGTACCGTTCTATCGTATGAACTTCAGTTTTCGTTATGTGTGGGGGTTCCAAAATTGCCCCAGCGGGTCCAAAGTTTTCATACCAATTTAGAAGGTTCAAATACTACTACTTAGCTAAATTGCAAATTTTTTTCATATAACGACTTTTCAGAATAGGGCGCCATATGGAGAGTGGTCGAAAAAGTGGACCGATCCAAACCATTTTCAATAGCATTCGTCCTTCGGTCAAAACACGCCACTGTATCCAATTTCATCGAAATATATCGAAAATTGCGATCTGTAACTTCAACAAAAATTTACATGGACAGACATCAGATGGATAGACAGGCTTTGATCAATTCAGATTATAATTCCGAATCGATCAATGTAATAAAATATGGGTCTATCTTAAGCCCTTCTGGGTGTTGCATAAGACCGCGCTGACTTAATGTACCCTGTACCACAAACGGTGTAGGGTATAAATAGAAAATATGAGAGAAATCCTGAAAATTATTCGCGATAATTGACGAATGAAGTTCGCAAAGTATAGCTGACTTCCTAAATATATCAAAAGGCAGTGTATTTATAATATTAGGTCGCATAGAATTTATGTCATGCGAAACTTGGTTCCCAAAGAGATACCACACTTAATTATTGTGGAACAAATGTCCTGTGGCGCAAGCCAGTTGCTACAATGGGATGAATTGAAATTCAAATTGTTCTCCATCCGCCATATTTGCCTAAACCCTGTCCCCCGGCGATTATTATCAACTGGTTGCAAATATCAAAAGAACGCTTTACGAATACGTAAGTGAATCAAACGATGAGGTCATTGCGACAACTGAAGCATACTTTGAACGTCATGACAAGTCATGCCATACAAAAAGTAAGAAATTATTACAAAAGCTTTCAAGTGATTGTATCCCCCTTGTAGATGATTGACTATATTGATAAATAAAGTCAAAATTGCGCAAAAAAAAAAATATTTTTTCTTACTTGGCCATGAGAATTATTAGCCGATGTATTACATAAATATTACAGTGCAAAATACTATCTTGTTCTTGATTTGAGAAATAGCATCTTCTAGTCGAACAAGCGCTCGAGCCGCGATTTGTAAATTTCTTGCATAGGTTTTTATCTGAAAAATGTTGCTGCCAACAAAATGGAAAATCTTGAGAAAATAAATTTATATACGTTTCATTTTCCATATAGTAAAACTCGAAAAGCTCAAAAGTATCACAAGCTCGCGTAGGCATTTTTCGAACTTTTCTCTTAATAAATTGATTTTATTACGAAATGCAATGGTACGTTGGATATTTTGTTCAAACCACATATCGTCCAAGTTGAGCTCATCGAATTATTACAACACAAAAAATCACTTATCATGTTTCTCAGAACGTTCGCCATTGGCGGTAGCTGTGTGGGTTCATCCACACTTTGGTTGAACATTTAACTAAGAACTAAATGTTCATAGTCTACAAGGATGGGCAGGCGCAGCTAATATTTTCTATTTTCAAAATAAAAGCATGTGTTATACGTTATGAGGAACAAGATAAAGAAAGGAAAAGCACAAGTGTTCACAGTTTCTGTCACATAGATGTGTGGACGGGGTATGCGTGTCCTTTGAAAAGTTTGGGTCACTTCTAAATTCTTTTACAGGCTTGTAGACGATACCTTGCTTTTTGGCAAACGCGGGAATGTTTACCACAGATACTACACATTACGTTCAAATTTTTGTACATTTATCCACTATAGTTTATGAGTTATAAAGAAAAAAACTAATTTTTGATTCCTATTGGAAAACCGAGGAATGCTCACTTTGCGCAGTAATGTCGACGATCCCTTGGGTCGATTTGGCCCATCTTAAATTTGCGTACAAGAACTTGCAAAGTTTCAGCCAAATTTGACGTTTGACGATAACTTCAGGAGAACGATTACAACAGACATTATACAGACGGACAGACGGACATGGTTAAAGCGTTTCAGAATCTGATGTTTATCAAGAACAAATATACTTTGTGGGATATCTGAAGCTTCCTTCTCGGCGTTGGAAACGTTTTGAAAATATGAATATACATCTCACCCTTCGGTGATGGGCACAAAAAGAGATGAAAAACGAGAAAAGGAACACTACGTTGTTTAATAAATTTAAAGAACAAACGATTGATCTAATGTTGACTTCATTTTATTGAAGGCTTAAAAGATTCAAAGAATAATTGGGAAGAAACTTGACCAGGACGAACTTAACTCCAGTTAGGAAAACGTGTAGATAGATACTGAAGAAGAAAGTAGCCTAGGAAAAATATCATCACTCCCCTCGTCTAATACAACATAGCCTTTACACAATTCTCTTATTTTGATATAAATTTCAGATACTCTACGCATATAAAAAAAAAAAAAGAAAAATTAAACAAGTGATTAAAAATTCAAACACGTCTTGCACAAAATGCATGCATATATCTCTTTACATAACCAAAATATGTATATAGACGAATGGTGTTAATAAAATATTTTAAAAGGTCATTAACTTCTAAGTCATATATATATATATATTTTACAAGTTTTATAGAAACAAATCGCTTGACTTACCCATTAAAAATGTTGCTATGGTAAATGTTGAGACAGATCGTAACTGCAACATGTTGACGTTTTTTTTGTTATATTTATTTAAATTGTCGAGTTTTTTTTTTTGGCTTCGAAATTATTGTTAAAATCCTTAAAAAAATATATATATGAAAATAAGAATAATAATAATAATAATAATAACAGTAGTAATGGAAGCATTTTACATTTTTTATATTTTCCTCTTCACTTTTCCTCACTTTCTTTACATTATAATTACATAATTTGCTTTGAATGTTAATTATTATGGATGCATGTGAATTACGTTAAACAAAGTAAAAAAAAAAAAAAAAAAAAAAAAAAAAAAAAAAAAAAAAATTGGGGTCATTTTCAAGTTATATCATCTATTTTTATGCGATTTATATACATTCGCTCGGTATGTCAGTCCCCTGCCACAAAAACACATACACTAACACATTTCATTGCACACATAATATTAAGTCAGTAAAATACTTTCTTTTTTTTTTAAATTTTTTGGTTTTTTTTTAAATGTTTTTTTTTTTTTTTT